>CAIGQZ010032248.1:2814736-2840282 GCA_903798205.1 Danio tinwini | reverse complement strand
TTTTATTTTGTTTTATTTTATGTTGACTAAAATGCCATATGAAATAACTTATTTTTACCAAAAGTTTTTTATTTTATTTTACTTTATTTTATTTTTTTATGTTGACCAAAATGTTTTATAATATATACAAAATATTTTTGTTTTGCTTTTTGTTTTTTTTATAATTTTATAATTTTATTTTATTATTTATTAATTTATTTATTTGTTTATTTATTTTTTTATTGGCTTTATTATATTAATGCAGTTATTGCCTGCTTTAAAAATCTTTTCTTGACTAAAGCTAATCAATGAATTGGTTTGAATCTATGAGCTAATCAACAAATCAAGTTCACAAATCGGTCTGAATTAATTATTTAATCAGTAATGAAACACTAATTCTATCAAAACTATAACATATAACATATATTACTATGTGTATTTATTTAATAGTGTGATTTGTGTAGTTAAATGTCCTTTTTCACGTGATTTTTAACACCTATAGTATGAACTAAAATTTGACTAAAGCTAAACAAGTGAATTGGTTTGAATCTGTGAGCTAGTCAACAAGTCAGATTCACAAATCAGTCTGAATTAATTATTTAATGAGCAAGAGACATTAATCCCATCTAAAGTGGCACATGTTATCATTTATTTAATATTGTGATTTTTTTACTGCAATGTGCTGTTTTGAAATGGTTTCTAACACTTATAGTATGAACTGCATAAATGACACTCTTCGAGAACACAGATTTGTATATGATTAAAACTGATTATTAACCTCGCCCATCACTGATCCAGCATGTGAGTCCTGTAGGTGTGTTTATAGATGTAAAAGACCACAGGCTTCAGTATGAAAGATTTCTGGCTCATAAATTGTCCTCATAACCCCAGCTGCTCTTCATGTGTGCTTTGCTCCATAACAGACTAAACGTTTAGCACAAGTGCTGCTCTTAAAAGTGTCTGAGGGACTGTGCTTGATGGATCCACTTTTACACACACACACACACATGCAGAGGCTGTTATATTGAGGGATGAGTCCCATGCAGAGCCTCCCGCCGCCCACAAATTCTGCCTCGCAGGATATTTCTCTTTTTATCAATTGTCCAGTGCATGTCGTGTCCTTGCTGAATAAATCAGCTTGGGCTTTTGTTTTTTTTGCCTGTTTCTTTATCAATCAGCCCTCGGTATTCTGCTCAAATGGCCTGCCACTGTCTTCTGTAAGTGAGTGAGTGGGTGTTGGTACTGGTTTTGGTGGTTTACAAGGACAGTTTTTTTAATATATATAATGACATGGTTATGACATATTTGTACTCTATTATGGTGGTTTACGAGGATATGTCAGATGTCCTTGTAATTAATTTATTTTTTATATTAGCAAGTGTAACAGACGCCAGCTAGCGAAGTGCTATGCAGATAAACCTGACTCCCCTGACCTTTAAAGGTGCTCTAGAGACAAATGCTAGAGGTCATGGTCTTTAGCCTCCTTGTTAGAGCAAACGACTTCCATGCAAAAAATAGTCGGTTTACTCAGATCGCATTGGGTGCAGTAGGACCGGTGGGTTACACGTTGGGGCTCATCCGGGATGGAAGTGAGGTTTAGAGAGTTAGTGTAACAGACCCCAGCTAGCAAAGTGCTATGCAGGTAAACCTCACTCCTCTGACCTCTAAAGGTGCTCTAGCAACAGATGCTAGAGACCATGGTCTTTAGCCACTTTGTTAGAGCAACCGACTTCCATGCAAAGAATTGCCGGTTTGCTCAGACTGGGTTGGGTGCAGTAGGACTGGTGGGTTACACGTGGGGGCTCGTCCGGGATGGGAGTGAGGTTAAGAGGGTTAGTGTAACAGATGCCAGCTATCGAAGTGCCATGCAGGTAAACCTCACTCCTCTGACCTCTAAAGGTGCTCTTGTGACAGATGTTAGAGACCATGGTCTTTAGCCACATTGTTAGAGCAACTGACTTCCATGCAAAAAATCGTCTGTTCACTTAGACCGGGTTGGGTGCAGTAGGACTGGTGGGTTACACGTGAGGGCTCATCCGGGATGGGAGTGAGGTTTAGAGGGTTAGTGTAACAGATGCCAGCTAGCAAAGCGCTATGCAGGTAAACCTTACTCCTCTGACCTCTAAAGGTACTTTAGCGACTGACGCTAGAGGCCATGGTCTTTAGCCTCCTTGTTAGAGCAACTGACTCCCATGCACAGAATCACTGGTTCGATCCCAGCTCAGAGCGGATTGGGTGCAGTGGGACCGGTGGGTTACATGTGGGGGCTCGTCCGGGATGGGAATAAAGTTTTGGGTGGTGAGTGTAACAGACACCAGCTAGCGAAGTGCTATGCAGATATATCTTACTCCTCTGACCTCTAAAGGTGCTCTAGAGACTTGATGCTAGAGGCCATGGTCTTTAGCTGCTTTGTTAGAACAACCGACTCCCATGCACAGAATCACTGGTTCAATCCCAGCTCAGACGATTTGGGTGCAGTAGGACCAGTGGGTTGCACAAATAAATCAGATTAATGGAGTGTGTTTTATAATTCTCTATGAAGTTTTATTCATGTATATGCATTTTGATATTAATTTACATAATCTTTTTGCATGTTAAAAAAACATAAGCACTGTTTCCAATGTTGCCAAATTCTGAAACATACAACTAAATTTCCTTTTTAAATTTTGCAGTTTTTCATAATGCATATTATAGGACTCTTTAGTTTTACCCCAAAAAATATACACTTTATCAGTTAATCTTTTTTCAGATTTAGTTTTCTTAAACCAATGCATTTCTTGACATTTGTTATTATTTGTACTTTTCATTCATTTATTTTCCTTCGGCTTAGCCCACATATTTATCAGGAGTCATCACGAAATTTAGTTTATTCAATTCACCTATAGCGCATGACTTTGGACTGCGGGAGAAACCGGAGCACCTGGAGGAAACCCATGCCAACACGGGGAGAACATGCAAACTCCACACATAAATGCCAACTGACCCAGCCGAGGCTCAAACCAGTAACCTTCTTGCTGTAAGCCTACAGTGCTAACCACTGAGCCCATATAAATTGCAACCACTTAGCTTAAAAAATTAGCAAATCCAGTCAACCATTTTTTTTCAATGAAGGAAAAAGTTGAGATTAAAAGAATGCTAGATGTCATGCAGATCAGATACAGTGAGACAGTAGTTGAGTAAGGATGAAAAAGAAAACAATAAAGGAAGACGTTCAGTGGCAGCGTCAGGTCAGTGTTTGCACTGTGTGTGTATCTGTGGACTGGACACGGGTGACGGAGAGAGCAGTAAAGACAGAGAGACATTACTGACACACTGAGTATAATAAACCCAGACAGAGGAGAACTAGAGAGAGCTGAGCAGAGAAGACAGGCGCGCGAGAAGCCCGAGCACAGGTAGACAGAAAGACAGATAGACAGGCATGGGACAAAAGTTTACTTGCTCTGAGACAAACTACATGGGACAAAAGTGGAGTGTGTTTACAGAGAGCTGTCAGATCAATAGAGCGGGTGTCCAAGACTATATACAGTTGAAGACAATTATTAGCCCTCCTGTGAATTTTTAGGTTCAACAAATGAGGTTTAACAGAGCAAGGAATTTTTCACAGTATTTCCTATAATATCTTTTCTCTTCTGGAGAAAATCCTATTTGTTTATTTCGGCTAGAATAAAAGCAGTTTTAATTATTTTTTAACAATTTTAAGGTCAGTATTAGTAGCTCCCTTAAGCAATATTTTGTTTGTGATTGTCTACAGAACAAACCATCACTTGTAAAGGATTTTAATTATTAGGAATTAGGGGTGTAATGGATCACAAATCTCACGGTTCGGATCACATCATGTTTTTTTTTTTGTCACAGATCTGACTGTTTTTCAGATCAGCTAAAAAGAAAAGACACATGTAATTTTCTTTCCATTTATTACAAAAATGCACTGCAAGGCATTTTTGATTTTAACAAACAGAACAGAAGCTGTAATTTTATTAAAAACAAAATGAAGAAATAATCAGCTGAATAAAAATAAATTGTAAAATATTCTGTGAAAAAATTCACTGTTACTGCAACTGATGCTGATAACGCTAAACGTAAAAATCTAACATTATAATTTGTACAATCCAAATGTGTTTTTAGTCTCATTTTCAATAAATGATTCAGTGATTCACTCATAAATCTTCATGTTTAATTGCTAGACGGATCATTTTTGAAGAATTATTCAGTGGCATATTTTTAATAGCTGGTTGTCGCCACCTTTTGGTTAAATAATGTAATCGCTGCCTACAACTTTGTCATATTAAATGCACATGACAGTGATTTTAATCTTTACCATAAACATCAGTGGTTTTATCTAAACTATAAACTGTTCTCCCAGTACTTCTGTTATTTTATTATTTGTAACTTTATAACTAAAGCCTAGTTCACACTACAGGATTTTAAACATCGGCTGATCGCTGTGCAGTTCACACTACATGACTTGATTTTGTGTCTTTTAATCACTGTGGTGTACACACTACACGACACTACGTAAATGATCCACAAGAGCGGGGTCACACACAACATGATCTGACAACAACTTGTTTACAACTTTGATTACATCACTGAAAGCATTTCAAGCTTTCAAGGGAGAGAGTTTTTAATTTTTGTAATTTTATAACTCTTTGAAATAAAATTAACATATCAATATAACACCCTGACGTTTCCTAAATATCTGTGTATTTCTTTCTAACATTGTTATTTTTTTAAATTACAAAACAGTAAAGAACTGAGCATGTCTACCTTTAATTACCATATTGGTCAAAACCACTGCATGCATGTCTGCTTTTTTTCGCTGTGACTTTATATTTGCATGTATTTTTTACCTAGCAACTTCCTGCTAAAAAATAAACGAAACTTTCTGATAGCAAAAACATAAATTTACTTCAGATATATATTTCAAAACAGCATATTCTGTACCGCGAAATAGCTCCTGTTTGAAAGTGAAAATGAGAGCGAGGCTCAGACCTTTGCATGTTCTGGTATCTTAACTACATATTTATAGGCTGTATTACCAAAATAGATAACATTTTAGGGTAATGCTGTCATAAAATATGATGACAGACATTCAAAGCTTAATTTTAATATCTCAATAAAAGTTTTGAATGTAAATATGATGTGAGAAAGGTCAGAATGACCATTATTGTAATTATAATAGTTACAGAATTCTAGTTCCACTGTTAATATAGCCTACTCTCATGTCCGTGTTAACACAGAATAAAGCGAGAGCATCGATGCCCATTCTGGCCAATCACAGACATTTCTGTTCAGCTCCCAACCACACGACCATTCAGCTTATGTTGATATGCTCTCACATTGGCTGCAGCTCATCACTACATTTGACCACACGTGGGGTCGAGTCGGCTGACTGCTCTGGAATATTCAGCATGCTAAATATTGAATTTCCGTCTGCGAGGTGTCGGCGACGCTTTAGCGAGCCTCTTTGACGCATTGTTCAGTAGTTCACACATAAAGACTGCCGAGTGCCATGCACCCGCGATTCAAAGGATTAATAAACATCTGCAAATCGCTATCATTTATCATTTATGTCAAGTTGGTGTTGAGATATCAATCTTGTAATGATTAATCATGCAGCTTACACTAAATACATTAATGCAGGCTAAACAAGTAGTGACAGAAAACATCTTTAATAACTTAAGAAACCCACCACATCCCAAATAACCCACCACAAGTTCTATCGTCATCATTATATTTTACAGTAAAGCCTAAATGCTTTCATACATGTGATTTGAATCTGCGTTGGTTACAAATGTAGGATTAATCTACAAGTAAAAAAAATGTATTAATCCAAGTGTCACGTGTGTTCCAAACCGTGGGTTGTGATCCGTACAAATCACAGATCAATCGTGATCCGTTACACAACTAATTCCTAATAGGGGTGTTCAATTCTGAGCACTTACAAAGAATATTTTTAAAAGAATTAAAACTTCACAGGAGGCCTAATTGTTTTGCTTTCAACTGTATAGCATCATATAACATATAACCCATAATAATACATATGCATATATGCACACACACAAACGCACCGATGATATAAGGTGGTAAATGTGGCTCTGGCTGAGCCGTGAGATGCTATTGGCTATATGAAAAAATGAGAGGGGCTGCATGCCTGTTTTCCTGTTTCAGTGGCAATTTCATTCACAGAGTGTGTGTGGTCCTCTGCGGTGTGTGTTTCTGTCTTCATCCAGTGATCTTATCCAAGGTCAGTCATGTCTGAATGCAGCAGGAGATGCTGAAGAGTCACACGTGTTTCTCTGAATATTTCCATATTTATGGTGTGTCACTGTTATCAGAAACATCTGCCTTTTGTTTTATTGTCTGATATTGTTCAAGGACCTGTTTGTCAGCAGGTTAAATGGCTACGTTCCCCTTTGGTTTGCTTGTTCTTCAAAAGATCACATTCGTTAGTTTAAATTGTTGATTAAATAGATGTTAATGGGAAGCACACTGGTCAAACATGAAAAGGGATTTTTTTCAGGCTGATATCGAAGCAATAAAAGTGTAACACAGTTATGTGCAGGTTTTCAGTACATAATGTACACTAAGTGTCCTGCCATTTTATGTTTTTTTTTCACAAGAATGACACACATTTTTACAATGATTAACACTTTATTTAAACTTCATCTTACAAGGACTTAGTAAGGAAAACAATGTTTACTATAAATCCACAATCATGTTCCACTGCTTGCTTCAACCTTAAATACCTTGTTTGCAAAATATTCACCTTTAATACCTCTCTTGCACAATATCCTGCACAACATTGTTCAGTCTCATGTAAAAATACTTGTATAGCCTTATGCGTGTAGTTAAGTATCTTATAGTAGGCGTGAGTTACATTAGCAGAGCTAGAATTTTTTACATGGGGTGATCAGGGGGTGGCCACTGCTATTTCAGGGGGTCCATACACACACACACACTGTACTCAAATACAAATGCACACACAAACACACTGAAAGTGTTTAGAAAACCCAAATCTAATTCATTACCAACATATAATTCAAAATACAAAAATATAATACTTTTCTCATCATCTACTCACTTTGTTGTGAGTTAATAAGTAATGACAGGATTTGATTTGGTGGAACATTTCTGAAGCTCAGCTTAACTTCTAACACTGGTTGAAACGTGATTGCCTAGCCCTAGTATATGCTCTGACCTGCTGGTGGACCTGAAGTCTGACCTAGTTTGGATATGCGCATAAAAAAACATTTGATGTAAACGCTAAGATACACATAAAACTTGAACATGCGCATAAAAAACATGAGTTGAATAAACTTTTTTATTCTATATAAAAAGATGTGCATAAACTTCAATGGAATTAAAAAAGTTATGTAATTTTGTTATGAGAGATCATGTGATGATAAAAATGTGTGTGAATAGACAAATCAGCAGGCTGAGCACATTGTAAAACATCTGAAATGTTTTGGTCATTGTAAAACGCCTGAACCATTTCAGTATTACTGTTATTATATTATTAATTACCTCTATAATCAAGAGCGTCTATGCTCTGCGTATCTCACGCCTTCAAACGCCACCGCACGTTAACTGTGTGTCAGGATTGTCTTCTGAGGCGCAAATCATTTATTACATGAAGGAAGATTGACGCAGCTTCTGTTATCGCAGCAAATTTACTGTTGATATTTGGCGCCAGTTAATCAGGAAGTGACGATTTTGTTCTCTTTGACTTGTTGGATGGCAACCTAATAGAAACGCTGCTTTATTCACACATCTTAAGTTACCTGATGTCGTCTGTGCCTCGTTAACTTATGCAGCGACTAACGTTCCTTAGCAAACAAACCTTATAATAAACTATAAAACGTATTTAAAATATTATGTTATTATGTATGATTATTATTTGTCTTACTTGAAACCATGCTCTTGTCTTTAGTTCGTCATTCATTTGAAAATAGCTTGAGCGAGCGTTGCTGGCAAAATTAAAAAACTTCTTTAGACAAATAAGTCAATCAGCATCAGGAACTGCCAGTAGCAAATACAATTTTGCGGTGGCACCCGGGGTGACCAGTCGGATGTCAGGGGTGTCCAGTGCCAGCTGGTAAATGTGGCTCTGGCTGAGATGTGATATAAACTAGATGCTATTGGCTATATGAAAAAATAAGGAGGGGCTGCATGCCTGTTTTCCTGTTTCAGTGGGAATTTCATTCACAGAGTGTGTGTGGTCCTCTGCGATGTGTGTTTCTGTCTTCATCCAGTGATCTTATCCAAGGTCAGTCATGTCTGAATACAGCAGGAGATGCTGAAGAGTCACACGTGTTTCTCTGAATATTTCCATATTTATGGTGTGTCTCTGTTATCAGAAACATCTGCCTTTTGTTTTATTGTCTGATATTGTTCAAGGACCTGTTTGTCAGCAGGTTAAATGGCTACATTCCCCTTTGGTTAGCTTGTTCTTCAAAGATTACATTCGTTAGTTTACATTGTTGATTAAATGGATGTTAATGAGAAGCACACTGGTCAAACATGAAAAGGGATTTTTTTTCAGGCTGACATCATCAATATTGTCCTGTAATTTTATGTTTGTTTGTTTGTTTGTTTTTCTGAGTAAACAGGAATGACTATCACACATTTTTACAATGATTAAGACTTTATTTAGTCACAATTCCAATTCTACCCCATAGCCCTTCCCCTTACCCCTACCCCTCGTTTTGCGTGTTCCTGTGAAGGGGTAGTGGTGTCCCAATTCTCTTTAGCTTGAAGGCGTAGGGCTAAGGGGAAGGGGTAGATAGCCCTTCAAACAAAGATTTTTCAGGACCACACTCGAAACCAAAGGGTAAGAAAATTTCCCAGAATACACCAGCCACAACAGCAGGATCGCTGCACCCGGACGTAAGGAGATGCACAAATTAGTATTTTCGTCATTATTACAAAGTTTTACAACAAACAAACACGTTTTAATATATTCATAACCACGTTAGTGTTTTACTGTCATGCTTATATAAAAAAACGAATTAGGATTGGACCTTAAACTCAATAAGGAAAGCGATGTTTACTATAAATGCTTGCTTCAACCTTAAATAACTCTTTTGCACAATATTCAACCTTAAATACCTCTTTTGCACATTATTTACCTTTATTTACCTCTTACACAATATCCTGCACAACATTAGCTATGTTTCCATCCAAAAATGCGAATTAACTTTATGCGCAAAACTGGATTATCGCAAGACGTGCGAATAAAGCAGAGTTTCCATCCAACGAGTCAAAGCGAACAATATCATCATTTCCTGATTAACTGGCACCAAATATCAACAGTAAAAACAGAATTTGCTGCGGTAGGAGAAGCTGCAGGAATCGTTTCCTTATTTAATAAATGACTTGCATCTCAGAAGGCAATCCTGTAAACGCAAGTACATGGAATCAATCAAAGCACAGCATATGTTAACTGATAAAGATATCAAAACCGGCTTCAACATCTAGTTCTAAATAGCTCAGTTAGATAGGTCTACTGATACTCATGCTGAACCATTTGACTTGGGTTCAAATCCCGTTGATGACATGTCAATTATAATCATTTATTTACATTATTTTGGTTATATACTGTTCTGCCACACAAATATTAAAATCAATAATGTTTACAATGACACTGACACCATGTAATAAGAATATTTATTTGGTATGAGCATGTTTTGTTACTGTGAAAAAGTGACGAATCTGCCAATCGGCAAACTTGAATAGTTTACATCTGGAAAGAGTCACTAGTTAACACGGTCACCAGTTAAACCGTAAAACCGGCTTCATTCAGTTTACTTTTAAGAGTCCTCAAGCAGATGTTTACACCGTGTGCACTTGGCATCATGTCCGCGATTACAGCGTTTAAGTGGCCCTTGTTAAAATATTGAACACATTGATGCAATATGTCTAGTGTTTCCGTCTGGTCCGGTCCTTTATAAACTCCAAACACCAACCACACAAAAAGCAAAACCGCGTTAAGCTGCTCAGTGAACGCGTGGTGGTGTTTGAAGGTGTGAGATGCGGAGCACAGACGCTCTTGATTCTGGAGGTCATTAATAATATAATAACACTAATACAAAAACGGTTAAGGTGTTTTAGAATGACCAAAACAACATTTCAGATGTTTTACAATGTGCTCAGCCTGCTGGTTTGTTCATTCGCACACATTTTTATCATCACATGATCACTTATAACAAAATCACATAACCTTTTATAATGTGCATACTGGAATTTGTTCGGTAAAAGTGTTTGCATCGTAGTTTTTTGTGCATCTTTTCTTATTGAATACAAAGTTTATCCTACTCAGTTATGCGCATATGTTTGTTATGCGCATTTTTTTAATTGATGCGCATCTTGGCGTTTCCATCAACCTGTTTTCTATGCGCATGTTTAAAATGCACATAAAAATAGGTGGATGGAAACATACTGTATATAACATACTTATATAGCCTGTCTTATGTGTATAGTATATATCTTATAGTACCCGTTAGTTATGTATACTGTAAGTTTTTTAAAATAGCTCTTATGTCCAGTGGTCTGTTGTGTACGTCCACACATGTAGCGGAATTGCAATAAAGCTCGACTTGACTTGTCTTGACTTGAAAATAATGGTCCCTTAGCTGATGTTATATTCGCAAACCATGAACAATACATGTATTACAGTATTGAATTTTGTTCATGTTTTTTTATTAAAAATAAAGTTGTTTAATTAAAAATGAAACTTTTTCATTTTAATAATGCATTGTCGAACTGTGATTAATAAATGTGATTAGCTAAATTCAGACACAAATAAACTACATTTAGACACAAATGGATTTCTTGTCTTTTGTAAATTGTAATATTTTAAAAAATACTTTTCTTTTTTAAGTTTGGTGTTGGTAATGTTTTTAACATATTTCAAAGGAGTTATTTCTGCTCACCAAGACAGCTTTATTTAATCAAAATTCAGTAAAAACTCTATGTGGCGAGGGGGCGTGGCCGAGAGCGTGGGAGCGAAACGAGGCCCGCCACAGATGAGATGCACCTGTGGCGCGCACCTGCCTTCAATCCCACGGAAGGAGCTCTGGACTATAAGAGGAGGAACGATGGCAGAGGACAGAGAGAGAGGACCGGGCCCGGACATGTTTTACTTTTGCTTTCAGTTTGACGGCAGTCTCCGTGAGGAGCTGCCGTCCGTTTGTTTTGTTTTGATTTAGACGGCAGTCTCCGTGAGGAGCTGCCGTCCCCTTTTATTAATAAATATTTATTTGAAGTTCGTCGGTTCTCCGCCTCCTTCTTCCCGTAACTTCATTACAGTGGTGCCGAAACCCGGGAGAAGGAGGGACACGTCGTCCAGTTGCCCTCGCCGCTGAGGAGGAGGGCGAGTGTTCGGGAGTTAACCCGAGTGGGGGAGAAACCCGTTCGTCTGCCAGAGTGCCGGGGCGGCCTGAGGCTGGCGAGGAAGGATCTGCCTGCTGCCGTCTCCCAGCATGGGGAGGAGCAGGGGACGCGGGGCTCCCCACCGGATGGGAAAGAGCTGAAGGGAGCCATCCCAGAAAGCCCGGGGGGAGTCGCCGCGATCCGCCATGATGCCGAAGCCTGCGTCCTCCACCGAAGCGGGAGCGGAGCAGGAGATCAGAAATGCCGCCAGCCAGTCAGGAGAACCACCGCCGGACACCAGAAGACGGACGGGTGGATAGATTCCTCCACAGGGCTCCCAGCATGTCGTCACTTCTCTCAGTTGGTTGAGGACCGAGTGGCAGCGTGTCTGGAGAACCGAACCCCAATTTTTTTTTTCCTCTCTCCCCTCTCTGTCCACTCTGTCTTTCCTCCTTTTTTCTCCATCTCTTTTTCTCTCGGCCCGTCTCATATAGGTCTCGCGGGTGCTGTGGCGCCAAATCCCCCACCCCCCTATATATATAAAGCAATTTACCCTTGATTAGGTTGTCTACCTAAAGCTAGTCTAACTTCAAATGCTGAGGTTTTGTTTTGTGTGTCGTGCAGCTCCGACGATCCTGAATGAGCTGAACTGGACTCAGTCTCTGGAGAGAGTCTTCATTGAGAACAGTCGAGAGGATCCGTCATTGCGCTGGCAGGTGTTCGGCAGCACCACCGGAGTCACCAGATACTATCCAGGTGAACATCTGCTCCACAAACACTACAATCCACCTTATTCCACATCTGAATACTGTCTTAAATCATGGGTTTCACTTTGCGTTTGACGAACTTCCCTTTAAAAGAATTGATTACTAATAATGCATACACAGAGTGTGGAAACTGAGTAAGTTGACATGGAATTGAACCAGATTTTAGTAAAAACCCAAACAATACAAACATAAAAGTTTATGGTGGGCCGTTATCTGCGTTGACGTGCTGCATTCCTTTGCTTGCAGATTATTTTGCTCAGCTTAATGACAAACTCACTTAATTTTGACTTCTTATTTCTGAAAACAAGACAATATTTTGTGCTTGTCTAGAAAATGCTTCTTGGTTGAGGTATCTGTAGATATTCAGACTAGAAACAACACAGAAAAAGCCTCACTTTTCAGTGTAAGGAAAAAGCTGGATAAAGCTCAGCTCATGCATTTGTGCCGTCAGACTCTGAGTGTGTCTTATTTTCTTCTAGCCACTAAATGGAGAGCACCTAACAAGATTGACCTGTATGATGTGAGGAGACGACCGTGGTGAGTCCCATCACCTTCACACACACACATACACACACACACACACTCCATTTCAGCTTGTTGTTTTCGCCTCTGCTGTGAAGAGCGAGCAAGTGTGGGGAGTTCAGATGAAGTCAGACTGCTGTATTTTACAGTGTGGTTTAGTGAAGGTCCAGTCGGTTTCTGCAGGTCAGCCTCATCCGCATGTGTTCCCTTATTTTATACAGAAGATTTGATATTGTGATTTGACATGAAAGTATGTGTCCTGCATTCACAACAATGCTAAAACTGCTGTTATGTTATGTTACTGTGTATTATGTTAATATTTATCAGTAAGGAATATTTATATTGATTTTATACTTGATGTAGGAGTGTAAAAGGGGTGCTACAATAGCAAGCTATTGTAATTTAGATTGTTGTTTTGTTATTATTTTATAGGGAATATTTTATTTTGATTTTATGTTTGATATAGAGTGTAGGAGCGCTGTATTATTGTAGAGTAAAAGCCTTTTGGTATGTGGTTACAAGTCTGGAGAATAAAATGTAACATATCATGAAATTGTTTGAATTGTTTGCAAACTTTTCCCTGTAGTTTTATTTCCATATATTATTAATTAATTTGCTAACATAACTTAATTTATTTATTTAACTGAATGCAATAATTTATATAACAGAAATTATTATTATTATTATTATTATTATTATTATTATTATTAATATTATTATTAATAATAATGTATGGTACATTCCCAGTGTATGGTACATTCCCTTTCCGTAAATAATCTGTAATTGTAAATTTGTTACGGGACTGGTAAAAGTGTTTTGCGGCTTGTTAATTTTTTTCTAAAATTTAAATTAGTTTCGTCCTTGGTAAAATAGTTTTTCCTATGTCATTGTGTTTTATGATAGGTAAAAATGTTTTTCAAAAGGTAAAATTGTCCCGAGCTTTGTAAAAGTGTTTCACACTTTTGGCTCGTTTCCTCTGACTGGTACGGTACGGGTCGGTATGGGTCGGTACGCTTTTATGGCCGTTTCCACTGTCAAAAGGCGTACCGAATCAAACCGTACCGTACCACTTTTTCGGCACCCCTTTTGAAAGGGTACCAAACACAAGAAAGGGGACCAAAAGGATCCCAAAGGCAGAGCTAGACGCGCAGCTGAACGCTATTGGTTTACAAAGATGCGTCACGAGCTCACACAACAAGCCAGAATGAAAACAAAGGAGCTGCCATGTTTTCATACACAGCCGAGAGATTATATATACATATAATAACATATAATAACGAGCCCTGTTCGATCTGGGCTCAAATGAACATTGTCGTTGTCTTGATGAACAGCCACAAAGCCAAAAAAAGAGCCGATTTTACCCTGTGTCCCGCGAGCGTTTTTTTTGCTTGCGCAAGCCGTGCGTCTATATTTGAAATAACAAACTTCTTGGGCTGATAATAATAACGTGTGCTTGATTATTGACGTGCTTCTGAAATCTGATCCCGTCAGAAACTGACAAACACAAGAGTGACGTGCAAAAAACAAAAGGAGAAGCCAGAAAAAAAAGGAGCACATGCTGCTGAAGATTACAGACACGTTTAATCATGAGAGGTTTGCACTTTGGACTCGATTTCCTGCCGTTTTAAACCTTAATAAGGACTAAATGTATGCTCTGTGTAGTTTTTCTGTTATTGGTAACATATCGGAGACTGTAAGGGTCTGTATGTGTTCATATGTTGCATTTATTTATTTGTTTTATATAATTACAGACTTTACAGTAGGCTATTTCGCATTGTCATTGATTTGCAGTTTTAATCAACTCGTGTTCATAGAAAAGTTAGTAATAAACATTTATACAGAAGTATTTATGTGTGGAAATCATCTGTTTTGTGAGAAGTGCTTCTGATTGTGTTATGTGAGCGACCCGTACAGCTTTACTTTAGACATTTTCGAGCGAAAATTACGTTGACTGCAACTTTCTGTCGTACACCACGCTCACCAAAAGAGTACCATTGGTACCCTTTTAGCAGTGGAAGTGCAAGCCTGATAAAGGTGACCCATACCGACCCGTACCGTACTGTACCAGTCAGTGGAAACGAGCCATTTGTAATATTGTTTTGCACTTCCCGGCCACCATAGAGAATAGCTCTGATATGCAAACATAAGCATTATTATTTTATGATATACATAGCATATATTTTATGATGTGGATCTCTTCCAACGCACAAAAACAGGCAAAATATTCCAACACACTCACATTTTCTTGTTTAAACCCTGCTGAAAAATCCAGCTTAAACCAGCCTAGGATGGTTAGCTAGTTTTAGCTGGTCAACCAGCCTGGTTTTAGAGGGTGTTTGGCCATTTCCAAGCTGGTTTCCAGCCATTTTTAGCCTGGTCTAGGCTGGTCAGGCTGGGAGATGACCAGCTAAAACCAGCTTAAACAGCCTACCCAGGCTGAGAGCCCAGCCAAAACCAGCTATGTCCAGCTTGAACCAGGCTGGTCAAGTTGGTTTTAGCTGGTCATTTTCCAGCCTGACCAGCTAAGACCAGGCTAAAAATGACTGGAAACCAGCCTGGAAATGGCCAAAGCCCCTCTAAAACCAGGCTAGTCGACCAGCTAAAACCAGCCAACCAGCTTAGGCTGGTTTAAGATGGATTTTTCAGCAGGGAATTCTCATCAACAGAAAAGTACATACTCTGAGTGTGTACTACACAGAAGTGAACATGACCAGAGTGCATTAGTCCAAGCCAAAGCACTTACTAGGTAGTGCATGTAGCAGCTTTCATCCAGAGCAAACTGCAGTTCACTTGTTTCAGGAACAATCCCCTCAGGATTAGCCTGCGGTTAAGTGTCTTCATCCAGTGCAACTTTAGCCGTTACGCCACATCACCTCTCCAAAAAGACAATATCCCACAGAAATACATCTCTGTCTACTTAATGAAGACACAAAATGCTGTTTAGAGGCAAAAAAGCAAGGTGTTAAAATCGAAAACAACTTGTTATCAGGTGCTAGCATGGCTGGTTGAGCGTGTGTTTCGCAGAGTCGCAGCGAGGCGCTAATGAGCCTCTTCTTTGACAGAGTAATTAAGTTCACACTCAAGGAGAGTGTCTACAACGCAAAAAAGAGAGAGAAAACAATCCCCAATATACCTGTAGGAAGCTAAAGACGTACAACACGAGCAGGCCGCTAGTTAGCTTGTTCGTCTGACAAAGCACTGATGTTGCTGATGAGCCGGAGCGAGCTGTACACTGTTTCTGTTGCTCTGCACACTTAATGAGTTGCTTTAAATGTGTTTGCGAGTGTGTAGGAAACACAGCGGCTCTATAAGCGCTAGGATGATGAATTGGTTTGTAGTTTGCTATCAGCAGGCGCTACGCTACACATCGCTGCTGTGTTTATATGAGCTAGACTGTGTGCGGGTTTGTGTGTGTGGTTTGACCAAACTGATAAAAGGAGCTCATGTGGACCGTCGTTTGTGTTGAACACACTAAATAAGTCATTTTATATAAGGATTATGGGGTGTGTGGTAAGGGGTGGATTTAATAAATAAGCAAAGTAAGCGGTTGTAGTTAAAAGGTATACAGCTGAGGCTAGAATTTAACAAGAAGTTATTATATTATTTATAAAATTGTATTTAATTAACGTCTACCCCTACCCCAACCCTAAACCCAACCATCACAGTAATGTAAAAACAGTAGGTGCGTCCCAAATCGCATACTTAAGCACTATTCTACTCCTTTTTTAGTATAAATAGTGTAAGTAGTGCATTCACACTGAAAACTCTAAAAATAATAAGTGCACTTTAATTACCCGGATGATGCACTTATTCAACTGGTAAAATGAAATGTGTTATGATGAAAACTTCACACACTTAACGACCGCAGCTTTGCTCATATAGCGGAAGGGGCGGAGCTATCAGGCGCACATGTTGGATTACTTTATTTATTTTGGATTGTGAAAGCAAAATTCTCCTAGAAGACTGATTATAGCGCCTCCCGATGGTGAATGAGGTTATACTCATGGCAGGTATTATTTGGTACTTAGGTCATTTATTTCACTAATTTGGAAACCGTCAAACGTCATCAGGGAAACGTTTTGAACTTCCGCTTAGTAAAAAAAACATAAGTGTTCGATTTGGGACGACACTACATACATATACTATGCTGTTGAGGGTGTAAGTGCATAAATACATACAGTAGTGTATAAGTGTATGGTGTGCCATTTGGGATGCAGCTAGTCATTATACTTTGAAAAATAGTGTTATTTATATTATAAATTAAATTACCCAATACATTTTATTTTATTAACAACTACCCCGCACTATAATGTAAAAATATTAATTATTGTTGTATAGTGTCACAAAAAACATGCTATATTGCTGTATCTGCAGATGTATCCCATGTAGACTTTTCCAAGGGCCCCAGAGAATTTGAGGATGCACAATAAATACCTAGAAATTTCTATAGATTCATTTATTTTCGTTCTGCTTAGTCCCTTTATTCATCAGGAGTCGTCACAGCGGAATGAACCGCCAACTATTCCAGCAAATGTTTTCCCCAGTGGATGCCCTTCCAGCCGCAACCCAGTACTGGGAAACTCCCATACACTCTTGCATTCACACACACACACACACACACACACACACACACACACACACACATACACTACAGCCAATTTCATTTATTCAATTCACCTATAGCGCATGTCTTTGGACTGTGAGGGAAACCGGAGCACACAGAGGAAACCCACACCAACACGGAGACAACATGCAAACTCCGCACAAAAATGCCAACTGACCCAGCCGGGACTCGAACCAGAAACATACTTGCTGTGAGGCAACAGTGCTAACCACTGAGCCACCATGTTGCCCGTTTTTATAAATTCTATAACATAATTTTCTGTCATATTTTGTATGGTGAGGGTCTGACAAATTAAATTGTAGCGTAATTATTACATCTGTGCAAATCTGTCCCCTACCCCCTAACATCGAGCAGTCAAATCAGTTCGAGGTTTAAATATGAAATTATTATTTTTAGAAAACAAATGATTTCAAATGTAGAGATTGCATTAAGATAAATATGTAGAAAAGACGATTGAGTGATCTAAAGACAGCGTAAATAAATACATACAGTACATGCATATTTTCATAGGCACAAAATAAGAGAAATATAAATTCATTCTTTTTTTTCGCCTTAGTCCCTTTATTTATCAGGGGTTGCCACATGGGAATGAACCGCCAACTTATCCAACATATGTTTTACGCAGCGGATGCCCTTCCAGTCGCAACCCAGCACTGGGAAACACCCATACACTCTTGCATTCTCACACGTACACTACAGACAATTTACTTCATCCAATTCACCTATAGCGCATGTGTTTGGACTTGTGGGGGAAACCGGAGCACCTAGAGGAAACCCATGCCAACACAGGGAGAATATGCAAACTCCACACAAAAAAGCCAACTGGCCCAGCCGGGACTCGAACCAGCAACTTTCCTGCTGTGAGGCGACAGTGCTAACCACTGTGCCACCATGTGGCCCTATAGAAGATTTATAAAAAATATAAATATGCATGAATGACAATGATGATCTTAAAAAAACTGCTGTTTTGCAACACTTGATAAAAAAACTAATATTTTAGTTCTAGTATGAGACACATTTTGAAGATGTAAAGAATATATTATTACTTTTTATATATACAGTTGAAGTCAGAATTATTAGCCCCCTGAATTATTAGCCCCCCATTTTTTCAACACATTTCTAAACATAATAGTTTTCATAACTCATTTCTAATAACTGATTTATTTTATCTTTGCCATGATGACAGTAAATAATATTTGACTAGATATTTTTCAAGACACTTCTATACAGCTTAAAGTGACATTTAAAGGCTTAATTAGGTTAACTAGGCAGGTTAGGGTAATTAGGCAAGTTATTTTATCATGATGGATTGTTTTGTAGACTATCCAAAAAATATATAGCCTAAAGGGGTTAATAATTTTGACCTTGAAATGGTTTTTAAAAAATTAAAAACTGCTTTTATTCTAGCCGAAATAAAAAAAATAAGACTTTCTCCAGAAGGAAAAATATTTTCAGATATACTGTGAAAATTTCCTTGCTCTGTTCAACATCATTTGGGAAATATTAAAAAAAGAAAAAAAATTCAAAGGGGGGCTAATAATTCTGACTTCAACTGTACGTATGTATAAACATCAGTGTTTTTATAATGTCCTTGTTAAAGAAATATTTTTTTTATCTTGTATTTTAAACATATCAGCTAAATTATTTTTAAAAAGGTTTTGTTATTCTTTGAACATTATTGTATTTTATAACGTTACATCTGTTTTATGAAAGACTTTGTGTTTAGTTTAATAACATTCATTCATATATTTTCCTTCAGCTTAGTCTCGTTTTTTTATCAGGGGCCGCAACAACGGATTAAACCGCCAACTTGTTCAGCATATGTGCTAACCACTAAGCCAACGTGTCGCGCTTTATTAATATTATTTGACTAATAAATAAATAATGCATATGCATGTATTAATAAGTGTTATGAATGAATCCTTTTTAAGAAAGTTTTTATATCGAGTGCAAAATTAAAATTAAATGATGCATTTTAAGAATTAAAGAAAGTGTTAGTTTAATAATAGTTTTATTTTTTACTAGTTAAAGTAGTTTTGTCGTAAAGTCTTTCTATCTTATTGTAATATGTAGATGCTTTACATATGTTCATACTATTTTATTAGCATGTTTACATTTTTTATTTATAGATAGATATAATTATATTTATTCCAATCTGCTGCTCTCTGGTTGCAAGTAATAAGTGTGTGTGTGTGTGTGTGTGTGTGTGTGTGTGTGTGTGTGTGTGTGTGTGTGTGTGTGTGTGTGTGTGCTGATGATGTAATTTCCTGTTTCTCAAGAGTGCTCAGTGTTCAGTTGAACGTTTAGATCTCTCTGCAGGTATCAGAGAGTAATGTGTGTGCGCATGTAAGTGTCTGTCTGCTCGCTACTCTTTAACCCCTCTCACACACACACACACACACACACACACACACACACACACTGTTGCTTGGCGACCGGCGCTGCTCTGCAATTGGCAGACTGTGGCAGCAGGGTGTTGGATGTGTCAGGTCAGGTCTGTGTGATTATGAGCAAACACACTGTCATCGTGTATTACCCTCTTCACAGGGTTAGTGTGCTGTTGCTGAGCTCAGCTGATGTGCAGGAGTTCACAGCAAACTTTTACTATACTGAGCTGTTATTAGATGAGGAGTTCTGCTGTCGGATGCTGATTGTCTAATACAGCAGTTAAACACAATATAGGGCCAGCTATCTTGTGATTCATTCACAGAAAGCAACTGTTAAGTTTGGATTACAAACCTACAAACGAAAGGACAGTGCTTTGATAAAACTGTGGGTTTCAATTATACATTAGTGAAAAGAGATAAGAATTAGTATAGAATTTGATATAAGTGAGGAGTGTTTAGCTTTAGGGGCTGCATGGTGGCGCAGTGGGTAGTGCTGTTGCCTCACAGCAAGAAGGTTGCTGGTTTAAGTCCTGCCTGGGTCAGTTGGCATTTTTGTGTGGAGTTTGCATGTTCTTTCAATGTTGGCGTGGGTGCTCCAGTTTCCCCCACAGTCCAAACACATGCGCTGTAGTCTATGTGGTTTATGTGGTCATAAAGGAATGGACATGGTCAGCAACAATACTCAGGTAGGCTGTGGCATTGACACGATGCTCAATTGGTATAATGAACCCAAAGTGTGCCAAGAAAATATCCCTCACACCATTACACCACCACCTCCAGCCTGAACCATTGATACAAGGCAGGATGGATCCATGCTTTCATGGTGTTGACACCAAATTTTGACCCTACCATCCGAATGTCGCAGCAGAAATCGAGATATAGTAATACTTTGGAAAAATGTCAAAATACAGAAACCCACAGTAAGGTCATGAATTTTGACTTCAACTATACTATGGTACATCCACTGCTACTAATGTACTATCATTGCACATTTTGCAGAGTATCACCATCAGGAATGTATCATGCTTTCCATATCTAGCAACTAATAAAGCTAAAAAGTTACTAAAAGTGCATTTGCACTGAAAGAGAATCACAGTTTCTCCGCTAGTGTTTAATTTGACACATTCGCAGAGGGCAGATATATGGCCTCCATCATGTTTCGGCGGCTGTTCGTGGCATTTGAGCAGCTGCCATAATATTTACTTAGGAGCCAGATTGACTTTTCTGAGAAATCAATATGTGCTTTGGCTGTGCTGAATATCTGCTACGCTGGGCTGATCCTGCATGGTAATGGCTTCTCTGTAACACTCCGATAACAAAACACACACCTCTGTCTGTTTCTCCTTCAAACTCCTGCGATCAATCGTGCTGTCGCTCCTGCTCTCTCCTCTAAACGTCGCTCTCTTTCTGCACTGTCCTTTGCTAACGCGTGTAGACATACGTTATAATAGAGGCATGTTAATAATTCACGTCAGTGCAATTGGAGACAATTAAGTGTGTTGACTGGGCCATTCGTTTTGCAGTCAGAGTCAGAGTTGATGAAGTGGGTGTCAGAGAGCTGATCTTTTTTCAACACTTTCTCAGCCACATCGAGAGTACAATCAGCCCAGAACTAATGGAGGCTTTCTGTTTAAGTCTGTGCGATTCTAAAGTTCTTATGACCTTTGCTTTTAAGTTGAGAATTTATTTATTTTTTATCAGGAATGAACTCTAGGCATGAATTTCATTTTAGTTTGACAATAAATCTCCTGATTTATTTATTTTTTGCTGCAAAATATAATCTCACATGTCTCCTTTAGAGCTTTAGAAAAGATATATACCCACTTTATTAAGTACACCTGTCCAACTGCTTGTTATCGCACATTTATAATCAGCCAATCACATGGCAGCAACTCAATGCATTTGGGCATGTAGACATGGTCAAGACGATTTGCTGCAGTTCAAGCATCAGAATGGGGAAGAAAGGTGATTTAAGTGACTTTGAATGTGGCAAGGTTGTTGGGGCCAGACGGGCTGGTCTGAGTATTTCAGAAACTGCTGATCTACTGGGATTTTCACGCATAACCATCTCTAGGGTTTACAGAGAATGGTCCGAAAAAGAGAAAATATCCAGTGAGCGACAGTTCTGTGGGCCTTGTTGATGCCTTGATGAGAGAAAGGCAACATTAACTCAAATAACCACTTGTTAAAACCGAGGTATGCAGAAAAGCATCTCTAAATGCACAACATGTCAAACCTTGATGGGCTACAGCAGCAAAAGACCACACAAGGTGCTTCTCCTGTAAGCTAAGAACAGGAAACTGAGGCTACAGTTCACACAAGCTCACCACAATTGGCCAATAGAAGATTTGAAAAACGTTGCCTGGTCTGATGAGTCTCGATTTCTGCTGTGATTTCTGCTGTAATTCGGATTCGGATCAACAACATGAAAGCATGGATCTATCATGCCTTGTATCAATGGTTCAGGCTGGTGGTGGTCTTTTGGCCCATTAGTACCAATTAAGCGTGTCAATGCCACAGCCTACCTGAGTATTGTTGCTGACCATGTCCATCCCTTTATGACCACAGTGTACTCATCTTCTGATGGCTACTTCCAGCAGGATAACGCGCCATGTCATAAAGCTGAGAATCATCTCAGACTGATTTCTTGAACATGACAATGAGTTCACTGTACTCAAATGGCCTCCACAGTCACCAGAGCTCAATCCAATCTAGCACCTTTGGGATGTGGTGGAACGGGAGATTTGCATCTTGGATGTGCAGCCGACAAATGTGCAGCAACTGCGTGATGCTATCATGTCAATATGGAGCAAAATCTCTGAGGAATATTTCCAGTAACTTGTTGAAGCTATGCCACAAAGGATTAAGGCAGTTCTGAAGGCAAAAGGGGGTCCAACCCGGTACTAGTAAGGTGTACCTAATAAAGTGGCCGGTGGGTGTATATTATACTCTAGTACCACTACAATTCTGCGATTTCAAAGTATACTGAATAATTGCCATTGTATGTGTTAAAAAAACACAATAGCACCAAAGCTAGTACTTATTTCTGTTAGCGAATAACTTTTAATGAACATGTAAAATCAAAGAACATAAAAATGTCTGAATATATCATGTTAACCGTTCTGGAGTGTTTTGAATTCTCTGCATGTTTTATATTTTATCATTCTAAAGGCCTTAAAGGACAAACCGACTGGTCATCCATCCATACAGATCAGCTGATCGTGGCATTAAATTATTGAATAACCAAGCAAATGAAAAGCAGAATAAACAGACGACAACATCTCTTTTCCACAGCTCACCTGCTTTAGGCCTCAGTGTTTTAATCTTAATGCAATCTATTGAAGAACACATCCAGAGGAGAGCCGAGAGAGCAGTGGCCCATAAAATAATAATCCTATCAACACACACACACACACACACAAACACACACACACACACACACACACACCTGTTCACAAGCATCTAAAGGGAAGTCACTACAATTCGGTAAAGCCTTAACATCTTAATATGCATTACTACTGCAGACTGTGACAGAGGAAAATGTGTCATCCGACTGCATCATTTGAGCTCAGATAAATGCCTGTAATTGGCTCATTTTAACCATGAGGCTGTGAGAGACTCAACTTTTGTTCACATGATATATTTTGGGAAATGCTGCAGACTCTGTTTTAGGCCCCGTTTACACTAATACGTTTTAGTTTTAAAATCGGTGTTTTAGAATGAAAACGATCCACATCCACAGTAGCGTTTCAGCCAGCGTTTCTGAACAGCTCTCTGTCTACACTAAAACGGTGAAGACGCACATCACGTGACCACACACACACGCTCTCTGGCATGCGCTGCAGCGTGCGTTGAGCACATACCCATATGAGAGCTGTGCTCGTCGGACTGTTCCCGCTGGATCTAATCTCACTATATTTGTTAAACGTGATATTTAATTCATCTTGTTGTCTATATCTAACGGCATATTCCCCGACTTTGGTCTTTTGAATCTATTACTTGTTCTCAGGTGTTTTGGCTGAGCGCAGATAAGTTAGGTTAATATCCTAATTAATATAACTGCGGACACCACATCAGACTGATTGCTTGCCTTTATTTTCTCTATTGTATAAACTTATTGTGCGTTATACTTTTATAATGGCCATTATTAATTATTAAAACTGATATTCAATGAAAGAAAGGGTATGTTTCGTATTTTCAATGAAAATGAAAGGAGACAGTAATGTTATAGGCTCCGTTTTGTTATAAATATGCATGAAGATGACACTCATATTATGCAGCTACACGACGCCTCAACATTTTTTGATATCTGATGTTTTGATGCAACTTTGAAGTTGCTAATATCAAAATAAAAATAGGCAGTTCCTTATGTCATGTTTTCATTTTATTTATGTGAAACAGCATAGCCAGGGTGATGTGAATGACTTTTTAAAGTACCATGTACACACTCTGGAGTTTGTTTTTCATATCAAACTTGCGAAGTCTGAACTTACAAGGAGAGGATGCGCAGGACTGTCACTGAACTGTGTGAAGGCTACTTAATATTGAGGAAAAGCCCCAATCTGATAGGCGAATGTCTGCAGCCCCGCCTCTGTTTTCAGATGTCGTCGTTTTCCCCCATCTACACTGAGACGGAGCAGCAGCGTTTTAGAATGAAAACGGACTCTTCAGCTTTTCCAAAACGCCCCGTTTTCAGGGCTCAAAAACTCCGGCGTAGTGTGGACGAATGGCGTAACCATAGCAAAACTTATCGTTTTAAAACTAAAACGTATTAGTGTAAACACGGCCTTAGTTTCAGTGCAGAGTCAGATGAACTAAAGTGCATTCTTTTAAAAACAAGGACGTGGCTTCACACATTTGTGACATTTTCACACATTCACACTCTCTGATTGGCTGGATCGTTGCATATCTCTCCCTGATTTGTCAAGCCCCTCTGATATGGCCATTGCGTTGAGTTTTGTTTCATGTATGTGATGCCCACTCAAGTTTGAAGAAGCTGATTTGGCAAAAAGGTGCAAACTTTATGTTTTACAGTATGTAATGTTTTGTGAATACATTATTTCTAATGTCTTACTCTCTATCCTGTATGACCAAAAATAAATGCCAGAGCATTTCATCCTGTATGAACTCAGTATACTGTATCAGAGCACTGAAGCCTGCAGTCAAACAAACATAATGTCTGTGCTGCCCAATGGGTTATATGCACAGCTAGTGTTGTGTCAGCCAACGATAAATTTTCTGCAAAAGCTAAATGTGACTATTTTCAATTCATAAGGTTCCTCTTAGCATCGATCTTGTAATATAATTACAATGCATTCAGTTAAATAGATTTAAGCATTCATTTAGTTGTCCAAGCGTAAAACGAGATGAAAGACCGCTAGCACCATCAGGAACAGCAGGCGAGTGTAGAAACTCCATTGAAATTACTGGGGTAAAATAAACTGTCATATTTTAAAGACATGGCAGGGGGAAATTGAATTTAATGTAGTGCTTCTTGTTCAGTCTATATCTTTCAGGCAGTGAAGATCACTGATTTTTAAAGAAATCAGAACTTAAACGTGGCAATTGTATAATGGAAAGAAAGTTCACCGGAAGTGCTGAGGCTGGTTGGCTGAAATTAAATGTCCATCTGCATATACCCCACTATGTTGTTTAATGTGGACACTGAAGCACAAATACAAAGCCTCATTTCCATAAAACTTCACCATGTAACATTAGTTTTTTTTATTTATTATATATATTTTTTCCGAATGAGAGAGGAGGGTTTCAAATTTAAATAGAGGTTTATACACCCTCACATAGTACACCTGTTATTTATTACTTATATATATTATGTTATATATTATATATGTAATGAATCAAACACAAATTACAATCGCTTATATATATATATA
>CAIGQZ010032248.1:2757199-2767199 GCA_903798205.1 Danio tinwini | reverse complement strand
TTTAGATAGCATAGTGTGAGTACGCCCTTAGATGCATAGCAACACCGTAGCAACAATCTACCACACAATGGCTTCTCAGAAAAAATGCTCAGGATAGTTTGCCCAAAAATTAAAAGTTGTCAATCATTTACTCATTCTTTACTTGTTTCAAACCTTTACAGGTTTTTTGAGAAATGTCAAAAACCTGTAACCATTGACTTAATGGCATTTTTAATTCTTACTATGGAAGTCAATGGTTACAGGTTATCAACTTTCTCCAAAATATATTTTTTTGTGTTCAACATAAATTCCTTTACCCAGCCCATGGTGACAGCCTAGCAGCCACCCAGAAAACCATAGATACACTCACTGGCCACTTTATTAGGTACACCTTACTAGTACCTAGTTGGAACCACTTATGCCTTCAGAACTGCCTTCGTAGCATAGATTCAACAAGGTACTGGAAAGATTTTGCTCCATATTGACATGATAGCATCACGCAGTTGCTGCAGATTTGTCGACTGCACATCCATCTGCGAATGTCCCGTTCCACCACAGCCCAAAGGTGCTCTATTGGATTAATTTCTGGTGACTGTGGAGGCCATTTGAGTACAGTGAACTTCTTGTCATTTTCAAGAAACCAGTTTGAGATGATTCACGCTTTATGACATGGTGCATTATCCTGCTGGAAGTAGCCATCAGAAGATGGGTACACTGTGGTCATAAAAGGATGGACATGGTCAGCAACAATATTCAGGTAGGCTGTGGTGTTGACGGGATGCTCAGTTGGTACTAATGAGCCCAAAGTGTGTCAAGAAAATATCTCCCAAGCCATTACTACACCACCACCACCAGCCTGAACCATTGATACTAAGCAGGATGGATCCATGCTTTCATGTTGTTGATGCCAAATTCTGACCCTACCATCCGAATGTCACAGCAGAAATAGAGACTCATCAGACCAGGCAACATTTTTCTAATCTTTTATTGTTCAATTTTGGTGAGCCTGTGCGAATTATAGCCTCAGTTTCTTGTTCTTAGCTGGAAGTAGTGGCACCCAGTGTGATCTTCTGCTGCTGTAGCCCATCCACCTCACAGTTGGACGTGTTGTGTATTCAGAGATGCTCTTTTGCATACCTCGGTTGTAACGATTGGTTATTTGAGTTACTGTTGCCTTACTACCAGCTGGAGCCAGTCTGGCCATTCTCCTCTGACCTCTGGCATCAACAAAGCATTTGTGCCCACAGAACTGCCACTCACTGGATATTTTGGGTTTTTTTTCAGACAATTCTTTGTAAACCCTAGAGATGATTGTGCGTGAAAATCCCAGTAGAACAGCAGTTTCTGAAATACTCAGATCAGCCCGCCTGGCACCAACAACCATGCCTCATTCAAAGTCATTTAAATCACCTTTCTTCCCCATTCTGATGCTCGGTTTGAACTGCAGCAGATCGTCTTGACCATGTCTACATGCCTAAATGCATTGAGTTGCTGCAATGCGATTAGCTGATTAGAAATTTGTGAAGTTGGACAGGTGTACCTAATAAAGTGGCCAGTGATTGTACATTTTTTAAATATTTAGAACACAACAGTCTAACAACCACATAAAAAAATATATCATGCTCATAGAAACACCCTAGCAACCACCAGGAAGACCCTAAGTGTATTTGCCATTGTTCAAATCAGATTCAAAGCAGCAACTTTCCTGTTTTATAACACAACCAAGAAGCTTGCGTGTAATCCTGGTCAACAGCGCTCAAGTACTGTTGACCTATCTGACCTAACAAGTTAATTCCTGGCCTGTAGCGCAAACACTCACTCTCTCACTCTCTAACAATCCTCCCTCTCCAGCTCTCTGATTAGTTAATAACCAACGGTGGCTGAATACTTCAGAGACCCCCGCCGTCCTCCTCCTGCTAATTAATTAAGCGAAGAGGAACTGCCGTCGCAGCGATAACCACGTCCACAACTTCTCCAGCCAAAAAAGCGCTCCCACTTAAGGATTAGCCCTCCGCGCGGCCATGTTCTGCGCTGTAATGACTGGCAGTGAGGGGACGGAGTCTGGCACAGCAAGCAAGACGCTTTTTCTCAGCGGACTCCGTCTCCACCGCAGGCTTTCATTTCGCTCGCCCGTATCACAAAGTGGCAGAGAAACGCCCTTGACACCCGCACAAAGACCACAGCGGGCCTTACGTGTATCTGCCTGAAAGCATGCTAGATTCGCTGGCTAATAACGTTTCCACCTCCAAACATATGCAGATCGCTCTTTGACTGGCTTGTTAGGCTTGAGGATTGCGTGGGATTGTCTGCGTCTTATTGTTTTGGGCTACATCCCGCGCAGACAAATGGATTCAGCGTTTTTGTAATCATGACCAAGTCAAGGGATCAGACCGGCGGCAACAATGAGAGACATGTTTGTTTGACACGGCTTAGCTTGAGTTGTCACTCCACCGGCTGTCTCTCGTTCACACTCGGCTGACACAAACAAAGTCTCATATGGCTGCCGCTGAATCACAGCCAATTCCCAAGTCTCTTTGATTCACAGCGACTCGTTGCATTGATTTGATGAGATTCTTTCTACCGTGCTGATTGGTTTGACCCTCAGACATCTTCTGAACGCTGTTTTATTTTTTTTTTTTGCTCTCTCTTTTTGGGTTTTAGTTTTTACACTCTGATTCTCTTGACTTTGATATGCTTCTAAAGACTTTTAAATCATTTCCGATTCATTAACTGGGCTGGATTTCACCTTCTTATGTGCAGTGGATTTAGGGGCCGTCTCCTTTTAAAGGGACGCTTTGGGGTTCTACACCACCAGTTACACTTTATCGAATCTAACATTTGTGTGACATGATGGCATTTAACACAGACAATCATTGTGATTTATCTATCAGAAGGCTGCAGTTTTAAGTATAAGCCTATTAAAACAATGGTGTCTGAAAGTTTTAGTTTGAAACGTTGATTAGAGAAGTGGAAAATATCATTAAATAGATTTTTATGGAGTGATTTTATCACGTGACGTTTATTACATATTTTATAAATTTGAATGAATTCATTCATTCATTCATTTTCTTTTCGGCGTAGTCCCTTTATTAATCTGCGGTCCTTACAGCGGAATGAACCGCCAACTTATTTATCAAGTGTTTTACACATCGGATGCCCTTCCAGCTGCAACCCATCACTGGGAAACACCCATACACACTCATTCACACACATACACTATGGACAATTTAGCTTGAGGGAAACCGGAGCACCATGAGAAAACCCACACCAACACGGGGAGAACATGCAAACTCCACACAGAAACGCCAACTGACCCAGCCGAGGCTCGAACCAGCGACCTTCTTGCTGTGAACATGCTACCCAACTGCGCCACCGTGCAGCCTGAATGAATTCATATATAATATTTATATGTATTATAAATAATTGCATATTAAACTTGTGTAAATGTTTGTAAATGTATATATTTATTCAGTTTTTAAATTAATTTCAGTGATATTATTGACTAATATGAAAATGTTCATATAATTTATTTACAATACAGTTTGTAAAGTAATGTTTTCTGTCTTTAAGTAGATATATTATATAGAAGACTTGCTTTGTTTACCAAATAAAGTGGATCTAAATGGATTTGCATTGTGGACATTTAATACAAGTTAAAAAGGTATTACTTTTTAGTTCATATATTAAGGTTTTAGTTATGATACTCCCAAAATCATTCCGCATAAATCCGCAGATTTTTAACAAAGTTCTGCGCAGATATAGCAAAAAATGTCCGCAGATTCCTTCTGGCCCTACTGATAGCCAAAAACTACTGAATCTCTGAAATTATAAATATTTTTAAATAGGCACTATCCTCATTAATAAACTGCATAGTTGCATTCTTAACAATTACACTCTCAGAAATAAAGGTACAGGAGCAGTCTCTGGGGCAGTACCTTTTCAAAAGGTACATATTTGTACCTGAAGGGTCCATAATGGTACCTCAAAGGTACTTTTTAGGTACATTTGTGTACTAATATGCACCTTTAAGGTAC
Organism: Danio tinwini; assembly: GCA_903798205.1. NCBI lineage: Eukaryota > Metazoa > Chordata > Actinopteri > Cypriniformes > Danionidae > Danio > Danio tinwini. The sequence continues at coordinate 2,763,186 of CAIGQZ010032248.1, read as the reverse complement.
CATTGTGGACTCTTCGGGTACAAATATGTACCTTTTAAAAAAGGTACTTCCCCAGTGACAGCTTCTGTACCTTTATTTCTGAGAGTGTACATTATTGACTAAAAAACTCAAAAGTACATTATGTTGTCCAATAGCTGCAATATTTGTCAAACTGTAGTGAGTTGTTTACTCTTCTCTCTATGTGGGCGGAGTAATACACCACAAGGGTGAAGAGGCTGTAGGGCTGCTGTTATTGCTGAATATTGCAAGGCTATCAGACAATCAAATTGGAGAAGCAGACAGAACTCATTCATTCATTCATTTTCTTTTCAGCTTAGTCCCTTTATTAATCAGGGGTCGCCACAGCGGAGTGAATCACCAACTTATCTAGCATATGTTTTTACTTCCAGCAACAACCCAACACTGGGAAACACCCATACACTCTTGCATTCACACACATACACTACAGCCAATTTAGCTTACCAAATTCACCTATAGCGCATGTCTTTGGACTGTGGGGGAAACCGAAGCACCCGGAGGAAACCTACGCTAACATGGGGAGAACATACAAACTCCACACAGAAACACCAACTGATCCAGCCTGGGCTCAACGCTTAAAAAAAACTCACTCTGTTTACTTTTCATTAAAAATGATTTGCCAGTTTTAAAAAGCTGTTCTAAATGACTCCATTATTTTGTTTGTACCTTGACATTTTGCCTTAAATGTTGCCAGTAGAGTTTGTCTTATACTGAAGCCATGACATTTCTTTAAAGGGCACCTAGGTTACCCCTTTTTCCAGATTTAATGTAAGGCTTTTGTGTCCCCAGAATGTGTCTGTAAAGTTTCAGCTCAAAACACCCATCAGATTATTTATTATAGCTTTCACTATATGGTGTTTTATAGCTCTTAGCAGCTTTTTGCTGTTTTTGTGTACTGCGCCTTTAAGGCTAGTCCTACCCGCCCACCGTTTCCACGTGCTTGCTGCGATTGCCTCAGTCTCCGCCCTCTGCTGCCTCAGACAACTGACACAGACATAAAGGAAGCAGATCTCACGTAACGTTAGTGACAAAAACTACAGTAAGAGCTTACTTGATTATTTGGTGCAGTTGTTGTGTGGAGCTGCAGGATGAGTCACACACGATGTCGTTACAAAGTTCACGCACACACACAGCGCAGACACACACGCACATACATACAGCGCGCGCATTTAGCTTTGCACTCTTTTTGCACGCAAATGTGACAGGATACAGGTTAATCTCCACTGCTGTATGGATATCTGTTACGTGAATGTACAAAATAAACCTGATTTAACGTCCACAAACCGGGATTGAATCGTCTTTTATTATTGTTCTGACACACGGCTGTGGTGATGAAGTAAATCTGAAGTAAATGGCAGTAATTCATTAACACATGCACTGTTTTAAAACATTTTAAACGTGTAAAAGTCACTCTTGATCACATTTGATGATGATTGATGATCCTAAACTGAACAGACTTTTATTTAGGGTTGATTTGCGCACGTCCTGTCTTGTGGATATGGTTACAAAAGTTACTGTGGAGACATGTTAATACGCAGCTGTCAATCAATATTGGTGGGCGGGGGGACCGCACTCCTACGTCAAGTTGTGGTTGGTCTCAAAACGGCTCCAATTGGTCCACCGTTTTTATGTTGTTAAATTGAAAAAAAGCACTGGGTGTGTTTATATCACCCCAATATGACAGTATATACACTATACCTACACATATGTCTGTCCAAACAGCTTGAAAAGTAGATTTTTCACCATAGGTGCCCTTTAATAAATATAACAGAATAGCATAAAAACCCCAGATGGGTCTTTCATAGCCAGCTTTTAGCACTTCTGGCCTATGGAGATTTGAACCTTACACCCGACCTCAACATTAATGATGGTTTCAGATCAAATGAGCCACAAAATGTTGCTCCTGAAGTCATCAAGACTGAAATTGTTCCTTGACCTTTACAGCAGTAACGGCGCAATGAGCGAAGGCTGAACCGTGAATAATTTCAGCCATGCTTGGGTTTTTCATCATACAGATAATTAGAAAAACACAGAGTACCTGTTTAAAAAAATATTCATATTCAAATCTATTATTTTGTAACAACTTGGTCGTCCTGGGTTCTTAGTCTAACAGTGACCATTTTAAGATTTTATTGACACAGTCAATCGCACACACCAACAACCAGAAGTCAGATTGATGGCAAATCCAACAGTTCAAAGTTAGCATTTGCAACCTAGAAATATAAGCACTAATTTTCCCTCGTTGATGTGAAAGGCAAGAATGTTTATGTAAAGTGCAACGTATGCCCAGAAGAAAAGAGTCTCTCTGCGTCGGTGACAAGAGATCTAATGAAATACCTCACATTGTCACATGCTGTCACAAAATTAGTGGCTACACAGGTGACAACGTGAGCTCTGCTACAAAAGGAGGAGACAAAGCCACGATGCCAAAGCAAATAAAACTTATTTTTCCTCCACTGCAAACATTATTTTAACGTTATTACTCAGACAGAATTAAACAAAATAATATCTAGATATATAGTTGAAGACATGCTGCCATTGTCTCTCACATTGTCCCACAATAACATTAAAATAGTGTAGATTAGTGTACAGTGTTTTATGTGAAGTTTATTTATAAACTAATTTCGAGAAGATCACGTGCTAGTGATTGACTACGGCTGGACCCGCATCATGACTTGATTCTCCAATCAGATGATTCCTAAGCTACTATAAATAATAATAACATTAACATACCACAGTCTTCATACCACAGTCAACGTTTCTGTGCAGCGTTTACATGTTCTCCCCATGCCCGCATCCCATTATATAAAGACATGCGTCATAAGTAAATTGACTAAACCAAATTGCCACCATAGTCAAGTTCTTACAATATTTTCCTTTAAAAAGCATCTGTCATTAGCTACAAAAGCGGGGGAGTTATAGAGATTTACCTGAGCTCAATCTCCGCTAGCCCTGCAAAAAGGAGGGAGCCCAGGGCTCAAGAATCTTTTGAGCTTAGGGCTCTCTCCCAGGACAGCATGCCAAACAAGCTTTTAACCAATCATCAGCTAAGTGTGAACTCTTGAGATTTTTTTATAGTCATTTGACAACTTAATTTTTTTAAGTAACGCAATAGTCACTTTCCCTGGTAATTAGTTACTTTTATAATTATGTAACTCAGTTACTAACTCAGTTACTATTTGTGAGAAGTTACTATAAAGTAATGTGCCCAACACTTGTTATAATATATTATTTTAAATAATTAAAAATGTCTTGCGTGGGTCTTGCATGGGTCTTGCGTGGTTTCATCCAGGTGCTCCGGTTTCCCCCACAGTCCAAAAAACTGCAGTACAGGTTAATTGGGTAAACTAAATTGTCCATAGTGTATGAGTGTGAATGAGTGTGTATGGATGTTTCCCAGAGATGGGTTGCAGCTGGAAGGGCATCCACTGCGTAAAAAAACACGTGCTGGATAAGTTGGCGGTTCATTCTGCTGTGGCGACCCTGGATTAATAAAGGGACTAATCCGAAAAGAAAATGAATGAATGAATGAATGAATGATAGTCACTACTTTTGCTTAAAAAAACGAACCAAAAGAGAACAAACTAGATTGTGTTTGGAGGCAACAAAATGTAAACTTTTATTGAATTTATCAAAATGATCAAACTATTACCAAAGGATGCTTGAAATCCTTGTCGTTGAAAGTGTGTTTGGCTGTTGGCTTGAAGTGAAAGTGTTTTGTGAGCTCTGAACATTTGGAGGACAGCGGCTCAGATGTCCTGCTCTTTGTTCAGACACTCTTGTCTCTAATAACGCTGTGAGCCGTATTGACCCCTGTCTGTGTGTCCACTCTCAGTAATCAGCCTCTCAAGCACAGACTCTGAATACTTAATCACACACAGACAAAACCCACCACATCCACACACTGCTGTATACAACTGTTGCCAGCACTGCGTCATCTTTTATTCTCTGTGTTTGCTTTTCTCTTTTATTTAATCAATTCACACTACTCTGTACCAAAAAAATATATATATATGCCTGAAAGTCATGTTACTTTAAAGAGCTCCTATTATACATTAAAAAGGGTCATATTTCTTTTTTTTGGGTCTCCAACAACAGGCTGATCTGCATGCAAGGTTAAAAAACACTTTCATGGTCTTGTAATCTGCATTTATTTTTACCTAATTAACCCAGCGACTCCCATATGAATTGTTCAGCGATTCATTTGTTCCCAAACCCCTCCTTAGTGCCTCTGCGCTGATTGGACCAATGACAGCCTGTTGCGATTGGTCGACAGCGTTCAGCGCAAGACAGTAAAATGCCCAGCGTGGTTTATCAAGCCCCCGGGTCGCCAACATTGGTATAGGATCCGATCGCAGCAGACGCCCGAAACACGCCTTAAAGTAAACTTACTAACACCACAATAAACAGTACCCGGTTCTCAACAGTGTTATTCAGACACCTCAACCCTGAAAGCAGTGCAGTTAAACACCACACACACATTTAAATCCGTAAACAAAGCAGCACTCGTTGCGTTTTCAACGTGGCATTAGACGCAATATGGGAATAGAGTTATCCTGATACAGTGCAAGCGGTTACAAGTAACAACACAATTGAATACATACTTTACAAGCTAGAGAAAGCAAGGAGGCAGCTATTTACTTACACATATGAAATGTGTCATGGGCCAGGTCTGATTTTATCAATTATCTTTTATTTTGGAGCTTTACTCCCTTCTCAGCTGTAGATCATTTCTATTTGCAACCATTGCTGTGGCACCTCTTGCGTAAAGTTTTATATGTTTTCAGGGCTTACCTGTACTCTGATTTGCCCAACGATCACATCCCCAGCCAGGGGGTTGTAGGGCTTACCAGCGCTCCTCCTCTCTTCTATGACAAGCTATCTTTGCGGGCTCCCATGCCTTTCCAGTGCTGTGCACCAGCCCGAAGTCCAGCATGCCTTTGTTGACTTGTACCTAATAATTTGTCCTTATTTTGCACGTGTTTCACCAAATTCTGTGACCATCGTATTCTGTGACCCTAGTAGGCACTGTTCTCACTGTTTGGCTTGAACTTGCTCTCACAGCATACATACTCTCACGCTGGAATGAACTGTTTAATACTAGTATCTATAAAATCCCTTGTATTTCACACAAAAAAATGTAATGTTCTTTAAATGCAAACAGTTTAGTGCCCTTGAGTGCTCAATGTGCGCTGTCAATCACATGACAGTATAAACGCTGTTTGCCTGTCTTGGGAGTAAGTTCAAGCCAAACAGTGAGAACAGTGCCTAGGGTCATAGAATACTATGGTCACATAATTTGGTGTAACAAAATGGAGGAAGAAACTAATCCATGAGCTGTGTACTGAAAGTTCATTGTAAGCATGTAGATTGCTGAAGCACTTCTTTCCCTCACACTTTCAATAATATCCAGGTAAGCACAACGTCTTCATGACTTCAGGATCTGTTTTTCTTTGCTGCTGGGCACCAGGTTTAAATTTTGCTGGGTCTGTGCATGCAACCATTATGTTTCATATCCACGTCACGCCGAAACGGCTAAAGACTCGTTATCAAGACGTTTCATTTAAACCACTATGAGTCAACGCTTTTTTTTTAGATGAATCAATAGTTTTCAAAACTGTCCACTTTCAAATTCAAAAACTTTAACTTATTTTTAGTGCTGAGCAAAGATTAGTAGCGATTATTCGCATTCAAAATAAAAGTTTGTTTTGACAATATTGTAAGAGTCGGGTGACAACAGAGTTGAGGATTCACACTCAGTTTATTAAACAGATTATTCAAGCACTAAAAGAGCTTGCACACGCTTGGACTATATCAAAAAGGGGATGATTAAAGTAGTTCATTAACAAAAACAGGCAAATGGTCATTACAGGCGGCAAGGAATCAAAAATGGGAAAACAAGGCCAGGATCAAAAGCAAAGCGAGAGTGTGTGTGTGTGTGTGTGTGTGTGTGTGTGTGTGTGTGTGTG
>CAIGQZ010032248.1:2739686-2757099 GCA_903798205.1 Danio tinwini | reverse complement strand
GTGTGTGTGTGTGTGTGTGTGTGTGTGTGTGTGTGTGTGTGTGTGAGAGAGAGAGAGAGAGAGGTGAATATACAGTACAGGTAATCAGTCCATGATGAGTTACCAGCTGTGTGTGTAATCAGGGAAAATCAGGAACTGGCGTGTGTAAGGTGCATGATGGTGTTTGTAGTCCAGTTCAATGACAGATGTGTAGTTCTTCAGCAGTCTGCAAGGATTAGATTGCTGGTGATCATGACAAATATTATTCAATGTTATTCATGATTGAACAACATTTTTTAGCTGTGCAAAGTTAGAAAAGAGTTCAAGTTAAGGTAAGTTTGTCAGCTTGACTGATGTACATTGAGATGACTAGAAAAGTTCATTTGATTAATTTAAAAAGCAATTTAGCAGTAAGAATTGTTTAGTGTCCATGTGTGCACTGGTGAGCAGGACTAAAGAGATGATGATTTAAAAGTGGGTGTTGACCTTTTGAAGAGGCGGTGTTTTATCGTACTGTTACATCATACTGAGTCAAAGTACAAGTCATTTCGTCAGCTTGGTTTCAGTAAAAGATGTTTGTAAATTAACTTTTGAATTCTGAAACTTGGTTTAGTATTGTAGTAATTACACATTACAATGTGTTTAAAGACTAACAAAAAATTATTTTATAATACACGACCCCTTGAGTTTATTTAAGTACTGAATAAACTTGTATTATTTTTAAACTTATTTTATTGGGTGACACGGTGGCTCAGTGGTTAGCTCTTCACAGCAAGAAGGTTTGAGTCCTGGCTGGGCCAGTTGGCATTTCTGTGTGTTTGCATGTTCTCACTGTGTTGGCGTGGGTTTCCTCCAGGTTCTCCATTTTCCCCCACAGTCCAAACACATGCGCTATAGGTGAATTGGATTAACTAAATTGGCCGTAGTAAATGAATGTGTGTGTGAATGCGAGAGTGTATGGGTGTTTCCCAGTACTATATTGCGGCTGGAAGGGTATCCGCTGTGTAATACATATGCTGTAATAGTTGGAGGTTCATTGCGCTGTGGCAACCTCTGAAATAAAGACTAAGCCAAAGGAAAATGAATTAATAATTATTTTACTGCAAATCATATTTGTATCCCACTTGTAAATTGTTACCTTGTTAGTCATCTTATTATGTTTTTGTGCAGAGCAAATGTCAACATTAACCAACTTTGAAATGTATTTGTTTAACAGGTTACTACTTTGAGATCCCTTCCATTGGAGCCATACGAATCAACACACAGGTTAGTCTTTTCGAAAGGCTTATTTCATGTTTTTGAAAAATTTTGTATATACTGTACATACAATACACTGCAAAAAAATGCATTTCTTATCTTGTTTCTAGTCCAAATATCTAAACATTCTTAAATCAAGAAGCATTTTCTGGAAAAGTTAAACATATTGTCTTGTTTCAGAAATAAGTCAACATTTTTATTGAGGCTTTTATTTAAAATACACTGCTAGACACTGCTATTTACTAGTTATTTACTGCAAAAATTGCCAGTAAAATAGCACATACATTCTTTACAGTTCACTACTGTAATATGCACTGCATTGTGGGTCATTTTAAAACATTAACTTACTGCATGTTAAGAATTTGCGGTATTCTACCGTAATAAAAGTAACCAAGTACCGCTACTGTAGTTGAAGACACAAATGAGACAGTTAAAGGGAAAGTGAAGCACTCAGTCAAGTCTCCATTATTTTGTACATTGGTTTCCACTTTAATGAAAATATATTAAACAAACTCGACTAATGTAACCATTTAGAAGAAAAAGGTGTGTTTTACTATAGCTTTTAGTGCAAGGGCACCGCCATCTTGGAATGTCGCTTTCACTGACGTCACAGGCTTGGTTCTGTTCCCTGACCTGAACACATACAGTAGAAGTAAAGGACTGGACACAGGGACTGGAAAAGCCTAATTGAACCCAATGCATGAAGTTGTGGGCACGGATCGCAGAGCTGGTGCAAACGCAAGCATCGAAGTTGTGTCTAATACATACAAAAAATATTTATGCGTTTTCTATTTTTCATTTTTAATACCTTTCGTTTGATGCGCTCTCACTCTCTCACTCGTCTGCTTGACGAGGGGATTTATATTCAGACTAAAGCAACAAATAAAATGATACATGACTTCATGCTTTACTAAGTCACGTCTTTGTGGATTATGTCGACATATTCCCTTTTCAAGTTGATCAACTCGATCTCTCAACATGTATAATGGATGTAAAAACCTGACATGTGAAAAAACGCGCTAATCTTAGTTTGTTTTGAACACGAAAAGAGGTGAGCAGCTGTAATAGTGAAAGTACCCACCCCCATACACTTATTTCGCGCTGCTGCCATTTTAAAAAACTTAAGCGAGGCTGCGGTGGGAAGAAACCCGGAAGTATAGGATCAGCACTGTAAACATTGCAACAATATGCTGTGAACTACAAACCTCCAGCTGTTGCCGCGATTTCAAAATGCAGAAATGGTGTAAACATCACTTTAAAATCATTCAGTTCAGTTTCATTTAAACAATTAACAGCATATTAGGCATCAAACAACATCACAATCTCTTTAAGAGTAACACCCTTCAGTGTCCTCTTAGGCTTCAGTTCATGGCACCAGGTAAATACCGTGGGGGCTTCCCTGCTTCAGCTTATGTAACCCGGTGAGCGATAAAACAATGCAGTCCTCTGTAGCATATCATCGTGTTGTCTATAATACTGTTGTTCCGGTACTGAAGTTTTAAAAACGTCCATTTCCTGCTAACATTTAAGCGCTGCTGAGCGCGTTCTTAAACACTGCTGATTTGCCATAGTATTCACCTGTGCTCAACAGAACTGACTGTGATTGGCCATGAAGGTCATCATTTCACCGCTCTTCACTGAGTACAAACACAGATACATGGACACTGGAGTGTTTAAAGCTGCAAAGTTCCATCGATTACTCCTCTGTGTTTGCGCATGGTAAACACTGGTGAAGTGCGGTGAACTGATGACCTTCATGGCCAGTCACAGTCATTTCTGTTGAGCACTGGTGAATACTATGGCAAATCAGCAGTGTTACGTTCAATAGCACTTAAATGTTAGTGGGGAAATTGCGTTTTTTTTTTTTCAGTAGCGAAATTCAGTATCATGACAAGTCTAATATAGTGAAAGAATCAGTTCATTAACTTGAGTTTGATGAATGGCATCTAAAACATGTGTTTGGGAAAGATAACCTTAGCTAACTAGTGCCATTTCCCTTAACTTCGCTGAAAATGAGGCCTGATATTTCTTTTTATTTTCACTTTCCATTCAGAACCGACCTTCAGTTCAATTGGAAGGCGGTAAAATGATAAATTTGTGTCGCTTTCTCTTCGCTGATAAGATATACAGCCAGGTACTCAACATTCCTGTGTGAATCTGGGGATACTTCCGGGTTTCTTTTCACAGCTGCCTCGATTTCGCTTTTTAAATGTCGGCTGCGTGAAATCTATTACGTCAGCACCGGACCTTGTTGAAACCCAGTCAGACAGCGTAATACAGAGTGAACCAAAGCGCATCAAATGATCGGTAATTAAAAGGGAGAAAAAATATATATATATATATTTTTTTATATTAGACACATCTGTTTTACGTTAACCACACTGCAAGAAGGTCGCTGGTTCGAGCCTCAGCTGGGTCTGTTTTGTCGTTTCTGTGTGGAGTTTACATGTTCTCCCCGTGTTTGTGTGGGTTTCCTCCGGGTGCTCCGGTTTGCCCCACAGTTCAAATACATGTGGTACAGGTGAATTGGGTAGACTAAATTGACCGTAGTGTATGAGTGTGAATGAGTATGTATGGATGTTTCCCAGTGATGGGTTGCAGCTGGAAAGGCATCCGCTGCGTAAAACATATGCTAGATAAGTTGGCGGTTCATTCCGCTGTGCCTACCCCAGATTAATAAAGGGACTAAGCTGAAAAGAAAATGAATCAATGAATAAATGAACACATCTGTAGCTTGTATTTGCACTAGCTCCATGCCCACAACTTCATGCATTGGGTTAAATTAGGCTGTCCATTCTCCATGTTCAGTCCTTTCCTTCCACTGTATCTTTTCAGCTGAAAGAACGGAACCAACCCCGTGATGTCAGACACAGCGATATTTCAAGATGGTGCACCCTAGGTCTAAAAGCAATAGTAAAACATGCCATTTCTTCAAAATGGTAACAATAATGGAGTTTGTATATTATATATATATTTATTAAAGTGGAAATCAATTTTAAAAATACATTATTTTAACATTATTTTAAAATAATGTAAACTTGAGTGCTTCACTTTCGATTTAATGAAAAAAAATTGTCACGTGTTTGGAATTTATTACACTTAATGAGTAAAATGTAAATAAATTACAGTAAAAGTAGTGTAAAAATTGTCATACTGTAAAATAAAAAATGTAGTATAGAGCATTTTACCATAAAAAGATGTTGCTGTAAGGCTATTTTACTGTAAAATGAAATTGCGGTAGAGACTGGCCACTGTAAATGGGCATTTGCAGTAACTCGCTGGCAACAGTGCTGGCAGTAGGTTACCGCAAAAATACAATTAAATGTCTAACAGTGTATATAATAATACAATAATAATACAAAATAAACTGCCAACGGGGTAAGCAAAGTAATCTTACTTCAAAGCAACAAGATTATTTTGCTTACCCCATTGAAAGATTATTCAGCTTGTTTTAAGGGAAAACTCACTTAATTTTGACGTATTCTTTCTAAAAACAAAAGTTTTTTACTTGTCTAAAAAAATGCTTCTTAATTTAAGAATTTTTAGCTATTTTGCTTAGAAATAAGACAAAAACTCTAAATAAGAAAAGCATTTGTATCTTGTTTTCATCATTGAGAGAAGAAAATTTTTCTTGAGCAGCAAAATGATAATCCTGAAGCATTAAATGACAGTATTTATGATGAATTATTAATTCAATCAGTATGCAGGCTCAAGTGTTCACATATCAGCTTCAAAAGCAGCTGAGGCGGCCAATCAGATCTCACACTGTTATTAAACATTTTAATAAATCCTCTATATGTGAATCCAGTTCACGGTAAGTTCATTCTGCTTCGTGAGCTTTGAAGCTCAGCGATGTTATCGCGATGTAGAGATATATACTGTATGTCACGCTAGAGAGCAAAACTATAAAGATGGAGGAACCGATAAAGCCATACAGACTTCTATATTTAGCTTCAATAAGATTCAAATGGGACTGTGATTTTTTTCTAATCCACTTCCATACAGTTTTCATTATCCTCCAGCAATCTTTCCCGAGGCCCACGAAACCCGCCACAATAACATCGCTCTTCCCCGAAAGCCGTCGCTCCAATTTCCTCACATCATCCATGTGATTATTCTCACACTTTTTTCTTTATCTTCTCTCTCTATCACCTTATCTGTCCCCTTCTCTCTCTTTTTTTCCAATTCAGCTTTGCTTTATTCATTCCTGTCTCCTCCTTCCCATCATGCCTCTCTCTTGCGTCTTTCCTCCCCGCGGGCGACCCGATCAGACGCCTGAATAGACCATCAGCTGTTCCATTAGGCCGAATGTAATTTTATTCAGAGAACTGCCACTTATTCTAATAGGCAGCGTAAGACAGGTGTGGGCACCTAACTGTATATATGGCCAGCGCACCTGTGCACCTCCTGCTGTCACATACTGTTACCTCTGAGAGCCGTGGATGGCCGCTGCCAGAAATAAACCGCACAGCAATCATGCTGGATCTCTGGCAGGAAAAAAACACTGTACAAAGTCACACCACGCAAACGGGTCTTCTATCAAATTTGCTTGTGAGCGTAGTAGGGCTGAGCAATATATCGTTTGAGCATCGATATTGCAGTGTGTGTTTGGCCAATGGTCCCTTTTCACAATAAGTGTTATGATGCATTTAACCAGCCAATTCTAATATTATCACTCGATTGAATGGGCGTAGATATGATCTAGGGGCCTTCTGCACCTACTGGTAGGCTCAGAAGGCTGTTATCATCCATCCGCATGGTTAATCAGCTATAGTTCACATACAGCTGAGGCCAGAAGTTAACAGGATTTACTTATATTATTTATTAAATTTCCCATTATTTGTAATTTACCATTAATCGTCTACTATTAGTTTTAAAACTAATAAGTTAATTACTTATGTTGTCCCACCACAAATTGATTGTGTGGAACCCAAGACAGTGTATAATGCTCTTTCTGACAGTTTTGATCAACTTTGGAGCAAACGTTTAAACCAAGCGGCAACCTCCTGCTGTCCCTCGGGAAGCCCATACGGAAGTAACTGAAACTGCAATTCATCAAAATTCCGCTAGTCCTGGCTCCATAATAGAGCAAATTTCAATTGAGCCCACTGTTAAAATGGCCAACTTTACAGCAGAAAAAAAAAGGTGTTTACAGCCTGGTACGATTTTGGTTCATATAGCTAATATTACCCTTCGTGACGACTGTGAGGGGGGTGAATTTTTTTTTATAACTCATCCATTTCCTTTATATTTGGTTTTATTAATTTTGCATAATTAAGGGCGTGGCCACTTGAGTGACAGCTAGCTCTCCCTGGTCGACGTCACGTCACCTCAGCTGATTAGCCGCTGATCTCATCATATACATCGTATTTTTGTGTTGTTTTATGTAGCTTTACACAGTCAGTTGCCTTTTGGAATTATTTCTTACAATTATTAGATGATATGGCATGCTGTGCACATTGTGCTCACAAACCATTCACATGGCCTCCGTTTCCCAGGTGAGTGAAATTATATACTTATACCATCTCTATAAATGTATTTGTTTTATTTAAGATCATTTATCATTTATAATGTTCTTTAGACCTGTAATGCACTCCAGAATCTGACTGATTTATTAACTGTAGGCTCTAGAACAGTCATCTGAAGCGTTGTCATACAGTGTTCTGCCTGGATTTCATCAACATCCCTGCATTTACTAACACAGACTATATCCGAAGTGTTTGGAAGTCATTCGCACTTTCCTCCTGTTGAAAAACGTCATAAGAACGATGCAAGCATTGTGCTTATGACATTGCTTATGAAACAGTATTTTTAAAAGTCTAAACACTTTATTGATATAGTATACAACCAAGCACATGTGGTCAGAACACAAACGAGTCGCAGGTAATGAAGTATTAAGTGTTTCTCATGCATCTGTAGCTCCGCTCACGCTCCGCCTCTTTGCCCTTGTATGGTATGCTCCAGTTGGTGCGATGACACGGTAACAAAATGGCGATGGTTAGCCACGCCTACTGGTAGCTTCTTTTGGGTTCTTCAAAAACCTATGGGTGACGTCACGGATACTACGTCCATATCTTTTACAGTCTATGGTTTAAACGCTAGATTATATCAGATCATGCATTTATGCTTCATTTTAATCACTTACAGGCTGTCTGCATAAACACTCGCTGTGATTGCGAAGCTGTTGAGTTGATTGTGAAAGCGTTGCTGGCTCGCTTTAACTCTCTATACCTTTAAAGTGTCACGTTGCTGAAACCGATAAGTATGAGAATACTATGAATATGAAAGCGGCTCTCCATAATGCATTGAGTTGATGAAGGTTTACGGACAGGCTGGAAATCTGCAGGCTAATCTGTGGCAATGGCCTGCTGTGTCGTGGCTCTTTATCCTCTGGTACCGCCGAGACGCCATTACCGGCCCACCGCTGTTTACATTTCTGCTTTCTCCCGCATGAAAAGGTCCGCCTGTCATCGTCTCCGCTGAAATGTGTCCCCACGGCACGTTAAACGGTGTTTTAGTGAGCTAATAATAGAATAGGTTACGCTTGTCAGCACTTCCATGTTCCAGCAAGAAATAAAAGTGGCCTAATGCTGCAGTTTCATCAAAAGGCCACACTTATACAAGCTTTCAGCAGGACAAAATATTCCCCACACGAGCTGCTGGCCCTACATTAGCTGTGTGCAGATGTTGAAGTCGGAAGATTGTGTTTATTAAATGTGTTCACCCTGCTCGGTGTCCACCCAAAAGTTTAAGGGAATTTTATGAAATATCAAAATAAGCCAAGAAAAAAATAGCTTTTCTTTTCAGCTTAGTCCCTTTATTGATCTGGGGTCTCCACAGCGGAATGAACCGCAAACTTATCCAGCATATGTTTTACACAGCGGATGCCCTTCCAGCTGCAACCAATCACTGGGAAACATCCATACACACTTATTCACACACACTCGTACACTACAGCCAATTTAGCTTACCCAATTCACCTGTACCACATGTTTTTGGACTGTTGGGGAAATCAGAGCACCCGGGGGAAACCCACACGAACACAGGGGGAACATGCAAACATCACACAGAAATGCCAACTGACCCAGCTTGGGCTCGAACCAGCGACCTTCATGTATTAATTAAATTAATAAAATGTAATTATAGTGAAAGTAGTAAAACATGGGCGTTTCTACAGTAAATTATTTTATTTTGAGAAAACCTCTCAAATTTATCAAGAATTAAAAATAGCTAAATGGCAGAACTAATGAAAGGTCTGGAAACTTAATGGAAAAATTGACTTTTTTTGGATTAAGTTGGCGGTTCATTCCGCTGTGGCGACCCCAGATTAAAAGGGACTAAGACGAAAAGAAAATGAATGACTGAATTAGTCAGTTTAGTTTGTTTGTTTACATTCAACCCATGTAATTTGTTTACAATTTTGCAAAAATCTTTTTTTTCAGTGTAGGGCCCCCTATACCTGGAATTGCTTAGGACCGCCAAATCACTAAGTCCGCCCCTGTGTGTAGGTCTGCAGCATGGAGAATACAACCGGCCTCTAAGCGATCTAAGAAAGAATCACATGAGCTCTACTGGTGCTCCTATTGGCTGAAAGTCACTCTTCATTTGCATAAAATTGAAGGATTCTCGACTTTGTCATTTCGCCCATCTAGTCGCCAACGATTGCTGTCGCTCGCGTAGACGGAGGTCGTGGGAAGTCACTTACTCTCCATTGAAATGAACGGTCGTTTGTCGCTTTGCCACTGCGAGTCACTCTAGTGTGAATGAGGCTTAAATGTACATATCTAAATAGTTTTCCACCTCTTCAGAAAAATATCCGTCTTCACTTGTAGAAATGCAGTCATTTTTTCCTTTACATACCTGTTTAAGTCTCTGAATACACTGAGCCACCTTTGGAGAACCTTCTTCCATCCAATTTAGCATTATCAGTTTTTTTTTGCAACCAGTAATAATATTCTTAGTACAAATCTAGTTTCTTCATTAAACATTTCTTTGGGCAATGCTTCCAATAAGCACACAACTGGATCGAAGGGTATATCTATGTCTAATATCTTATCTTATTTCTTTTTTAACATTTTTCAAAAAATCTTGAATCATAGAGCAGTCCCAAAAATGGAAAAAATTACCACATTACCAACACAAAGCAACAAATGCTACTTTTACATATAATTAATGATTTAATATAATATTGTAATATAATTAATATAATTTCATAATATAATATCATTTTAAATAATGGATTTTTTGGTGTAAAAAGTTTTAATGACATCTAAACACATTTTTATATATATTTACTAAGATGCTATATGTGTATGTATAGCAATTAAAAACATGCAGAGTATCATTTTATTTATTTCTTTTTATTATATTTTTATCAATTTAGCTTCACTTTTAATAAAGTATTTTTTTAGTTTTTAGATTATCAGTTATATTACTTAAACTTATTTTATTTTAGCTAGTTGCTAAGGCACATTTCTGATTTTCGCTTTGGAGATAAACATAATATTTATGTTATTTTATTTCAGCTTTGCAGCAAATAATGGTTTTATTTGACAATTTTATGGTAATTGATCATTATTTTATTTTGATTTATTTTAGGCATTACTTCAGTGATAGTTTCTTATTTAAAATGTATTATTTCTTTTCATCTTTAATATGCATTTCAATTCTTTTTTTGTTTTTTTGTTGTTGTTTTTTTCAAGTTTAAGTTTTTAATTTAATATTTATTAATTATTTTATTCATTCATTCATTCATTTTCCTTCGGCTTAGTCCCTTTATTCATCAGGGGTTGCCACAGCGGAATGAACCGCAACTTTTTCAGCACATGTTTTACACAGCGAATGCCCTTCCAGCTGCAACCCAGTACTGGGAAACACCCGTACACACTCATTCACGCACATACTCTACGGCCAAATTAGTTTATTCACTTCACCTGTAGCACATGTGTTTGGACTGTGGGGAAAACTGGGGCACATACTGCTGGGGCACAGAACATGCAAACTGGCCCAGCCGGGACTCGAACCAGTGACCTTCTTGCTGTGAGGCGACAGTGCTAACCTGTCGCCCTATATTATATCAGCTTGTATTTTTATTTATTTATTAATTTATGACTCATATTTTGTCCCATTTTTCTATTTCTTTTGTGGACCAATATGACCCTCATCCTTTCAGGCAGTTTAGTTTTGTCGAGGATCGCTCATTTAAAAGAGTTCTATAAGAGTGTAAGAATCATGAATGGCGTATATAAACGTGTGCTTACGGCGACCCAACAAGTGTGGCCCTGCCGCAGACCAGCCTCTCCCCTCCAGAGCCCCAATGTGCTTTCTAACAGCTGTAATATGCTTTAATAGCTGCTTTATGATGATTTGTTACGGCTGGAAGTGCCTGTGTGCAGCTGGTTTTACTGGCCCCTCGGGCGGACGCTTTTAACAGCCTGCTTTATGTAATGGAGCGGCGAGTGGCAGTGCTTTGCTTTATGGAGCTTTAGACTCCTCATAACCTGTGGAGAGGAGAAGACGCTTCCATTGGGGACTCTGGATAGGTTCGTTGGGAAATGCTGTTTTCTTATGTTTTATGTGTTGTGTCTTTCAGGAGTATTTGGATGTTCTGGGACGGCCGATGGTGCTGGCTGGAGAACGGGCTAAACAAGTGCAGTGGACCAATGTTTACCAGGACGCTCTGGTATGGAGGAATACTATCATCATTTGAATCATCAGCTGCCCATGCTCAACACTGCAAACAAATGGTGTTCCTACTTAAAGTTGTTGTCTTGTTTCTAGTCCAAATATCTAGAAATTCTTAAATCAAGAAGCATTTTCTGGACAAGCAAAAAATATTGTTATTTTAGGAAATAATATGCCAAAATTAAGCCAGTTTTTTCTTAAAACAAGCTAAATAATATGCCAAATGGGGTGAGAAAAATAATCTTATATCAAAATGAAAAACAATATTATTTTGCTTACTACACTGGCAGATTATTTAGCTCTTTTTAAAAGAAAAATTTGCTTAATTCTGACATATTTCTCAATTACTTGATATTTGGACTAAAAACAAGACAAGAACAGCATTTTATTTTTGTAGTTTATGCACAGTATATCTTGGTTTTTCATTTTGATATATATGTTTTTATTATTTAGCTTGATTTCAGGAAAAACTTGCTTAATTTTTTCGCATTATTTCTGAAAACAAGACTTCTTGATTTAAGAACTTTTAGATATTTGGGCTAGAAACAAGACAACAACTCTAAGAAAGAAAAGCTTTTTTGTAGTGAAAAACCCAAGTGAGGAGAGTTTGATGAATGAGCAATTTTCAATCATAATTTTTCAGTGAAATTCACAAATAATTCCAAAAAAAACGACAATAAAAATATTAAAATACAAGTGAATGTTTAAAGTAGTAGCACAGATTCTGTTGTATGAAATGACAAAAACTCAACTATTTTTTTTTTATTAACAGCACATTGATTTGTGTTTATCACACATATGAATGGAGTTAAATCAAACTAATGATATTTATTATAATATATTTATTATGATTGAATCAGCAGTCAGAACCATAATTTGTTTGCACAGTTCTGGATAATGTATATAGGGCCAAAGTATAGAGAATAAACATATAATTTCATTTGTAAGTATATAATTTAATTTGGTAACACTATGTTACGCTATCTTTGTTAAACATTCCGTATACTTATGGTCAACACAGGCTCATTGTGAAAATGTACCCCATACACATTTTTGGAGAGCGTGAATTATGTAGCCAGAGCTAAGTATTTTAACTTTAAATGAGCGCTACGAGGCAGTATGATGCTGCCGACGACTTCAGTTTCATTTTGCAATATCACCTGATCACTTACCTTCGTATGAACGGCTTTTCCGCTCTTACCAGTTTGCGAGTAGCTCGCCACGTACGTTGGTGGACTTGAAAAACTTCTAGAAAGTGGGTAAGACAAAAACAGAAACCGAAAAATAAAATAAACAAGTAAATAACAGGGTGAGAATGTGGAAAAATATGAAAATGTGGTAAAAACCTGACAAGGGCTTTTCTTTTTCTGGATTGCTTTTTTTAAAACACTGTTGGTTGGGTTCAGGGAAGTGGGTTGGCATCGGTCAATCTGTGCTTTTGAAAACACTATCGGCTGGGTTTAGGGAAGGAGGAGGATGGGGGTATCGTTCAGTCAGTTGACATCGGCCTCTGGTGGATTTCCACGAGAACAGCAGGCGCGAATGGCTATCGCAAGAAAAATTTGAGATCTGAATAAACGTACACAGCTGCCAAAACTGCAGCATACCTCCTGGGAAGTATTTCGCTATCTCCAGAAATATATATGGGGATACATAACAATAATGAGCCTTGGTTGCTTATAGTAATTACAATTAAATATGCACAATTACATAATTTATAATTACTGTGTAACGTAATTTGATAATATTACTTCATAGTTAAATGAATTGTTATATTGTAAGAAGGAAACCTTAAAATAAAGAGTAAGGTTTAATTTCTATTTAATTAATTATATTCCTGATATGTGGTAATTATTATACATTGACAATAAAAAAAAATTCTGTCAGTTTCACAAATAAATCCATCATTCAGTGTGATTATTTTAAATGAACCAGTAATTGTTGATTCAGTCTAATTAGAACACCTGCGTTATCATGGACTGAGTCATTTAAGTGACTCATCTGATGCCTCGTTTCCACTGACTGGTACAGTACGGTACAGGTCGGTACGGGTCACATATCAGGCTTGCATTTCCACTACCAAGGGTACCCTTTTGGTGGGCGTGGTGTACAACAGAGAGTTTCATAAATAATGAATAATAATAAGAATAATAAAATAATAAATAGAATATTATATAATTTTTATATATAATAATTATTTAATTATTATATATTATATAATTTATAGAATAATAAAAGACACTTCAATAATCACACACACGTTATTATCATCGGCTTAAGAAGTTTGTTATATCAAATATAGACTTGATTGCGAGCTCCCTGGAGAAAGCAAAAACCGCTCGCACTTTTAGACGGCCTCGTAAAGCAACAACAGGACACGGCAGATTTTGTTCTTCTTGGCTTTGTGGCTGTACATCAAGACAACGACAAGGTTTGTTTGAGCTCAGGTCATCCATGGCTCGTTATTATATGCATATAGTATTACAATTTAATGTCTTGGCTGTGTGTGTATTTAAAACATGGCGGCTCTTTTGTTTTCATTCTGCCTAGCTCCACAAGCTCGTGACGTCGCTCTGTAAGCAATCAGCGTTCAGCTGCACGTGTAGCTCCACCTTTTGGTACCCTTTTTCGTGTTTAGTTCCCTTTCGAAAGGGTGCCAAAAAAGTGGTACAGTACGCTTTTTGACAGTGGAAACGGCCATAAAAGTGTACCGTACCGTACCATACCACTCAGTGGAAACAGACCTTGAGTGAATCAGCCTGGATGACTCACTTACTGAACTGCAGGTTTAATGTCACATTTGAGTTGTAAACATGTTTTAAATATACTGTATGTTAGTGTTGTGTTCATTTGTAAGGTCAGTAAAACTCCATGATAACCCTGCTGAAAAAAACAGCATATGCTGGTAAGGTAGGTTTTGATGCTGGTATGCTGGTCTTGCTGGTTTCAATGCTGGTTTTGCTGGTCTTGATGCTAGTTTTGGCAAAATCAGCATTGAATCCAGTAAGACCAGCATACCAGCATCAAAACATACCTTACCAGCATATGCTGTTTTTTTCAGCAGGGAAATGTTCAAAGAGTGCTCGAGTGTATATATGAACAGAGCTCTGTTGATGTGTTTTGTTTATGTTTGTTATTATTTAGTATATATCATATAGGAAACGCCTAAACACATGCTGCCATCCGCTGTTTTGAGCCTGTGAAACTGTTTGAGGTTGTATTGTTAGCGGCGGCCGCTGGCTGTGATATTCTTCATTCGTTGTTTTCTCTCCAGAATGCACACATTTAAGTCTCCACAGCTAGTTTGCTTTGTCATTGACCATATAATTTTACTTGCCACATTCATATGCGACAGTCTTTTATTCACGCGCGCAGTGGAGCGTGAGATCCTTCCTTCAGTTCACATTTACAGCGATAAAAACAAACACTTTTAAATGCTGTATTTGTTTGCTTTGTGTGTTTTTTGTACAGGGTTTGGGCCTCGTCATTACCGGCACAATGCCAGTCTTCAATCTCACGGCTGATAGAGACACAAAAGTAAGTCACAAGCTGCGTCTTGTAAAATGATCTGTGCATGATTTACTCTGCAGGACGATACAGATGTGGCGTTTATGTAGCATTATTAGTGTGATCACGTTCCAGATCTAATTCTTTGCATGTTCCCTAACTGACATTGACAAAGTGTTGAGAGGCGCATGTTTCGCAGTGTTGAACGCATATTGAGCAGGGCTTGACTTTGACAACACTTGAGGGCATTTGAGTATGATTTGAAGTTCAGTTTGAAGCTCGGGTTGACCCTCTACTCTGAAAAGATCCTGTACAGCACTTATACAGCTAACAAACAGTAGCAAATAACAGCTAATAAGGTTACTAAATGATGACTACTAGATAACTAAGGATCAATAACAAACTTTGTATGTTATTAGCATTAATTAACATGTTCTAATTAGTTGGTGTTCTTAGCATGTTGTAATGTTAGCTTGCATTAGCATGTTGCTAGCATTTTACTAATATGGTTAACTTTAACATGGATTAACATGTTCCTGTTATGTTCCTTTCATATTGTTAGCATTTATTAGCATGTTGATAGTACTAAAAAATGTGTTGCTAGCATAAATTAGCATGTTGCTAATATGAATTATTAGCATTAATTAACATGTTCTAATTAGCTGTTGTTCTTAACATGTTCTAAGGTTAGTTTTCATTAGCATGTTGCTAGCATGTTTCTAATTTGGTTAACTTTAACATCAATTAGCATGTTCATATCATGTTTGTCATGTTCCTATTATAGTGTTAGCATTTATTAGCACGTTGCTAATATGAATTATTAGCAGTAATTAACATGTTCTAATTAGTTGTTGTTCTCAACATGTTCTAATGTTAGTTTACATTAGCATGTTGCTAGCATGTTTTCAATTTGGTTAACTTTAACATGGATTAGCATGTTCATATCATGTTTGTCATGTTCCTATAACATTTATTTGCATGTTGATAATATTTAATGTTGTGTTGCCAGCATGAATTAGCATGTTGCTAATGAGAATTATGTTGATAGCCAGTTTTTAGCATGGTTGTAACATGCACTGGCATGTTGCTAGCACAAATTAGCATAAATTGTAATTTTGTTAACTTTTCTAGCATGGTTACCTTATTGTTAGCATGAATTAGCATGTTGCTAGCATGTTTCTAATATGGTAAGCTTTAACACCCCTGCTAAAAAATCCAGCTTAAACCAGCCTAAGTTGCTTGGCTGGTTTTAGCTGGTCGACCAGCCTGGTTTAAGAGGGGTTTTGGCCATTTTCAGCCTGGTCTTAGCTGGTCAGGCTAGGAGTTAACCAGCTTGACCAGCCCGCCAAAACCATCTATGTCCAGCTTAAACCAGGCTGGTCAAACTGGTTTTAACTGCTTTAAGCTGGTCATTTTCCAGCCTGACCAGCTAAGACCAGGTTGGAAATGGCTGGAAACCAGCATAGAAATGGCCAAAACCCCTCTAAAACCAGGCTGATTGACCAGCTAAAACCAGCCAACCAGCTTAGACTGGTTTAAGCTGTTTTTTTCAGCTGGGATAGATTAACATGTTCCTATCATGTTTGTCATGTTCCTATCATGTTGTTAGCCTTTATTTGCTTCTTGATAATATTAAATATTTTGTTGTTAGCATGAATTATTATGTTGCTAATATGAATTATTAGCATTAATTAATGTCCTCATTAGTTGATGTTCTTAACATGTTTTAATGTTGGTTTTCATTAGCATGTTGTTAGTGTGTGTCTAATGTGGTTAACTTTAACATGGATTAACATGTTCAAATCATGTTTGTCATATTTCTATCATATTGTTAATATTTATTAGCATGTTTATAAATTAAATATTGTTGCTAGCATGAATTAGTATGTTGCTAATGAGAATTATGTTGATAGCCAGTTTTTAGCATGGTTGTAACATGAACTGGCATGTTGCTAGCACAAATTAGCATAAATTGTCATTTTGTTAACTTTTCTATCATGGTTACCTTATTGTTAGCATGATTTAGCATGTTGCTAGCATGTTTCTAATATGGTTAGCTTTAACACCCCTGCTATAAAATCCAGCTTAAACCAGCCAAGTTGCTTGACTGGTTTTAGCTGGTCTATCAGCCTGGTTTAAGAGGGGTTTTGGCCATTTCCAGGCTGGGTTTCAGCCATTTTCAGCCAGGTCTTAGCTGGTCAGGCTGGGAGTTAACCAGCTAAAACCAGCTTGACCAGCCCACCAAAACCAGCTATGTCCCGCTAAAACCAGGCTGGTCATGCTGGTTTTAACTGCTTTAAGCTGGTCATTTTCCAGCCTGACCAGCTAAGACCAGGCTGGAAATGGCTGGAAACCAGCATGGAAATCATGTTCCTATCATATTGTTAGCCTTTATTTGCATGTTGATAATATTAAATATTGTGTTGCTAGCATAAATTTGAATAAATTGTCATTTTGTTAACTTTTCTAACATGGTTACCTTATCGTTAGCATGTTTTTAGCATGAATTAGCATGTCAGCATTAGGGAAACTAGAATAGTTGGTATGAAAAATACTTGTAAAGCATTTATTTACATTAGGAAATGTTAATTTCAACATAAGTAATAGAGTTTAATATCAGTAATAGAGTCAAAAGCTGTATTTTTGTAAACAAATATCAGCAAAGATGAGAGGGGTCTGAACATGCAAACCTGGTGCAGTGCAATCTGAGTTGCATCCAATGCTTTTTAATGCGCTCACCTAAGCCCACCCATAACCCTACTGGTCACAGTGACGTCACTCCATTGAGTGCATTGTGTCTGACATTGCATCGCTGAGTGATGCAATCTCAGCTTGCATCAGAAAGGCTGCATCCAGATACTATTGGCAAAGATTAATAAATACTGTACAAATACATTGCTTAATGTTACTTGATGCATTAACTAACCAGAATTATTATTATTATTATTATTATTATTATTATTATTATTATTATTATTATTATTAT
>CAIGQZ010032248.1:2708822-2728409 GCA_903798205.1 Danio tinwini | reverse complement strand
TTCTTTCTTTCTTTCTTTCTTTCTTTCTTTCTTTCTTTCTTTCTTTCTTTCTTTCTTTCTTTCTTTCTTTCTTTCTTTCTTTCTTTCTTTCTTTCTTTCTTTCTTTACAGTTTCTTTTTATATCTAGTCCGAAGCGTTCCTCTCTCTCTCCCCAGCTCATGGCTGCTTCTTATTTTTGTGACTACACAACTATTATTTCTTGTCACATCTGATCATATATTTTCCATACGATGAAAGTTCAGATTCTGCTCATGCGTCCTCAGATGTTCTCTCCTTGACTCCATCCACCTGCTGCATATATATATATATATATATATTCTTTTAATTTCTGATTTTTCTCCATGCATTTTGTTTTCCTGCTCTCCGTTGTTCATTACTGTTTTTTGACTGACTTGATTTTCCTTCTTTTTGAGAAAAAACAATATTTTTATTCAAACAAAGTCATTGAATAAAATATTGTCTGTGATCCCCCTCCCCCTCCTCCCCCTCACCCGTCCCCCCTGTTTCTTTTCTGCTCTCTCCTCCTCAGACGGATCAGACTTCAAGGGCAAGTATATACCATATTGGTCCACAACCTTTGTTACTCTACTCCTATCCTCGTCCCCTTGTCCTGAACTCCTCCCCGCTGACGTCCACCTTCACCTGTTCCAGCCTGCTTGCCTCCTCTGTTCCTCCTGCCCGCATCACCTCCAAGATCCTCCTCTTCCTCTCTCTGCTCCTCCTCTTCCTCACTCAGCCTCTGCTACACCCACATCTCTCAATCTCAATCTCTATCTCTCTTCTGTCTCTTTTGGCTTGGACAGCCGTGTAAGGTTTCTTCCTGACATCTCCTGGAGAACAATAAAATATGCTCTTTCTCTCACTGTCAAAAAAAAAAAAAACGTATTTTTGATCCCTGTGTCTGTTGCATTCGGGAATATCCTCCTCCATCTGTCCTCCTCCTGTTTCTTCCTCGGCGACAGTGTTAATGTATTTAGATTGGTGTTTTGTTATTGTAGGAAGTGCCAGTTGTTGTTTGTCAGAGTCTTATTTAGATGTTTTTGTTTAGTTTAGCTTTACAGTAGTAGTGTGAGTTACAAACAGTCTTTGTTGAGGAGTTATAATTGCGTAATTAGCGTAGCATACTCTATCATTGTCTGTTTGCTGTTGATTCATTTGATTCTTTTTAAACAAAAATGAAAAATCTGTTCTCGTTTATTCTTCCTCAGATCAATCTGGAAGCATATCACTTTCTTGCTTCTGTTAGGGGCAAAATAAGCTATTTTGCAGAATGTTCATGCTGCACTGTTTTTTTTTTTTATTCGTTGCGGTCTTTAGTTCAAAATGGCTTGTTCACACTGTAAAATATTCAACCTTAAGTTTACAGTAAATTACTGGCTAATAATTGCATTACTTTCACTAGGGCTGGGCAATAATCGAAATCGACATACACCTATAAAACCTATACTCAATCTAATTTTCCCAGGTCGATTTTATCGATTATTTTCCCTACCGTGTGTGTGGAGTCACGTGACCCCACTCTGTTAAGGCTGATTTATACTGATTTATATCGAGAGCATGCGTATGGTCCAGCGCAGCCTTTGCTCGGTCGCATACCCACGCACCTTTTAAAAATTGCGAAGATGCGTAGCACAAGCTCTGTGATGGGTCAGTTTGGCAGCGTTGACACACGTGGCTGGCAGCAGAGAGCAGATTGGAGTGTTTACAAGTGTAGAGTCCCGTGGAGGAGCTGTTTTGTGTTTACCTTATGATTAAAGTTGTTGCACGTCCGCCTCTTCCCGCCTCTAAATGAGGAAGTTTTAGCTTCCTGTAACATTACGTTAAGGTAGCATTCAGAAAAAACAAAACCCCCATGAAGAAACTCGGAAGTGTTTTTACAGAGAAACAAACAGAACGCTGAAGTATATCAATGCACGGCAAGCATCGTGGGGCATGGTGATCACTCGATGCGGATGTATAAATCAGCCTATAGTCTGAGGCTGATTTATTCTTCTAAGGCCACTTTGCAGCCACATCTGATCTCTGGTCAAGTAAGATGATGGACCCATTCTTGAACCTTACTTTGCACTAAATTGACGATGATTGTAAGCTGCACCAGAGACGACTTGAGACAGCATATTTTCCATTACATTCAAATTATTATTTACATTAACATATTTGTTTACAGAAGATGTACTGTTTAAACTATTATTTTGTTGTTTTATTTAGAAGAGATACTGCTTATTTTCTACTTTCAATATGAAAAGCACAGAAAAGTATTTATTTCGTTTCCAAAAGTGCAAGTTATTTATTTTCACTATTTAAAAAAAAACTGACTGTTCGTTTTAGGCAATGTGTGTTTTAATTTTAGTTGTTCAACGTTGATGTTCAATAAATAATCACAGATAGCAGATAGATAGATTATTTTAAAATCAAGTAATGCAACCTTCATTCAAAAATCTCAGACTTATAATATGTGAGCAAAGTGTATTTACTGTGCAAAACTTGTCAGTGAACTATGAAGGCAAAATATATATATATATATATATTTATAAAAAATAATTAATCGTAATCGAGTTAAAATGTTCAATTAATCGAGATTTTGATTTTAGGCCAAATCGCCCAGCCCTAACTTTCACTGTAAGGTACTGTATGTAAATTCACAGTAAATTACTGTGAGGTAGTTCATAATAACAATAATTCTGTAAATATTTCTAAATATAAAAAAAAATTGCCTGTAATTACAGTAACGTTACAGTGCAATTATTATTGTCTATGATGAGAGCTGATATCTGTAAATAATTCAGTTCATCTTTATTTCTACAGCATTTTTTAGAATGTAGATTGTGTCAAAGCAGCTTAATATAGATTAAGTTCTAGGTCATTAAAATTGATTCAGTTCAGTTGTCACAGTTTTTAAGTTTACTTCGTAATCAAGCTTATCACATTTGTAATTATGCACACACCCACTGTACATATACATTTGTAATTATTTTTATCCATCTGCACACTTCTGATTATAAATAGCAACCTGTACATATCTCCATCTATTATAAATCTCTGTTTATAGCTAATACAACCTGTATATAATGTTCATAGTACATCCGTTTGTAAATATCACCATAGTTTTTCTATTACTGCACTTTATAACTTATACCTGTATCCTGCACGTGCTGCTATTGCACTCCTGGTTAGACCAAAACTGCATTTCGTTTCCTTGTACTTGTATATGTGTGATGACAATAAATTTGAATCTAATCTAATCTAATCTAATCTAATCTAATCTAATCTAATTGGCAAAAAAACAAAAAAATAAACATACATTTTCAGTGTTTGAAAGTATTGACTTTGTCGAAGCCTGTTAGAATGGCCCAACAATATTATTAAATTATTAAAGCAAAAACAAAAAAAACTATGTTTGGGCTATTTTTGTATTAATACACAGGTTGTCAAATCCAGTTCCTGGAGGGCCGCAGCGCTGCACAGTTTAGCTTTAAACCTAATTAAACACTCCAGATCCAACTAATTGAGCCATCTAATTGTTTGAAACCTATAGGTAAGTGTAGGGTTGTAACTAAACTGTGCAGAGCTGCGGCCCTCCAGGAACTGGATTTGACATTTGTGTATTAACAACATAATATTATTGGGTCATTCTAACAGCAATTAAATGCTAAACTTTGTTATTGGGACATTCTTACTAGGAATGCAACGTTTATAGATTTTGGTTGTACAATTATAGTCTGAGGAATAATCATTATTATGCTCTTATTAGTTTCAAAACACTACTAGTTTATAAAATCACATGAAAAGTCCTTATATTGATACATTTTTATTGCTTATAGGCCCACACGGAATCTGCGCACACAGAAATCCACAGATTTCTGCAGATTTTGAGCCCATCTTTGAGTCTACTTGTGTAGATGTGTGTAAATTTAGATTTATTCAGTTTTTAAATTCATTTCACTAATATTATTGTAATATAATGATAGTAATTTTAAAATGTTTATGTGATTTATTTACAATACAGTTTGTAAAGTAATATGTTCTGTCTTTTAGTAGATATATTATATGAGAGACTTGCTTTGTTGTGGATCTAATTGGATTTGCATTGTAAACATTTAATAAAAGTTAAAAAGGTTTTATTTTTATTTCATATATTAACTTTTTAGGCGACGCGGTGGCGCAGTGGGTAGCACAATCGCCTCACAGCAAGAAGGTCGCTGCTTCGGCCCTCGGCTGGGTCAGTTGGCATTTCTGTGTGGAGTTTGCATGTTCTCCCTGTGTTTGCGTGGGTTTCCTCCGGGTGCTCCGGTTTCCCCCACAAGTCCAAAGACATGTGGTATAGGTGAATTGGGTGAGCTAAATTGTGTGAATGAGTGTGTATGGATGTTTCCCAGTGATGGGTTGCAGCTGGAAGAGCATCCGCTGCATAAAACACATGCTGGCTAAGTTGGCGGTTCATTCTGCTGTGGCGACCCCATACTTCGACCCCAGACGAAAAAGAAAAGTAATGAATGAATGAATGAAGTTTTTAGTTATGATACTCCTAAAATCCGCATAAATCTGTCTGTCAGATTCTGTCTGGCCCTACTTATTGCTGTTGTTATTTAGTATATTTCCTTTTTAAAGAGAAAAAATTTATTTATTTTTCCTCTTTGGAGTAGAAATGTGTATATTCCATACAAAGTATAAAGCTGACCGGTCAGTTCTTGTTACGTGACTTGCTATGCGCTTGCGGCATTCTTTCAACTCGGTGTGCCTGGAAGGCGTGAGAGCATTGCACTGTGTGTGCATCACTTCCAATATGCACACTCAAGCTGTGTGCCCCTATTGGAAATAATGAACTTGCGCATGCAAAATATGCGATATGTGAACAACCCTTAGTAAAATAGCCTCAGCAATAGTTAATCCAGTGTGTGCGTATTAGCCTTGGTGTACAAGCGCTGAACTTTAAACTAGCGCACAGTTGGCGTAATTTTGTTTAGTTGCAGCAGTTTTGTTCTGTGCAGAAATACAGCGTTAAGAAACCTTTACAATTAATTGACCGTGACAAATTAAAGCGCAGTTAATAATGAAATCGTTTAATTGTTGCATCCCTACTTCTAACAGCATTTGAAGATTAGTGTGTGAGCACATATGTGATGAATATGCACGAGTAAATTTGTAAGAGTTATAGCACTTCATACACACAATGGTAACATATGCATAAGAAAAAAATTAAATAAAAATAAAAAAGAAGAAAAAGTCAATAAAAATAAAACAACACTCGAATAAAATAATGCAATAATCACATGATGATGCAGTGCAATAAATCTAAACAAGCATGCGTTTAGCCTGGATTAGATTGATTACTACATCAATGCTAATCACTATATCCTTTCACCGTATAAGAACAGCATGAACATTCTTCAAAACATCTCCTGTTGTGCTCCACGTGGGTTTGAGGCAGAATAAATCATTTTGAATTTCATTTTTGCGCAAACTCTTCCTTTAAACTTTTTTAGATTGAGCAGAAATGCTTACACACAGGCATCTATGAGCATGTATTGCTGTCTTCGGTTTAGCCTTCCAGTTTATTCCCAGAACAGGCTTTAGATAAATTTGCTAGATGGTCTCCTTCAGGTCCTCACCTGTTGTCTCAGTGACGGAGCACTCAGTGGCGTTCGTCTGGTTTGTCGTCCTCCTCTTACACCCGTGTTTTCATCAGCTTGACCCCTTTGTACGTCTATCACCCTCCAGACTGCCATCGCCGCGACTTCAATCCTCCTGACCTGGAAGTGCAAGACATTGCGGAGGGAAAACTACCTGGGCACAATAATAGTCTGCCTTTTAATGAAATATTAAGCAATAATTGAAATGCTATCAGGAATAATGCATATGATGTTGATGAAACTGTGTTGCCCTTTTATGCCCTCCACAATGCTAGGCACTTTCTCTGATTGTGTCTGTGAAAGCGGCTGACGGTGCCAGTCTGTGGGGTGATCACCTCCATCAGGACCCCTGCCTCACCCACTCCAGCTCAACGGTTGGCCATGTTGATGCCATACTGAGAAAGCAGCACGTCAAACTGTTTGTGGAAAAACTCTGTCTGAGAACTCGCTTAGTCTCAATGTGTATCCCGACGGTCGAGCCAGTTCTCCGATTTACCAAAGTACCCAAATTCATCTGATAAATTTGCACTAAAATATACAGTTGAAGCCAGAATTATTATCTCCCCTGTATATTGTTTTCTCCCAATTTCTGTTTAATGGAAAGTTTTTTTCTACAAATTTCTAAACATAATAGTTTTAATAACTCATTTCTAATAACTGGTTGCTTTTATCTTATTTTATTAGATATTTTTCAAGATACTAGAATTCAGCTTAAAGGTGCAGTATGTAAGTTTGACACCCAGTGGTTGAACTAGGTATTGCACTTCTGGATCAAAACACATTTTCACTCGGCTTCTCCTCTGATGAGTCCATGCAGGTTGCCAGATTGACGTGAGTGTGCCTGACTTTTGAGCCTAAAGGCTGATTTAAAGCTGATTTGAACCATTTCTAAATAAAAGCAACGGCACACGATAGAAGGAATATTTTACATATTAAAAGTTTAGAGTTTTTGTCCTAACAGCTTATATTTCCCATGCTGCGTTCACACCAGGCACGGAAGAAGCATGTGAGGCAGCACGAATGACACGATTCGTGCACTATTCTGTTCTTCTGAAAGGCTGTATTTAAATTTCTGTCATGTTTCATTTGATGCTAACAGCCAAATTGTTTATCACTGCAAATCTCGACACGTAGCGTGTTAAGACACGGGGTTACAATGTAACCTGCTCACCTAATGCTTACATTCATATTATTTATATTATTTGCTAATTAATAACCACCTCATGTGGAACTCTGATTCTGCATCTTATTTAGGCGCCGCTACTGTTTAGTTCACATTTTCGGGCATGTGCACATGCTTTGAGAGCCTTCCTGACTGACTGAATGAAAAATGCTGATGTCCACCAAGGCAACCCGGAGTGCTGTAATATAATTGGCTAAACTGGCAGTGGGCGGGTTAAATGACCAAAACAAAGACAGCCGTTCCGGCACATAACACACATTTTTAAAGCAGAATATCTGACTTCAGCATTGTTTTTTAGATAAACAAGAATGTTTAATAAATATCTCCAAACATATTATGCTATTTTTTATGCTTTAGAAGAGTCAAAAACT
Organism: Danio tinwini; assembly: GCA_903798205.1. Taxonomy (NCBI): domain Eukaryota; kingdom Metazoa; phylum Chordata; class Actinopteri; order Cypriniformes; family Danionidae; genus Danio; species Danio tinwini. The sequence goes on along the minus strand of CAIGQZ010032248.1, from coordinate 2,721,225 downwards.
TACATACAGCACATTTAAAGGCTGAACTAGGTTAACTTGGCAAGTTAGGGTAATTAGGCAAATCATTGTATAATGATGGTTTGTTTTGTGGACAATCAAAAAACAAATATAGCTTAAGGGGGCTTATAATATTGACCTTAAAATGGTTTTAAAAAATTAAAAGCTGCTTTTATTCTAGCCGAAATAAAACAAATAAGACTTTCTTCAGAAGAAAAAATATTGTCAGACATACTGTGAAAAATCCTTTGCTCTGTTAAACATCCTTTAGAAAATATTTGGAAAAATAACAGGATGGCTAATAATTCTGACTTCAACTGTAAACCAACAATTTAGCTTGCTTTCCAAATTCCTCCATTTGGGCTCCATCCAAGGCAGCATCGTGGCTAACGCTGGTTTTTCCCCCATGATTTCCTCAGTGTTGCTATGAAAACGTCCCCACTGCGTTCCTGCACTTTGTTTTGAAGAGCAGCTGATGTTGATTTGTTTCTCAGAAGCAGCTTCCCTTGTGTTCTCCGGCCTCCGCTTGCCGCTGGATAATCTTGCCCGTTTCTGTTGCAGATTTTGAGTCTCTGCTGCCAAACACTTTTGAGTCAGAGGGACATGTGTTCATTGCCCCCAGGTAGCTTTGTGTGACTTCTTGAAGCCACGTTCCTGTTTTGTTTTTTTCCGTGTACACGTCCATTGCTAACTTTCTTTCTAACATACTGTAGTCACTATAGTCTCTGTGTGTGTGTGTGTGTGTGTGTGCTGTGCGTAACGTGTCTTTCCATTTAAACCCAAGTCAGTGTGTTTGTTTATTGTGCTTTGTCTGTCGAGATTTCTCACCGTCACATGGGAAACTAAAATTCCTACTAAGAGTTATTTATTAGCTCAATTTATTGTCTTTTAGAGCAAATGAAGGATTTTAGGATTTTACAACTTTCTTTACCAGAGCATTCTTAAAAATAATGACTCTTCATTGGAGTCTGTGGTTCAATGAAGAACTTTAATCACACATTTCCAATGCTCTTTATAAAAAATTTCTTATTACTATGTCATAGAAAATGCTGAGTTCCACACAATTCCTTCATGTTGTCCCAAAACAAATATATTAAATGAACTTCATTTTTACAAATTTAAGTGGATTCAACATAAAATAATTAAGTTATTAATTAAGTTATTATTAAGTTAAGTTAGAAATTAAGTCACAAAAAAACCTTAAGAATTGTGTTTTCAACTCATTTTAAATTAGTAGTTTTAACACGCAGCAAAAGTTATTTTTGGAGTGTAATAAAAATAAAAGGTATTGTGACTTTGTCACAGTTCTCACTTTTTTCCTCCTCAGAATTTTAAGTTTGTATTTCTATTTTTATGCAAGTCCATGAAGAAAAGTAAAAACTAAGTTAAAAAAAGTTAACGTTTAGCTCTGGCAATTCTGACATTTTTTAGAATTCTGATATTGTATAACAAAATTCTGAATTATTGCCTCGCAAATGAGCTTAGATCTCAATTTTTTCTCAATTGAGTTATAACTTAATATTGTGAGGTATAAACTTCAGTTTTCCTATTACAACGCAGAAGCTACACTCACCAGCCACTTTATTAGGCACCTTACTAGTACAGGGTTGGACCCCCTTTTTGCCTTCAGAACTGCCTTAATCCTTTGTGGCATAGATTCAACAAGGTACTGGAAATATTCCTCAGAGATTTTGCTCCATATTGACATGATAGCATCACGCAGTTGCTGCAGATTTGTTGGCTGCACATCCATGAGGCAAATCTCCCATTCCACCACATCCCAACAGTGCTCAATTGGATTAAATTCTGGTGACTGTGGAGGCCATTTGAGTACAGTGAACTCATTGTCCTGTTCAAGAAACCAGTCTGAGATGATTCACGCTTTATGACATGGTGCATTATCCTGTTGGAAGTAGCCATTAGAAGATGAGTACACTGTGGTCATAAAGGGATGGACATGCTCAGCAACAATACTTAGGTAGGCTGTGGAATTGACACAATGCTCAATTGGTACTAATGGGCACAAAGTGTGCCAAGAAAATATCCCCCACACTATTACACCACCACCACCAGCCTGAACCATTAATACAAGGCAAGATGGATCCATGCTTTCATGTTGTTGATGTCAAATTCTGACCCTACCATCCGAATGTCGCCATTCTGGCCATTCTTCTCTGACCTCTGGCATCAATCAACAAGGCACAGCTCTGCCACTCGCTGGATGTTTTCTCTTTTTCAGACCATTCTCTGCAAACCCTAGAGATGGTTGTGCCTGAAAATCCCAGTAGATCAGCAGTTTTTGAAATACTCAGACCAGCCCGTCTGGCACTAACAACCATGTCACATTCAAAGTAACTTAAATCACCTTTCTTCCCCATTCTGATACTCAATTTGAACTGCAGCAGATCATCTTGACCATGTCTACATGCCTAGAGGCATTGAGTTGCTGTGCTTGTCTGATTAGAAATTTGCGTTAACAAGCAGTAGGACAGATGTACCTAATAAATTGTCCGGTGAGTGTATATACTTTCTATGAACGATTCAGAAACCAAAAGTGGTTGTTTAATGCCTTTGGTCTGAAAACCCCATTTGGAGTTTTTATTTTAAAAAGTATTACATTTTATTGCTGAGTAGTTTCGACCTTTCACTGAAGTAATACACTCTCAGAAATAAAGGTACAAACTTTGTCACTGGGGTGGTATCTTTTCAAAAGGTACATTTTAATACGCATAAAGTACAAATGAGTTCCTTATAGTACCTTAAAGTTCCCATGAACCGGAAGCTGCGACCAATTTTATTTTAATTTTTTTCGTATTGTGACGGAATAGTAAATGGGAAAACAGTGGGTGTGGCTTGGTTTTTCTGCTGCAAGCTGAATGGATATAGTAAAGTAGGCATTTCAAGTAGAAAGATCGACATTGTACAATGGGGTTTTGGAAGAGTTGACACCTCATCCTCACCGTTTCTGTTTGTTGTCAAAACTGACAGTTGGAGGGGCGTGATTAAGTCTGTTAGCCTCGCCCAATACCTCAGACCGAACTAATCTGAGAATTTGACTGAAAACAAACAGATTTTAATTGTATATTACATTGGCAAACAATTGTTTTTCTTCTTCATGTCATGCACAGATGAATTGTTTGCCACAAAACTAGCAATGTGTGCTAACAAAATCAATATGTTTAATTTAATTTCATGGGGACTTTAAAGGTACAAAACCCTAAAGGTACTAATGTCTATCTTTATGTCCAAAATGTAACTTTTGAAGAGGTACCACCCCAGTGACAGATTTGTTTTGTATTTCTAAGTGTGTACAGATAAACAATAGTTATTTTATAGTAATTTACTTGGAATAAAATTCCATAGATTCAGATGGTCAGATTGGGTTAAAATGTGAACAATTACTGCATTTCTTCTAATTATGTTAATTACAGTTTTTCTCAGTGGCTTTGGTGCATTTCTCACAACACTATTTACATTTGCACAACAGTTAATGCATTTCCTAAAACTATTAGTCATTTGTGCACATCATAGTAGCAGTTTCTCATTCCTTCCAGCAAATTGCAAATGCTTTTGGACATGCATCAATTGCTTTCATACAACTCTCTGCTGTTTGTAACATTATCATTTGCTTATGTCATGTCAGTCAAAATTAACTAAACTTGTGGATGCTGAATAGTCATTCCATATAAAACTAATAGTCCTCATTTCATTACTTGAGTCATTACATACAAAAATGTTGAACTAGTTGTCAAAATCTGTCCAGCAAATTTTATTTTAAAAAATTGTAATCTTTTTTTTTCTGAAAATGTCTTCTAAAATTGAACAATTTCATGAATGATTTACAGACCTGTGTATGTTGTAGGTTCAGTTTCATTATGTACTGCAATATTGTTCACAGTTGTGCACAGCTCTACCCAAAGGAAGTTTATGTTTGTTGTAAATAATAGTGTATTTATTCTTTTGCACAATGCTGTGAATACATTTGAATTGTAAAAAGCATAAAATGTGAAACATACATATTCAGTGTCTTGTACTCAGATACCTCACTAAATACAGTGATGTCTAACTTTACTGTAGTTTTCAAATGGCTGTGCAAATAGTCTATAGTGTTGTCTTGAGCATTTTCAGGAAGTGACTTTTTTTGCATTGGAAAAAGTAAAGTGTCATAATGAAAACATGACAAAGCCATTTGACTATCTTGTTCATAAATAATGGTATCACGACTTTTCATCTTGACGACACTCAATACTTGCTTTTGAGGAATGAGCTCTCCATTTTGAGCAAGTGACACGCTTTTGCAGGTTATCCACTAGGTTTTGCAGTTTGGACTAATTGTTTTGAGAAATGCATTTACTGTTGTGCAAATGTAAATAGTGTTGTGAGAAATGCACCAAAGCCACTGAGAAAAACTGTATTAAATGCAGTTCCTATGTAAAATCTGTTTTAGGTAGTAGCAAAAATTCATTAACTTTTTTTTTTACTATTATAAATGTAATTTTTGCGTGTTTATTCAAACTGGGAACAAATCACTACTATATTTACTTTATGTTACTATATAGTAATTACAGTGTTTGTTAGAACCTAAATTTATTTAAATGAAAGTACATTTAAACTTCTTTAAACCCAATCAGTCTTGAACTGTGATTCAATATTTCATGATATCGAAATCTGAAATGACTGTAGTTAAAAATTAACTCAATTGTTCATCTGAGCTGTGCAGAAAAGTATAGCTCTATATTCTTACTGTATGACAACATTATGTTTCTTAAAGAGAGAGCCCTCAGAAAAAATCCTCTGTCCATCCAAGACGTAGGCTTTTCTTCAGTTGAACAGAAAGAGTTTCTTATCAGAAATCATGGTCCTTGGTGATTAATTAAAGTCCTTTAGTCCATTTTGACAGTCCAAAAATAAATACAGTCAAAGCTAAATGATTACCTGTGGCTCCATTATTTACAGCATTATTACCTGTAATCCACAGCTCTAAATGTATAGTGCGCATTCACATTTGCTTTATAAGACCCCTGTTACTACAGGTATTAATTTAGTTTATCCTGTATATGTTTTTTTTGACTCTCAAAGTGTCGTTGATTTGCATTTTCTGAATCACTACAGATTGTAGTTTTAGCTACAAATATTCTTTAATATTCTACTGAGGAAGAGTCACTTGCACCTTGGATTCCTATATTAAAATTTGATACATGAAAATAGATGCTAATTAAATATAACATGCAAGTTCATAATTGTATTTTACATAAAATATGCCATGTGTAACATATATTTTGAAATATTGCAAATGCTTTCATATATTCTTTTCCAACCATTGTAATTAAAATGTTGTACATTTATGTTCAAACATATTAGATACGATTTGTGTTTACATAATGTATGTGTATTCACTGTGTAGAAATATTGTAGAAATATTGTATATATAAATTATTATATATATGAAATACAAAACTAAAATATTTACACTGCTACGAGTGTGAAATTGCGTTTTGACATCAGTTCAACAGCATAATCATGTATATGAAAAAAAGGTCAAACACGGAGAGTGTCAAAAACCCTTTTGTATGAGGAATTACTTTCCTCCGCCATTCATTCACATCTGCAGCTGAACAGCGGAAACCATTACCAATTCACCAACGTTACTTTAGAGCTAGTATTTGAATGATACTCTTGAATAATGTCTAAAATGATGACAAAATAAGTCATTTTAAGGATATAAGGCTGAACAGCATGAAATGCCATCAGTCTACAGAGATTTCCCAGTATTTCTCTGTGACAATTGGAAGATCACAATAATTAACCCCGAAAAAGCCAAAGCAAAGCAAACACTACCAGATTACTGTGGTGTAAATGCAGCACTACAACATACAAAAGAGAGAGATCCACTTAGAATGTCACTAACCTGTTCTGTAATTATTTGTTCAGCTGTAGTTTAAAATTTAGAGTTTTGCTCCCCTAAGAACTTATTATGCGATCTTTGTCACCATCTTGTGGCGGAAAGTCAATTTCTTTGCTCTGCTGATGGCCACCAACATGCTGAATCTCTGAAATTATAAATATTTTTTTATATTTTTATAAAAAATAGACACTATCCTTATAAATTAACTGCATAGCTGCAATCTAAACAACTACATTCTCGCCTTAAAAATCCTCAAAAATACATTATGTTGTCCAACAGCTGCGATATTTGTTAACTGTATTGAAAGTTCCTCTGCTTGTCATGTAGGCGGACTAATACACAAGGCTGAAGAGGCTGTATGAGTGCTGATATTGCAGAATATAGCCCTGCTATCAGCCAATCATATTTAAGAATCAGACAGAACTGTTGTACAAATGTTTATATATGACCATACTATATATGAACACATATATAACATTATACCTAATATATTTGAATATGTATATACATATTTGTAATTCCAATGGTTGGAAAAAATGACAAAAGCTGCCGTTTTTGCTATATTTCAAAAAATATTTTGCATAAAGTATGTGACATTTTATATATGTCAAACCCAAATATAAACTTGTAATGTAATTTGTGTATATTGCCATGTATCAGATTTTTATGTGGGTGACCTGAAGGTGAGTAAATAAAAAGCACATTTTCTCATTTTAGGTGAACCATCCTCGTAAATAATTGAAAAAAAAAATCTAAAGTCAAAGCTAGCATTGATAAGCATTAATGTTGCTGTGAGTAAGTGTGTGTTGATGGATCAGAATCTCCTGGCGTTCAGTAGATGCTCCTCATCTGATCTCCTCATCTGCGTCTCCTCTTTCTCAGTGTATGCATGATGTTCTCTTCTCTTTTTTACATTCGTCATCTGTGTGGAGGAGAAGATTTGCACTAAACTGCATGTTTAAAGCTCTAGAGATCTGGACAAGTTGACCTGCATGAGTCTATGAATGATCATCTGTCTCCCCGTGTGTGTTTTTAAAGCATATACACTCCATACAGTCATGTTCTTAGTCTGTGTCTTTATCTGGTTTTACGGTAAAACATCTAAATATCTTTGAAACAAGATAGATGTAGGTCAAATTCAATTTATGCATCACATTCAATTTACAAAAGTGATTGGAGCAAGGTGTTTTGTTGTGAGCTATGTGCTAAAAATGCATTAAAAATACAACACTGTATTCACAAGCTCACATTACTTTTGTAGTTTTCACTAAGATGATAATAGTAAGGTTTTGAAAAACTTGCACTTTGAAAAGCTACTTTTGATATTTAAAGAAGCTTTTTAGTTAACTAATGTAAAGTGTTTTTATGTTTATTACAGTTAAAGTCAGAATTATTAGCCCTCCTGAATTATTTGTTTCCCCCAATTTTCTGTTTAACAGAAAGAAGATTTTATCAACACATTTATAAACATAATAGTTTTAATAACTCATCTCTAATAACTGATTTATTTTATCTTTGCCATGATGACAGTAAATATTATTTGACTAGATATTTTTAAGACACTTCTATACAGCTTAAAGTGACATTTAAAGGCTTAACTAGGTTAATTAGGTTAACTAGGCATGTTAGGGTAATCAGGCAAGTTATTATATAACAATGTATTATATAACGATGGTTTATTCTGTAGACAGTCAGGGAAAAAAAACATAGCTTAAAGGGGCTAATAATTTTGACTTTAAAATGTTTCAAAAAAAATTCAAAACTGCTTTTATTCTAGCCCAGGGGTGGGCAAACTCGGTGCTGGAGGGCCGGTGTCCTGCACAGTTTTGCTCCAACACTAATCGAACACACCTGAACATGCTATTCAGTGTCTTTAAGATCATTAGAAATCAGGTGTGTTTGATTAGAGTTGGAGCTAAACTGTGCAGGACATCGGCCCTCCAGGACCGAGTTTGCCCACCTCTTTTCTACCCGAATAAATCAAATAAGACTTTCTCCAGAAGAAAAAATATGATCAGACATACTGTGAAAATTCCCTTGCTAAACATCATTTGGGAAACATTTGGAAAATATACTTTTTAGATTATTTATATATATTTTTTAAATAGATGAACCTTCATTTACCTTTAAAAAAATTTATAAATAAAAAATTATGTGGGATAATCTTATATTTATTATATTTATATATATATATATAAAAATGTCCTGACCCCAGAGCTCTACATGACATGATTAATGACAGTTTAAAGCAATGCGTTTGCTACTTTTGTACTTTTTGTCTTATTAAACAGTAAAATCACCGTCCATTCAGATAATCATTTTCCTTTTCTTCCATGTGTTCAAAATAAAGAGAATATTTCCATGGCAGAAATGTAAGGCTCTGCCATCTTCCTTTCTGTCTGGTCCTGCATTCTCTCATTGCGTGCAGGATTCAATGCGACTATGATCATTTTAATCCAGCAATTAGTGAATTGAGCTAAAAAGTAACTCAAATACTATTACTTAACTTACTTAAAAGTAATGCATTAGTTTACTCATTACTTACTAATATTAGTATGTATATCGCGTTACTTCTAATGCATTACTCCCAACACTGTGTATATAATTAAACCTTTAAATTACACACATTAGTATTTTACAACTTAACTAGTTAAATACTTTGCTGTCATGGCAAAGACAAAAGAAATTACTTGTTAAACTATTGTTTATAAATGTTAAAAGTTCACAGTAGGGCTAATAAGTTTGCCTTCAACTGTATAAAAGGATAAATTATCAACCTACATTTTATTGTATCTTAAATTATTTAAATATTATTGCTAACAAATGGGTAAAACCTAGTGATTTTTGATGACAACATTTATAGTGTTATACTGAATAACATTTTAGTGGGTATCTTCTGTATATCATGATGATGTGTACGGTATTTTTTGCAGATAACAAAAATTCATTGGAGGCATTCACATTTACCTTTTGTGTATGTAAATCCAAACAGAGTCAAAAAATTCACCCTTTGACTCTTTTACTAATATGAAAAAAGTCTTGTTTAGTATGTTTAGATATTCCTACTAGAAAACCAGACAAAGATATGGGTTAAGAATTGTCTTTTCTTATTGTTTCTTTGCAGTGCAGTTATGTGTTATATATGTAAATGTGCTGTTTTCTGTGTGTTCAGGATGTATATAAATGTGAAAAGTGAAATATTTGTCAATGTATTTTGTCACCTCTCGCTGTTTATAAGTGTTACAGTCTTTAATGTAATTGTTATTTGCGTTAATGAGAGTGTTTGTACAGTGTCAGTGTGAAATGATGTGTGTTTTTCCTCAGGGAATATTGCAAAGATCTGGAGCTTTCCAACAACAACACAGAGTTCCTGCTCAACTTCATCGCTCTGATGGAGAAAGTCACACCAGACTCCAAACAATGTGAGATTTACAGAGCTTAAAATCACTTCACACAGCACACCAGACTTTCTGATTGTAATTTCTAATTGAATTTATGGTAATTGTCTTTCTTTTAGATTTTGTTTTGTGTTGTTTTATTTGACAATGAAGCATTTATAAGTTATTTTATTAATTAGTATTTATTAAAATAATTGTCATAGTTGTTTATTTTCAGACCCCTAGTGTTTTTTGCAATTACACGATCGCTGAATCCAACTCAAAATCAACAAAAAGGCAATATTTTTTTGCAATCCTGCACAATTCTTAATTAAACGCAAAATAATGGCAAAAAATTTAAATAATCTCATAAAACATCCAATTCCAAACCATATAATCTAATTATATTTATTTCAGTTTGCCATTTATTGTTTTATATGACATACCGACGTTACATACGCAGCACACGTGATGCATTCGAGTGTCTCTCGAAAAATGATGTCTCACATGTGGCCTCACAATCCTAACATTACATGAGAGTGGGGTAAATGTTTTTCAACCTATGCAGTAATCAGACATGGGAGAAGCTCGAGTGATGTACATGTGAAGTCAAAGCAAAGAAGGGATTTGACATCCTGTGGTTCGAATTTGCCCTTTTGTGCATTTGAAGCCCTTCAGACTGCAAAAGAAAGTGGGAAACATCTAACAATCCGAGCAATGGAACATACAGAAAAACAAACAGCTTACAATGATAGAGATTGGTTTAAGGATGATGGCCGCTGGACATGACCAAATTAAAGGACATTATTAGTGCTTTGCATGTATGGCTGTTATTATGATGTGCGTCAAATCAATAATTGATTTTGCTTAACTCTTTTCCTGCAGTTAACAAGAGAAAACGCTTCCCTGCCATTGACGAGTTTTACGACAATACGTATTTTAGGTGTATTACGGTAGGGGATGCCCTAACATGTCCTGAGTGAGATACATGATGTCAGATGGTCCAAGCAGTGAAATCTGAGAGAAACTAAGGCCCCATTTACACTAATGCGTTTTCGCATTTAAACAGGAAGCATGTGTCTCGCTCAGCATTTGGTTATTGTTAGTCAACAAACGTTGGTTAAACGATGAACGCGAGCGATTAGCGAGTGCTCGAACATAAGCTTGCCTCTTGCGAATATATGCAGCTGCTGTAGTAAAAAAGGCAGAGTTTAACTGCACAATTGTGCCTAAAACAGACAATAGTGGAAACAACGCTCCCATTTCTGTGTCCATGTAGTTGTTTACAGTGAAGGTCTGCCGTCATCCGGTAGCGTTATAGTCTTGTGATAGTGGCTTGACGAATAAGGGAAGGATACGCAATGACCCAAAAGCTCCAATCAGGTAGCGAATCTCAGCAGCCATGCCTCCGTTTTCATACGTCTCCGTTTTTCCCCATCCACACTGAGACGGACCAGCAGCGTTTAGAATAAAAACGACCTCTCTCACGCTCCGTTTTTGGGGCTCGAAAACTCCGGCGCAGTGTGGACGGGTGGCGTAATCGTAGCAAAACGTATGCGTTTTAAAACGAAAACGCATTAGTGTAAACGGGGCCTAAGATTGTGGATAAAAATAAAAGTTATACAACAGAGATGGGCAAACTTGCTCCTGGAGGGCCGGTGTCCTGCACAGTTTTGCTCCAACACTAATCAAACACACCTGAACAGGCTAATCAGTGTCTTCAAGATCACTAGAAATCTATAAGCAGGTGTGTTTGATTAGAGTTAGAGCGAAACTGTGCAGGACATTGACCCTCCAGGACAGAGTTTGCCCATCTCTGTTATACAACCTTCCTTAACCTTATTTAAAATAAAGAAGCTTTATTTTTATGATTTGTGTCATTGTCATTGTGTCATATTCACACCTAATATAGCAGGCTACCTAATATGGTAAATAATATGGTAAATAAATTATATATTTTTTATATCATATATTTATTTTTTTTCTGGTAATTCTGGGAATTACCACCACAAAATCTCACATAGTCTCAAAATATCACAAAAAAAATCATGAAAATCTCGGGGGTCTGTTTTGTATAACAACAGGGTTCCCGTGGGTCCTTAAAAAGTCTTAAATTGTCCTAAATTTAGAGTTGCTGTAGGTATCAAATTTTCAGCTGCTTTGCTTAATGACGATAGGGAAGCACAGTGGTCCACCGTAAAACATCTAATAGTTGATCAATTTAGTATGTGTGAAACAGGAGTGAAATGACAGTCTCCGTGATTTATTAGCTTATTACGGTAGGTCGGCTACGGTCGCTGACATCGGTCTGCACCTGCGTGCTGCCATTACGCGGTTGTTGAGGTGAGGTGACCATGGGGCTCAAAGCCATCGAGTCGAACATGAAAGGAGAAAAGCACCAGCTGTACATTGCAGCAGCCATAGCGGGTCCATGTTAATTCTTGCATTGTTTGCAGCTCGACCTAACGAAGTTACTAGTTCAGACGCCACCTCACAGTCGGCTATAACAAGTTTAATTTCATTGCCAGACACTCAAAATTCAGAGGTACTGTGGTGTCTCTATACCAGGGGTTTTCAAACATTTAGGACACAAGCCCTCTCAAGTTTGGCCAATTTCACTCGCGCCCCCATCTCTCATTTATATATACATACATTCATACATACATACAGGGCTTTACATTAACACCCGCCAAATGCGGGTAGATTTTAGCTGTGGCGGGTTAGACAGCCACCTCCACTAGCCACTTTGGCTGGTTGAAAATCATTTTTAAATTGTAGTTTTCGTAAAAGCAGGGTTTGACAATAAAGATGGCCCAATATTCGTGCAAATGTGATCTTAGAATCGAGAAGAAGCATGACTGACAAATATAATTGTGTTCGTGCGGGCAAAAGAAAGCCGGTAGATTACCGAATTAGAGGATAATCACCCGCGCCAACAGCTGATGTGATGCGCGCGACTGTTTAAAACACGTATGCGCTCCCATTTCCTTGCTTGAAACAACCTTGCCTGGAAACGCAACGGGTGTAATCGGTTCTTGTGGCGAGGGGGCGTGGCCGAGAGCCGTGGGAGCGAAACGAGGCCCGCCACAGATGAGATGCACCTGTGGCGCGCACCTGCCTTCAA
>CAIGQZ010032248.1:2642083-2662607 GCA_903798205.1 Danio tinwini | reverse complement strand
ATCTGTATTTCATATTCAATGTGTCAGAGCGAGTATGTTTGTGGCCTCAGCATCTGTCTTCACATCATATTTTATGCTAAAATGTTAGTAATGCGATGAAACTCAAAGCAAAAATCTTGTTTAGGGCCCTTTATCCTTCTGTTGGCTGTGCCTTGATGCACCTTTATATTGGACAGCACTGATCTTAGAGCAGTAAAACACTGTCATGGGCCTTAAAACTCTCTTCAAACAGGCTGTGTTTAAAGTAGAATACTGGCAAACTGCATACTGTTGTTTCTATATTTAAAAAAAAAAAATGCTGACCTCAGTGTATTCAAGACATGTTCACATGATGCTGTAATTAATGTAATTGTCAGATTACAACTTATATCTTAAAATAAGTCATTACTGTACAGCTTGGATTGATACCGTTGCTGTAGAAATACATAATTCCAGTCAAATGTCATCTTAAAGTTACAGTAGTTGCGTCATGAATGTGCAAATGCAGAGTTTGCATGTTTAGTAGCAACCCAGGGTAGCCAGCTGTTTGGCTGTTTCTCAATATGCGTTCTTCAGCGTTCTTGCGTCCTCGTGTTCTCGTGTAACGTCATCATCAACTGTCAAAGTTCAGTTCCAAAACTCAAGAGGACGTGTGAAAGTTCCCGGATGTGTGCTTGATATCGAGGATGGAGACTTGAGCGTAAAACTTGCTTACAGAAGTCATTGCGGCTAAATAAAGGAGGTGGGAAGTACAGCATTTTATATAGATTTATTATTAAAGTTCAGAGATATAACTTATTGACATCAGGAGTTTTCTTAAATTAAACGGTGAAGGTTAAAATTAACATGAAAATCTTTATAAAGGCATAAACACATTAGGGGTGTTTATTTGCTGAAAATTAGTTTTATTTAAATTTTGCAAAGTATATTTGTAAAGTCTTTATGCATAGTATATATTGTGAAAAGGAGGGAAACAATAAATCGTTGTATGAATGCTGTAATGTTTAGATTATTTTCCATTAAAAACGCATGAAGGTCATGAGAACATCAGGATGAACGCAGCATCTCATTTCTCACAGGACGCGTTCTCTGTTCTTGAGGTCTCATTCTTCCAAGGTAACTCCACAAGAACACAAGTTCATTCTCTGCATTCTTGGAATTGAGAAACAGCCATTGTTGGTGGCTCAGGTGATTCCCTTGAGCAAGGCACCGAACGCCCAACTGCTCCCCTGGTGTTCACAGGTGTTAGTCGCTTCGGATAAAAGCGTTTAATAAATGTAATGTAAACCCATATTAAAAATATAGAATAAAACCGCTTGTCAAATGACATTGTGCAGTGCTCTGTAATATTCTATGAAAAAATAAACAAGTAGGATAAAAAAAAGGACTTTTTGTCAGACATTAAGCTTTCATTGGTAACATAACATAAACTACGAACAATTCTTTTACAGCATTTATTAATGATAGTTTAACATTTACCAATGCATTCTTCAAATTCAAAAATGATATAAACTAACAAGGAATGACTTTATTTTCATTAACTAATTTTACACTCTAAAAAAAATCCTTAATTTTACGGTTTATTTCCGGCAGCTGCAGTGCCGAAAAAAAAAGTAAAATAACAGCCGTTAAATTAGTTAAAAAAAAAGTTTACCGTAAAAAAACGGACATTAAATTACAGAAATTTCCTTGAATTTAAATTTCTGGTAAATTTCTGTAATTTAATCTCTGTTATTTTACGTAGTTTTATTTGTCACCGCAGCTGCCAGAAATAAACCGTAAAATTACTGATTTTATTTTTTACAGTGTAGCAAACATTAATAAATACTGTAATAAATGTATTATTTATTATGTTAGTAAATATATTAACTAATGGAACCTTATTTTAAAGTGTTACCACACTATTTTCCTAACATGCAGCTATGTAAGTTAACGTAAAAATGCTTAATTTTCAACAGTCTCATTGCCTAAAAATTCTGAAGCTGCTGATATTGATTCCAGTCATTCCTCATCCTTGCCAATCAATTTTGAGTGCACTGCATTGTGGGATACATTTACAATGAACATTTTGACAAATACAGTTAATGATCAGTAATTAAAAATCAGCATACACACTACAGAAGAATCAGCACATACTCAAAAAATGACGTTTGCTGTTTGTTCAAACTACTCATTTAAAATGAACATAATTCTTGAGTTTTTTTAGGGACAACTTAATTGTTTCATGTTCAATCCACTTAAATTGGTAAAAACTAATAAGCTAACGTCATGTTGTCCCAACACAAACCAAAACCCAGCATTTATTTAGCAGTCAGTATGCTAGTATGCTCCTATTCTGAACACAGCCAGTGCCTCTAAACATCATCACAACCCGACTGACATAAGGGAATGAGTTTATCTTTATTATTGAGCGTTTGCCATATCCCTCAGCTCACAAGTACGCAAACGTAACAAGCACCTTAAGCATTTCTTTTCTCACGGTTGACATTTCCATTTTTTAAGCACAGTCTTTGTAAGATCCTTACTCTTGTTTTGATCAAACTTTTAATTTGCTCCTGAGTGTTCGCAGAGCATGTGTTGGAGTTGAACAGGCCATTTTATATAACCTATGGGATGAGTCCAACACGATCTCACAGCAATTTGTAATTTATTTAGTGGCTAATTTGTATGAATTTGTACAATCTCATTCGTACAATTTTTTTTTTATTCCCAGGTTCTGCTGGTTGCATTTCCCAATTTTCATTGGCAATCTTAAGCCAATCGTAATCGCTTGTTTTGGTTCGATTTGGAATTTCCCGACCATTGCAGAGCCCAGGGGACCAGAGTAAACGCTTCAACTTGGCCCCACCCTTATCTCATTTGATCAACTTAGTACGATTTGCTTATCCCCCAGTGACATTTGGGTTTAGGGGCGGGGTTGGGTGCCACGCCTCCTTTTAAAATCGTAAATTTTCGTACGACTGAACTAAAGAATTAGCCACTAAACTGACAAAACGTAAATTAGTTAGTTTCCTCATGAGATCAGGCTGGATGAGTCCGGTTAGCGATTCTTCTGCCGTAGTTTATTTGTGTGGTAGGTCTGATGAGTGTTTTGTTTGTGTCTGATGGTTTGCTGATTGTTGAGGAAACGAATCGATGTTTGCCGTTATGTGAAATAAGTGTGGCGATTTTTCCGAGAAGTGTTTTGAGAGTATTGTCAGTGTCGGTGTTGAAGGAACGTGTCAAAACGAATGTTTAGGCAAAAATCTGTTAAAGCCTGTTTTATTTGCTTGTTCCATTTTCTTCGAAGAAAAAGACAGCACTTAACATGTTGAACATTCCCTCTTAAAGCTGTATATTCCTCATTTATTCACCTTAATGTCATTCAAAACTTTCATTTTATTCATGTAGAAAGCTCATGTTTGTCCTTTTAGCGTTTTACAAAAGAGACTCGTGCATGACGTGAGGGAATGAGTGGTTTCGGGTGAGCTGTTATTTATTTTCTCATCAACAGCTGTCAGGATGTCGTGTTTGTTTGTTTGTTTGTTTGTTTTTTACACACCTTATTTGAAAGGTGAAGGATGCATGTCTGATGCTAGTGCACATGATTCTTGCAAAGTCTCCGTTTGTTTGTTGTCATCCACCTGCACAACTAAATTGGTAGGAGAAAATGAGGTATATATGCTAAATGTCACGCGGACACTTAAGCTTCATAATGTACATATCACTAATATTTGAACTTGAATGCAATTCTGATCCTGACATGATCACTTATGACTCCTGTTTGCTTATATTTTAGACCCCAATGAGACCTACAAATGGATAAAAATATATAGATATTGTGTACATGTGCAAGGTCATAGATGTAAGCAAAAGGCTTTCAAAAGACTGTTTAAGCTTTTGCTCTTAACCTTGATGGCAAAAACTGAGATGTCAGTATGATGTGCAAAAGTTGAAAGGATAGTTTGTCTATAAATAAAAAATTCATCATTTAAGCAAACTCAAAGACTACTTCAAACTAAATTATAGGCAGCATTTATTTCCAATACATGTAAAAATTCCAGTGCATTTAAGTCCAGTAAATCTTAAAAACTATAAATTTGAAATATAAAATATAGCACATATACATATAATAAGTAAAATATAGCAAGCAATGGCTTTTAAACTCCTAAAAAAAAAACTCCAAATGACTGAGAAACAAATTGAGTTATTTTATAAACAAAAATATTTACCTGCTCTCAAATGCATTCAAATCCAAGTGTATCTGTCTGCGGACTGCAAGATAGGGGCATAACATGAAGGGGAGTAACTTGTAGTAGGTTAGACGCGTAACTTGCAGTTATCGAGATACCACTGAACCATGCGAGATGTCACAACGAGATGTCGGAAATACTTGCACTGTAAAACCCAATAAGTTAAGGTAACTCAAACCGTTTGAGGAAACCGATTGCTACAAACCATTTAAGTTTAAAAACTAATCCTAATGAGTACTTAATCCATTTGAGTAAGTGAAGCAATTTGAGCACAGTAAAACCCAATAAATGAAGAGAACTCAAACCAACTGAGTACTGTAAAGCCCAATAAGGCAACTTAAATCGTTTGAGGAAACCGATTGCTACAAACCATTTGAATTAAAAAAATAACTAATCTGTATGAGTACTGTGAACTTACTCCATTTACGTTGAAGTAATGAGGTTTTTGTTTAACTCATTATCCTCAACACTGAGTTCAAAACTCTTTTGAAATGAGTAGAATTAACTTTCAGTAACTTTTGAGTTACCTAGACTCATTTTTTTTTTATAAAGTTGACTATTGGGTTTTACAGTGTACCGGAGAACATTTTCACCAAATGTTTTCATGAGTTTTCTCCAAATTTATCCACAACCAATTAATTTGATATATAATTATATTCATTCATTTAGCATTTATGTTTGGGGAAGGTGTAGACGTTAAAAACAATGATAGTTAGTCTTAGGTTTGGGGAAAGTGAAGATGTTAATAACTGTGATGGTTGGGTTTAGGTTTGGGGAAGGTGTAGACGTTAATAACGATGATGGCTGGGTTTAAGTTTAAGGGAAGGTGTAGACATTAATGATGATGGTTGGGTTTAGGTTTGGGAAAGGTGTAGACATTAATAATGATGATGGTTGGGTTTGGGAAAAGTGTAGATGTTAATAATGATGATGGTTGGGTTTGGGAAAAGTGTAGATGTTAATAATGATGATGGTTGGGTTTGGGGAAAGTGTAGATGTTAATAATGATGATGGTTGGGCTTAGGAAAGGTGTAGATGTTAATAATGATGATGGTTGGGTTTGGGGAAGGTGTAGATGTTAATAATGATGATGGTTGGGTTTGGGGAAGGTGTAGATGTTAATAATGATGATGGTTGGGTTTAGGTTTGGGGAGGGTGTAGATGTTAATAATGATGATTGTTGGGTTTAGGTTTGGGGAAGGTGTAGATGTTAATGACGATGATGGTTGGGTTTAGGTTTGGGGAAGGTGTATATGTTAATAATGACGACGGTTGGGTTTAGGTTTGGGGAAGGTGTAGATGTTAATAATGATGATGGTTGGGTTTGGGGAGGGTGTAGATGTTAATAATGATGATGGCTGGGTTTAGGTTTGGGGAAGGTGTAGACATTAATAATAATGATGGCTGGGTTTAGGTTTGGGGAAGGTGTAGACATTAATAATAATGATGGCTGGGTTTAGGTTTGGGGAAGGTGTAGACATTAATAATGATGATGGTTGGGTTTGGGGAAGGTGAAGATGTTTTAATAATGATGATGGTTGGGTTTAGGTTTGGGGAAGATGTAGATGTTAATAACTGTGATGATTGGGTTTAGGTGTGAGATAGGTGTAGACATTAATAACTGATGAATGACGCCATCCTGCCAACAACATAGTTTTGACATGTGGGTCTCCTTAACTTCAAGTTATGCCTCTTCATGTTACGGCCCTGTCTTGCAGTCTGCAGACAGACCTCACTCTTCAAATCAGGTTCTTTTTGATAGGAAAAGAAATGTGAAAAAAGAGTTGCGTAAATGATGACAATGTTCATTTTTTTGAGTGAATTATCCCACAAATTAAATGTTATATTGTATGTACCTCGTTCTTTACCTGATTATGGAAAAAATCAAAAATTATATTTCATGTCAGGTCAAAGAGTGTAAAAGGTGGAAATATGCCTTGTTATCTATTCTGGTGAGTTATTTTAAAACTTTGCCACATTTGTTTGTTTTGTATTATCACACTTTATTTTTGGGAGGGGGGAGTGTCTTAAAACTGGAACACTGTCGATGTACAGGGGCACTGAACGGCCCAAAATAGGGAAACACATTTTGGCGAGACACTACGATTTAAATGATCATGAATGTGTCGGTCTTGTGTCACAATTCCAAGTACACTGTGGAACAAAAGTCCTTGTTTTTAAGTGGTCTGAACAATTTGCTTTTGCCAAAAAAAAGTGAAAAAAAAATAGTATTCAACATGAAAAGCTAAAACGTGGAAGCAGCTTGCGCAAGGGGAGGGGCCTGATGTATAAGCACCCAGTGGGAAGAGTCATTAGCTCAGACCCTCCCTTAGCCCCTCCCCCTCCAAAGCAACACCATTGTAGGCGCGTTTCCATCAGCGAGACGTGTGTATGTGATTACGTAGTCTTTAGTCTGGTGCTCCGTGACAAATGTGTACAAAAATATATATTAAAAAATAAACAATACAAAGGAGAAACTGAATTTAACATGAGTGAGGTTTTAAAATGTATTAACAATAAAAAAAAACACAGTACTGCTGATAATACTCATGAGTTGAGGTCTGAATCATGGTGAGCGTTTTTCTTTTAGTTTGTTTATTGGATTGTGTGTTGGGGGCTCAGTGCCTCGTCTCTGGGTCCATGTTGCTCCATTTTTTTGTACAGACAACAACAAAAAAAAGAAAAAGAAAAAAAGGAAAATTTGTAAAATATTGTGTCTGTGACTCCTTGTAAAATATTTTCAAATTGTTTATTACAGAGAATCAGTTATTAAATAATGGTCATATTTTTCACTTCAGTGCATTGTGTGGTGGTTATTTTTCTGCTGTCATTAACATGTTATTAGAGCCATTTAAACACGTCATCCAAATGTTGTGCTATGTTCTTCATGACATGCTTAAGGGTGCTTTCAATACAATTCAATTCATCTTTATTTCTACAGCACTTTTACAATGCAGATTATGTTAACACAGCTTAACATAGAAGCTCTAGTAAATTGAAACTGTGTCAGTCCAGTTTTCAGAGTTGAAGTTCAGTTCAGTGCGGTTTAAATTTCACTGCTGAAAATCCAAACACTGAAAAGCAAATCCATCATTGTGCTGCTCCACAAGTCCCAAACCGAGCAAGCCAGTGGTGACAGTAGGGAGGAACAAACTTCACCAATTGACGAAAGTGAAGGAAAAAACCTTGAGAGAAACCAGGCTCAATTGGGCACGACCATTTCTCCTCTGGCCAAACTTCTTGTGCAGAGCTGCAGGCTAGTTTTTCACACCTGACTCAATTAGTTTAGTTAAAACTAGTTGTGGGCCTTTATCGGCGTTAATGTGCTGCGCTAACGCGAGACTTATCGGGCGATAAAAAAACGTTAATCTATTCTTAAAGTTGAGTTGGGAGCTGGATCTATTCTACGCAAGCTGTGCTGACTTTCACCTTGATATTTTTGTGTGGATGTATACCTGGCCGAATTGCACTGTAGGTGGCAAGAACGAGTCTTAGTTTGAACGTGTGTACTCCTACTGTGAAATTACTACATCAAACGTGACGTGCTAACATGGATGCAGTTCACTAGAGTGAGTCTGATTAATGTTAGCTCCACATCTAGTTATCAGGCATCTGTAGAGTTTATGCTTTCGAGTAAAAGATACAAATAAAATTGAGCGGGTGCTTTTTAAAATGAATGACGGTGAATTAAAGTCAAACCGGTGAGCCGTCTGACAAAAAAAATGCCCTTCTGAATCAAATCAGCAGGATGCCCTTCTGGATCTTTCACTTAAAAAAACACTACTGACTACGCTTACATGGCCATCTGTAATCTAGTTATTTGCCTTAATGGACGATAATATAATGAAGGTGTTTACGTGAAGTGCTTTCATGTAAGAGTTTCCTGTAATTTTGGGTGACTTTAACTGCAGTTCCGCAGTTTAACTTTCACTCATAAACATTTCATTCATGCCCCTGTGACAAACTGGGTTATTAGACGCAAATAAGGAGTAAGGACTGGTAAGAGTGTTATAGAATTTAATAACACACGCCAAATGGAAAGAAAAAAAAAAGTCTACATTTCGTGAATATTGCGAAAAGTTCTACATGACGATAATAGTTTGGTTGTGGTGTTTACTTCAATAATGCCTCTAATATCTGCATACTCTACATCTTAATTCCATTTCTGTTTAGTTCAGTTATGACTTTAGTCAGATTAAGGTCATCAGAAATCGCTGTTTGGAGCTTATGTAGGCCTACAGTTCAAAATTCATGATTAACTGAATAAACAGTTAGTAAACACAAGTACATCTTATTGAACATCATTTATTTTCATCACCAATTATCATAGTAGAACAGTTTCTCAAGCAGTTTGTGATGCAATTTGGACCAGGATGAGCCCCTGGTCTAATGCACCACCTGGCTTGAGAAACCCGTTCTCAAAGACTTACTTTTAGTCATTATTTGGGTATCACACATATTCTGAATGCCTTCGGCAGAATTCAAATGAGCCATTTTAATTTAGATTAATTCCAAGATTACAGTGAGATTAATCTAGATTAAAAAAATTAATCTATGCCCACCTATAGTTAAACGTCTCAAAAATGATGAGAGACAACATTTTCAGGTGATCTCTTTAAAAACATTTAATAATGTTATTTAACATTTCGTTTTATCTTTCAAGAGCAAAAAAATCACTATAAGAAAAAAAAAACAATTCATAAACTGAAGCATAATGATTATCATAAAATCATGGGAATGATTTCAACAATGAACACTTTGATGCACGGGATTACAAAAAATATGGGTCACACTTTACAATAAGATTACATTAGTCCAATGTTAATGTATTTATTAACACAAACTAATAAAGAACAATACTTGTACAGCAATTAATTATAATTTACTAATGCATCATTACAATCCAAATTGACGCTTGTTAATATTAATGCACTGTTAGTTAACATGAGCTTTATTACTATTAGCATTAACAGAGATGGAAAAACACTGTAATAAATGTATTGTTCATTGTTTGTTCATGTTACTTAATACATGAAGTAATACAGTCTTATTGTAAAGTGTTACCAAAATATGATTAATATTTCAACAAATATTACCGAAAGCGGCGAGAGCGTCGATGAGTCTTCGCCGATGTGGGCGTTAAGGAGAGTTAAATTCAAGTCAACTTTATGGTAATGAGTAGGCCCACATGGAATCTGCATGCGCAGAATTCTGCAGATTTTTAGCCCATCATTAATTCTGTTTATTTACTTGAGTAAATGTGTGTAAATCTGAATTTATTCAGTTTTTAAATTAATTACAGTAATATTATTGACTAATATGAAGATGTTCATCTGATTTATGTACAATGCAGTTTGTACAGTAATATTTTCTGTCTTTTAGTAGATTTATTATATGAGAGACTTGCTTTGTTTACCAAATAAAGTGAATCTAATTGGATTTGCATTTTAAACATTAAATAAAAGTTAAAAAGGTATTTTTTTTATTTCACATATTAAGGTTTTAGTTATGAGACTTCCAAAATAATTCTGCAGAAATCCACAGATTTTTACCAAAATTCTCAGCAGAAATTGCAAAAAACATCCGCAGATTCCGTCTGGCCCTAGTAATGAGCTATGAAGTGGTTCGGCAGCAAGCAATCAGAAGGTTGTTACTAGATCAGATAGGTTGTGGCCGGAAGTTAACGAGAATTATTTATATTACTTAATAAATTTCCCATTTATTAAATTTTATTACCGTCTACCCCCACCCCAACCCTAAACCCAAACGTCATAGTAACGTAAAAACTGTAGTACCAAGTACTATTTATGCTATCTATTAAATTACCCAATAAATAGTATTTTTAACGCCTACCCCCACCCCAACCCTAAACCCAACCGTCACAGTACTGTAAACATATTAATTATTGTTATACAGTGTCTTTAAAAAAATGTTGCTATATTAATGTGCATATTACACTTCCAGCCGGTCGCATATCCAATCTAGACTTTGCCCAATCAGAATGTAGAAGTCCACCGCTTGAGAGGAGTCCAGAGAACAGAGTCACTGTGAACTTTGGTTCCGACCACAGTTGTTCCCAAGGGTTTGATTATTGCGGTCGCCGGTTTTTCCAATTATCTACAATGTTTTCTTACAGGAACATTCATTAAAAAAAGTTACTGGTGAGTTACTGATGTGCATTAATGTTTTATGCAGGAATGTAACTGATATGATATGCTGCAACGGCTCCTTTAAATACGAGATTAATGTAGTGAATTTTGACGCTCTCCCCGCCGGAGGGGGGCCAGAGCGACCTTAGATGCTCTCACTGCCTTCGGTGTGAGCGCACAGTAATGCTGCATCCCAATTTGCATACTATCCGTCCTAAATAGTATTTGAAAATAGAATTAGTATGTCCCAAATCGTAGTATGTTGAAAAAAGTATGTCAAAGGTTCCCGGATGGTTTACTATTTCCGGTAAAAATTTTAAGTGTAGAAGCATGCATAGTCTAACCCAGGGGCGCTCAACCCTGTTCCTGGCGATCGACCTTCCAGCTGATTTCAGCTCCAACCCTGATTAAACACACCTGAACCAATTATTTAGAACGTGAGGAGCACTTGATAATTACAGGCAGGTGTGTTTGATAAGGGTTGCCCTGCTCTAACCGCGATTATTGCCCACAATACATTGCGCGTTGGACGTGAATTTGATTAGGACTACAAACGCCGGTAAAAAGTGTAAATAAACTACAAACACTTAAGCGCGAGACCAACCGTCATGTAGAGAGGCTTCAGTAAAGATCTTTGCATGACTATTAATCAATATCTAGCCAACTAGAAAGTACTTAAAGGTGCTTTCACACCTGCCTTACTTAGTTCGATTGAATCACACTAGAGTTCGTTTTCCCTTTTGGTGCGGTTCGTTTGGGCAGGTGTGAATGTAGCAATCATACTCGAGTGTGCACCAAAAGCGGACCAAAAAAGCGTACCGAGACCTTCTTAAAGAGGTGGTCTCGGTACGCTTTCAAACGAACCCTGGAGCGGATCGGAATCCAGCTGCCGTAAACCAATGCTCTGTGCATTATAGAATGTGGAGGGAAAGTATTTGTTGACAGCGCTTTACCAAAAGAGAGAGAGAGAAAGGGGGAAAACATTACCTAATGGTTGTTGGTAATATTTCCGGAAGATGACCATGTTGCAGTTTAGCTAAATTAATTCAAACCTCCTCCTGAGGTGACATACGATGCACCTTTACACATTGTTTTCAAACCACAGCCGCGCTTCATTCTCAAAATGTATAGTTTGTCTAAAGTGATGTATACAAACTATATAGTATACTATGAGCAGGGATACAATCAGCCAGCGCAGTCTTCCCTCCATAGTGAAAAGCGACATTTTGTGTCTGCCGGTTTGTTTATTTGCGTGAGTTCCATTGGCGTTTTCCCGCACATAAATTCTGACCAATCGAAAAGCAGTTTAGCAAATATGTTCAACAACATCTGGCCAATGAGTGATGTGGATTTTGTCACATGACTGTATTTTGGTTCTTTTCATCTGGTTTGGACCAATACAATCAGTGTAATGTGAAAGCAGCCCAAAGGCAGCAGGAAATGCTACAATGTATCATTTATTGACCTTGGTCCAGACCAAATAAAGCGAACTACAGATGTGAAAGCACCCTAAATCGCATTTTCTGTGTTATATTTCATCTGCAACAACAATACTGACCTTATATTAAGACATGTTTGGACATTAACATCTGAATAATTGTCCAAAGACCTGAGGAGATTTCTCTGCATGAATGGGAGATTAACCTGCTGCGGCTGCTTCTCCAATAAGGCGGGAAATTAAATATGACAGAAATCTGGATGATGTGTGGATGATTGACAGGGCTTCTAACTAAGCCACACAACGATCTGTTAACGAGAAATTAGTATGTCCCAAAGCCTGCATACTCTTGTGTCACACACTCAAAAGTATATATGTTTACTTCACAAAAAAGTACATACTTTAGGGTGTAGTATAAGTATGCGAATTGGGACACAGCATCAGTGTTTCAGAGCTTCATTCTGGTACAAAACACCCAGTTTACAGTTCCTGAAGTGTGAAATCAACTCTCATCCCATAGAATTCTCTTTATATTATTCTCTTAAAACACAAATCAACACAAGTGCAAAAAAAAAAATCAGTCCACATAGCAAAACCATGATTACGCCAGATTGCATATTTTAAAAATCTAGTGTTTCTGATGTAATTGCTTATTATGGGATTGACTGTATTGATCAGATATGTGATGAATGTCTTTGAGTAAGTAGTGTTTACTCTGTTTATGGAGATAATAATATGCCAAAACAATCTGAATTTGATTTGTGTTAGTTTCAATTATTGACAATTGTAATTTAATAAACCTGATTTTTTATATGCCGTTAAAAAAATTGTTTTGAATTTCATAATATGAATTTGAATTTCCTAATTTGAATAAAAATTTCATAACTTGAATATTGAACATCTGAAATTTAAGACAACTGAATATTTCAAGGCAGATTTTTTTTTATAGACTTTTTTTTAACTTCAGATTTTTTTGTGTTCTGAATCAAAGAGCATAGAATCACCAAGAGACGACACTCTAGTGAGATTTAAGAAACAGCCACTAGATGGTGCGGCAGCCATTTTGGAACGAAAATTCCAATAGAACAACAGCATATTATAAGTTTGTAAAATAAACAGTTAAAAAGTGCTGATGATTGTGATAGTAGGTGTTGTATTGTCATCTTTCAGGTTGTATCTCAGCTTTAATGTGCTTTTTAAATAAATAAATTAAAAACAAAGCAGCTGCTTGCCATCGCGACAGCAATAAGACCCAATGGACGGCTGAACGCTTTCACTCCAAAATGGCGGAATCTGGGGCTGTTGCTGGGCACTGCTGTTGCAATGGAACGTTCTATTGAGTGTCGCCTCTTGGTCATTCTAAGCTCTTTGTCTGAATTCATAGACTATAGATATCCAGTTTGTAAAAATACAGTTTCAAATTTTCAGAATGAAGAAATTCAGAACACCGAATTCAATATCCTAAAATTCAAAACCATCTGAATCTGAAGTTTGAAAATACATCTATAAAAAATCAGCCTCGAAAAAATCAGTTGCCTTAAATTTCAGATGTTCAATATTCAAGTTATGAAATTCAAATTCAAAACAACTTTTAACGGCATATAAAATTTCTGATTTATTAAATTACAATTGTCAATAATTCAAATTAACACAATTCAAATTCAGATTGTTTGGCATATCATTAGCTCCATACTGTTAGGGGGTTTGTGTGTGATACTCTTTTATCTCAGCTGTTGTAGGAAATCCAGAACTGCATTATGCCAGGTCTCCGGATCATCAAGGTAACAAGGATGCCCCGCCCCCTTCATTACCACCACTCTGTGATTGGGCAGCTGGCTCAGGTTGTTTAGCGACACTTCCCCAAGCTGAGTGTCCTGGTCTCCGTAAACTATAAGAGCAGGAGTCTGTGTGGATACATGAGGTGAAAATCACACATTTTAGATCAAAATCAAGACATTAAATAGTAATAAAGGTCATTTATAGACATGCTGTGGAGAAAATACAATTTTAATGCTGTCTATGAGGTGTTTTTAATTACATATAGACAATCCCAAAACAACTTCAGTGTGCTAGAATGTGATATGAACCGGATTAAGTTTCCCATCACCACAAATATAATAAATCCTGTTTAAAAATATCTTTGATGGGAATAAACGTTGAACTGTCATTTAGATTTTCAACAGTTGCATTTAAGGGATAATTAGTGACTGCAGGGGGACTTTAATTATATAGTGTTATATCTAAAGAGCAGTTAAGCAGCTTAAAATAATTGAATTACGTAGTGTTAAATCTAAAGGGGATTAAAAGTAAAATGATTTTATAATGATATAACTTTTTATGAGTTGGATAGATCATATTTTATTTAAATTAACAAAATGACCCTGCAGTTACACTAGGATTTTTCAATAATTAATAGCTATTATAATTATTTATAATTATAACAATATGTCATTGTAATTATAATAACATAATTAGCAACAGTTCATCCGGAAAGTATTCATAGCGCTTCACTTTTATGTTACAGCCTAATTCCAAAATGGATTACATTAATTTATTTCCACAAAATTCTACACACAATACCCCATAATGACAATGTAAAAAAAAGAGTTTGAAATTGTTGCAAATTTAATAAAAATAAAAAACCTGAAAATTCACATGTACATTAGTATTCACAGCCTTTGCTCAATACTTTGTTGATGCACCTTTAGCAGCAATTACAGCCTCAAGTCTTTTTGAATATGATGCCACAAGCTTGCCACACCTGTCTTTGAAAGTTTTAGCTCATTCCTCTTTGCAGTACCTCTCAAGCTCTATCAGGTTGGATGGGAAGCGACGGTGTACAGCCATTTTCAGATCCCTCCAGCGATGTTTAATAAGATTTAGGTCTGGGCTCTGGCTGGGCCACTCAAGGACATTCACTGAGTTGTTGTTAAAGCCACTCCATTAATATTTTGGCAGTGTGCTTTGGGTCATTGTCCTGCTGAAAGACGAACAGTCGCCCCAGTCTGAGGTCAAGAGCACTCTGAAGCAGGTTTTCATTCAGGATGTCTCTGTACATTGCTGCATTCATCTTTCCCTCTCTCCTTACTAGTCTTCCAGTTCCTGCTGATGAAAAACATCCCCACAGCATGATGCTGCCACCACCATGCTTCACTGTAGGGATGGTATTAGCCTGGTGATGAGTGGTGCCTGGTTTTCTCTAAATGTAACGCCTGGCATTCACTCCAAAGAGTTCAGTTTTAGTCTCATCAGACCAGAGAATTTAGTTTCTTATGGTCTGAGAGTCCTTCAGATGCCTTTTGGCAAATACCATACAGGCCTGATTGGTGGATTGCTGCACAGATGGTTGTCCTTCTGTAAGGTTCTCCTCTCTCCACAATAGAACGCTGGAGCTCAGACAGAGTGAGCATCGGGTTATTGATCACCTCCCTGACTAAGGCCCTTCTCCCCCGATCACTCAGCTTAGATGGCCGGCCAGCTCTAGGAAGAGTCCTGGTGGTTACAAAAATCTTCCATTTATGGATGATGGAGGCCACTGTGCTCTTTGGAACTTTTAGAGCAGCAGAAATTTTTCTGTAACCTTCCCCAGGCAAAACTAATAATGTTTTGATTTGGCTTTAAGAGTTGACCTGTTAAATATGTAGTGATTTTGAAGAGTGTATGTTGACCTGTATGCTGCTGTACTGCTCGGCGGTGAACTTCTCAGTGCAGATGGGAGCCACTGGGATGTAAGCTTTGAGCAGCTCTGAGTGCTGGAAGAGGAACGGCAGCGAGTACATGCCGCTCAGAGACGGGCTGATGATCACCACGGGGCCCGTCTGCAGGCCCTCACACACCTGTCTGAGGAACACAGCTGGAGCCAGTTCACCCACTGCAGCAGGAGCCACGGCGGCCTTCGACTGACCCAGACCTGAGGGACAACACACACACTCACTGCAGACGGGTACTCACGCTATAGTTCATTCCCATTTCATTTCTCTGCAAGTCATGTAATGCACCATGATTGCGGTTACCATAACTTTACAACATATTTCAAGAAGGCTTGAGCTTTCTCATTTAATGTTGAATGTCAAGAAAACAGTTTCTATGTGCTTCTCTATAAGAAATAGGCCTGTACGGGATACATTTGAGGTGTTGGTTAAAAAATAAATTTATTAAAGAAGTGAAGCAATTGAAGTATCTTAATGTCATTAATTTATTGACATTAATTTAAAATTTGATAGACATGTTAAAAATTTAAGTAAGAAAGTTAAGCCAAGTCTAAACTGTTTTTGTTTTATTAGAAGGTTTTTAACATATCAAACTGATAAATTATACATGCACACAATGATATTCTCTCAACGTATTGTATTACATCATGGTCACAAGCAGGGCTTGACATTAACTTTTTTGATCACCAGCCGCAGTGGCTAGTAAGTTTCCAACGTTACTAGCCACTCGCCATTTTCACTAGCCACAATTTTGTTGTTGGGAAAATATTTTTATATGCATAAACATGACTTTGACATGCTAAAATTATTTGATTTAGATTTTGTGTTTTGTCCACATGCCTCCTCATTCATTTCACGTTTTGTGTGTCGTGTATGAGCAAATGGGTCATGTTTTCATATTCATAGTGTTTTTGTAAATTAAGGATTTAACTAATTTATCTCTGACCACACCAAACAATTATTTTTTGGCCACAAACTTTAAATGTGTCAAAACAAGTTGAATATCTGTATACTATACTTTATTTAACAAACATTTCTTTAAAAAAAAAACAAGAAAAGAAAAACTTTTAAAAATAATTACTGTCGTGTATCAAAAATATGCACAGTAATCTGTCCTCGCTAAAGGTCTCTCAGATCACCAGTTAACTACACATACATGGAGAGTTAATCTCATATTAAAGCAATATTGTTGTAAAAATATGATATTAAACCATATTAACAAAAATAACCGCAGGCAAAAGAAAGCAGGTGAAAAACATACTGTGTGCCAATTATTAATCTGTTCAAAGCGAAAGCAACTGGTGCTGCTTACAAAAAGACATATTTGGAGCTCTTGACAGCAGCAAGACTGTGTGTGCATTTTATCTGGTCTGTATGAAAGAGAACCGATAGCAGTTTTGTTTCAGACACGGTTACTTCAAGCAAGAAAACAGTAGCGCGCACGCGTTTTAGTCGCGCGCATCACATCAGCTGTTAGCGCGACTGATCATCCTCTCATTCGTTATTCACCTACTTTCTATTGCTCCCGCGAACGCAATTATTTTTGTAAGTCGTGCTGCTTCTCGATTCTAAGATCACATTTGCACACATATTGGGTCATCCTTATAGTCGAACCGTGCTTTTAAGAAAACCACAATTTAAAATTATTTTCAACCTGCCAAAGTGGCTAGTGGGAGTGTCCGTCTTACCCGCCAAAGCTGAAATCTACCTGCATTTGGCGAGTAATGTTAAGCCCTGCTCACAAGCCTCTTTAACTACATTGAAGCCTATTGACTCAATATATAAACAAGCAGTTCAAATTATGGACTTAAAGCCTATGCGATGGCATGATTGTGAAGTTTTATGTAAACATAACCTTTTTAGTTTTGATCAGTTTTATTAAATTTCATTATCTTAAATTGGTTTTTAAATGCTTAAATAATTATGTTCCAATGCTGTTTTCTGATCTAATCAGTAGGCATAAAACCTCTCAGAGTCACAAGGGCAACTGCTAATAATGACTGTCTAGTGCTAAAGTGTATAAGACCTCATTTGGTCGATCTGTTTTCTCTGTAAAGGGAGCCAAACTGTGGAATGATTTACCTGTTAGCCTAAAATCACAAAGTAATATCAATATTTTTAGTAGCGTTCTTAAAAAGTGGTTAAAAACAAAACAGCTGTGTTTGCACAAATAGTCAACTATTAGTTTGTTGGATCATGTCGTCTTTGCTTTTGCCTTCAGTAATGTTATGTAAAGAATTATAATGTTGTGTATATGTATTATTATACTTCCTATTTGTCAAGCCTCATGTGGACAGGTGTTGAGAATTAGCAAGTCTGCTAAAACGCTTAAACAAATGCATTTGGTTGTGCAGTGTAATTGTGATGTCTATGTCAAATAAATAAATAAATACATAAATAAATAAATAAAATGTGCCAGATTTTTGTCAGTGTTTTGTTATCTGTGTTGAATAATCACCTGGCAGGTCTATGGCCAGAGCTCGGTAACCAGCGGCGGCCAAAGTCTCCAAAGTCCCGATTTTCTGCCAGTTCTCGGAGGAGAAGCGGATCCCGTGCAGCAGCAGCACGCAGAGCCCGCCGGTGCCGCTCGACGGAACCGCCTGTCGGTAAAACAGCGGCTGATCTCCGCAGATCTCCAGCAAAACCGAGCCCTCGGAGATCTCAACCGAAGACATGATGATCCAGGAGCAAAGTTCACGAGGAAAACACAAACACCGCGCCTTCAGCTGCGCAAAGGTTTATAATAAAACTTAGAATAAGCTTAAATACACTGTATTTGCAACGTATTCTGTAATTCACCTGTAAATCTGAGTATACGTGTTTTTTACCAGAGTAAAACCGTGTCTGCAGAAGTTTGAGTCCCGGAAGATTGTGTCGGTTTTACCGGAGAGACACACTGACCTCTAGCGGCTCGGTCAACTATTACAACCCTCAGTTTATATTTTAGCCATGCTAATTGCTAAAGGCATAGCTTACCCAAAACAATGTCTTTTATTTACGTCCCCTTTACTTGTCACGAACCTGTTTGAGTTTCTTTTTCTTTTTGTTGAACAAAAAATAATGAGGGCATCAAAATACAAGGATTTTTCATATATATCTCTATGTAGCTAGTATTGCAGATCTAATTTACTTAGTTTTTACTAGATACTTAACAGTTTGGGGAAGTTTGAAATATGGTAGATAGATATTTATAACGTATTTAACTTATTTTACATGTTGCTAAGATTTGTCTAGCATTATTTAAACACAATATTTAACAACATTTTTACTAGTACTTTTTTTACTTATGGCAACAACTGAGGGTCTTACTTAGTGAGGGGGTTGTTACCTTCTCTTTTTCTTAAAAAAAAAAACTGTTTTGTCTGTCATACAAAACACTGAGCATCATAGACCCACTATTGAAAGAAATCCAGGTAATACTAGGTATTAACAGAGCCAGCAATCCTTGGTCTATTCACACCTTGTTTTAGTGTGTGAAGTGTCTGACTGTGCTCATCTCCAGGTGTAAATGTGCCCATAGAGTCAAATAGCGCTCATTTCCTTGTCTTTTACTGTCTTTGTCCTTTTTATTGTCTTTTCCACTCTTTAATGGAAGCTAAAACAGACATTTAAATAGGCCATTGTGAGTTTTTTTATCTCACAATTCAGTCCTTTCTTCTCAGAACTGAGTTTATATAAATTCTAGCAAAAATATAAACACACAATCCATTTTTTTTTCTCAGAATTGTGACCTTGTCTCACAGTTACAAGTTGATACTGATAATTTCTTATAGTTTGTAGTTGTAAGAAATAGGCTAGGTAAAAAAAATACATTGCATGTTAAAAAATTGCAAGGATGTCACATTTTTTATGTCCTGACAAAAGACTTGTCACCTATTCAACGTTTAGGAACAACAAATAACAACTTGACTTCTAGTTCATTAGGCATCAGAAGTGGCTTATATGAAAGTCAAAGATTATGCTTATATTACCAAAATAAAATATGATCATGCCTTGATATTGAATTATTTAATTAGGACAGTAAGGTCTGACTTTGCTTAGACAAAAGTCGTGTCACTTAACAAAAATAATGTACAGTATAGAATATAAAGTCATGCTGCAGTGGAAACAGAATGAATATTGTGGCTGACTCCCATGAGCTTGGAGGACTGCATCCATACATCTCTGCAATGACTCAAATAACTCATTAATTAAGTCATCTGGAATGGCAAAGATAGTGTTCTTGCAGGACTCCCAGAGTTCAAGAATGTTTATGTCTGGTGACTGGGCTGGCCAATCTTGCATGTTGACCTTCTTTGCTTTCAGGAACTTTGATGTGGAGGCTACGGTATGACAAGGAGCGCTATCCTGCTGAAGAGTTTGCTCTCTCGTGTGGTTTGTAATGTAATGGGCAGCACAAATGTTTTGATACCTCAGGCTGTTAATGTTGCCATCCACTCTGCAGATCTCATGCAAGCCCCCATACTGAATGTAACCCCCAAACCATAATTTTCTTTACCAAACTTCACTGATTTTTGTGAGAATCTTGGGTTCATGCAGGTTCCAATAGGTCTTCTGCAGTATTTGTGATGATTGGGGTGCAGTTCAACAGACGATTGATTGGAAAAATCTACCTTGTGCCACTTTTGCAAATGATCAACTAGAAGTTATTATTTGTTGCTCTTACAACAATGACGACAAGACTTTTGTCAGGTAGTGTAAAGGCTACAATCGAGCAAGCAATTTTGTGTTTTCTCTCTGAATTGAAAGAAAAGAGTAAAGAAAATGTGTTTTTTGTATTATATAACAGAACATTTGTTCACAATTTATTTAGGGTACTATTTGTTTGTTTTTATCATGATAAAGAAAAGATTTATAGTGGCTTTCTTGTAAATGTAAGAAAAATAAAATTGCAGAAGATTTGTAGACAGGCATACAAGACAGTCACTTAAGTTATGGAGATATATTTAACAGAATGAGATATATATATGATATATATGAGATATATCTCATTTAACAGAATATATATATATATAT
>CAIGQZ010032248.1:2622708-2635187 GCA_903798205.1 Danio tinwini | reverse complement strand
ACATGTTGCTAGCTAGGTTACTAGCATTTCTTAATGTTTCAACACACAGCTAATATGATTGAACTCAATGGTAGCACATTTCTGGCATGATTTATCAGAACGTTAGCATGTTTATCAGTTTGTTAGAACGGTTCTAGCATGCTGCATCTTTTTAAATGTAATATCAAACACCGCATTAAAGAAAAAATATTAATTACTTACATTATGTCCTAGAAATTATAATTACGTTAGTTAAGCACACTTCTTTATTATAAGCAAATACAGTAGCCTATGTTTTTGACAAAGCGCTGCATCTTTACAGAGCTTTCAACTATGAGTTTCGTCCATCATTGGTGTGTAAACATCTGCCCTGGGTGGGCGACGGAGACAATGCAGATGTGAAGAGAAACGTGAACTGTGACCTCTATGAGATGAAGGGTGAGGAATTGGCAACTAACATGTTGTTGTAGTAAATTGTGTCTAAAGTATTATAAAGTTACTTTTAAACATTATGAGGACATTGATAACATCGTGGGGTGTTATAGAAAATGTGGCTGTCTAACGTTACATTAAATAACCACTAGTTATGATCGTTATGTTCACATATGTTTTGTATATGTTCAGTATATGTAAGGAAATGCATTGTGGGTAAAGGAGAAGACTATCGAGGGAAAGTGTCGACAACTACAAGCAGACGAACATGTCAGCAGTGGTGGTCAAAATTCCCTCATGACCACAGGTATGTGATCAATGTAATGTATGTGTATGAATGTAATTTCATGTATTTGTCTGTGAAATATGTTCTAAATATTTAAAGTGTAAATAGTATTATATATTAAAAGTGAAATATTTACACAACAATTTAAAATCTTAAATGTTAATTCATTTAATGCACCTTTATATACAGTATTATACTCTAAGATACTGACTCATTGTACGGCTGCAATGTTAGAATGATGTGACCTCTGTTGGGAATAGATGGACTCCGTCTGCGACTAATGGCCTGGAGCTGAACTACTGCCGAAATCCAGACGGTGACCGCATCGGCCCCTGGTGTTACACCACTGACCCAGAACGCAGATATGAGAGCTGCAACATCCCTCTGTGCAAAGACGGTTAGTTGGCATCCAGTTCCTTACAAATACCATGTGAACCCAAATTAATAATAAATATTAATAATAAATAAATAAGCATCACATAATTAAAAAAAACTAGCGTAGAGCATCACCTACTGTTAACAACTAGCTTAAAGTAAGCATTATACTGTTAAAAACTAGCCTAGCACACTACCTGCTTTTAAAAAGTAGCATAGAGTGACACCTGATCTTAAAAACTAGCATAGAGCTCCATCTGCTTTTGAAACTAGCCTTGAACTCTATCTGCTGTGAAAAACTAGCCTAGAGCACCATCTGCTGTTAAAAAACTTGCCTAGAGTGCTGTTAAAACTAGCCTAGAGCTCCATCAGTGGTTAAAAAGTACCCTAGAGTACCATATAATGTTGAAAACTAGCCTAGAGCAACACCTATTGTTAAAACTAGTTTAGAGCGCCATCTACTGTTAAAAAACTAGCCTAGAGTAAGCATTATACTGTTAAAAACTAGCCTAGTGTGCCACCTGCTTTTAAAAACTAGCATAGAATGCTAACACCTTGTGTTAAAAACTAGCACAGAGCACCATCTGCTGTTAAAAACTAGCCTAGAGTGCCACCTGGTGTTGAAACTAGCCTAGAGCACCATCTGCTGTTAAAAATAGCCTAGAGCACCACCTCCCTGCTGAAAAAATTTAGCTTAAACCAGCCTAAGCTGGTTGGCTGGTTTTAGCTGGTCGACCAGCCTGGTTTTAGAGGGGTTTTGGCCATTTCCAGGCTGGTTTCCAGTCATTTTCAGCCTGGTCTTAGCTGGTCAGGCTGGAAAATGACCAGCTAAAACTAGCTATAACCAACTTGACCAGCCTGGTTTAAGCTGGACATCGCTGGTTTTGGCTGGGCTGCCAGCCTGGCTAGGCTGGTCAAGCTGGTTTTAGTTGGTCATTTCCCAGCCTGACCAGCTAATACCAGACTGAAAATGGCTGGAAACTAGCCTGGAAATGGCCAAAACTCCTCTTAAACCAGGCTGGTCGACCAGCTAAAACCAGCCAACAGTCCTAGGCTGGTTTAAGCTGGATTTTTCAGCAGGCCTCATCTTGAAAACTAGCCTGGAGCACCATCTGCTGTTAAAAAACTAGCCTAGAGCGCCACCTACTGTTGAAAACTAGCCTTGAGCTCCATCTGCTGTTAAAAACTACCCTAGAGCGAAACCTGCTTTTAAAAACTACCCTGAAGCACCACCTGCTGTAACTAAAACTAGCATAGAGTGTTATCTGCTGTTAAAAATTAGCCTAGAGTACCACATAATGTTGAAAACTAGCCTAGAGCGCCATCTACTGTTAAAATCCTAGCATGGAGTAAGCATTATACTGTTAGAAACTAGCCTAGCGGCCACCTGCTTTTAAAAACTAGCCTAGAGCACCACCTGTTTTTAAAAACTAGCATAGAGCAACGCCTGCTGTTAAAAACCAGCCTAGAGCACCATCTGCTGTTAAAAACTACCCTAAAGCGAAACCTGCTTTTAAACACTACCCAAGAGCACCCCCTGCTGTTAAAAACTAGCCTAGAGTACCACATAATGTTGAAAACTAGCCTAGAGCTCCATC
This sequence comes from Danio tinwini, assembly GCA_903798205.1. Lineage (NCBI taxonomy): Eukaryota > Metazoa > Chordata > Actinopteri > Cypriniformes > Danionidae > Danio > Danio tinwini. The sequence goes on along the minus strand of CAIGQZ010032248.1, from coordinate 2,632,517 downwards.
TACTGTTACAAAACTAGCATGGAGTAAGCATTATACTGTTAAAAACAAGCCTAGTGTGCCACCCGTTTTTTAAAAAAAAACTAGCCTAGAGTGCCACCTGCTGATAAAAAAACGAACCTAGAGTGCTATCTGATGTTTAAAATTAGCCTAGAGCGCCACCTGGTGTTGAAAATTAGCCTAGAGCACCATCTGCTGTTAGCAAACTAGCCTAGAGTGCCACCTGCTGATAAAAAAAACTAGCCTAGAATACCACATAATGTTGAAAACTACCCTAGAGCTCTATCTACTGTTAAAAACTAGCCTATAATAAGTATTATACTGTTAAAAATCCATTCAAGAAAGAATATCGAGGCATTTAATTTCTATGTAATTTCGACTCAATTTCTCAAATAATTTTTTCCCACAGCCTTATTTGAGATACTACTTTTAAAGGAGCTCATTATTAAACATGCTCTAAGAAATCATCACTTAGTCATTCTTTACTGTGTCATATTTACTGTCATTGTGAGCAGATGTGTTTGTATGTTTCTGCGTTAGAAGTGTGCATCACTTGTAATGGCGAAGACTACAGAGGTCAAGTGGATCACACCATCAGCGGAAAAGAGTGTCAGAGATGGGACCAACAGTATCCACATCAACACATCTACCAGCCGGAGAAGTAAATATGACATTACTATAATTCCAGAGGGGTAAAAAAGAGTACCTGGCAAACATGAAAGGAAAAGTAGAGATACTGTACAGCGAAATTGCTTTATTAAAAGTCACCAAATTTTTTAAATCAGTCTTAACGTGTCTGATTTCTGAGACTTGAAGTAACGAAAAGGAAACTTCTCGGTAACACTTTATAATAACTACACAGTATGAATCATTTACAAAGCATTAGCATCTAGTGAATTCATTATTTGTTAAGCATTAACTCTACATTAATAAGCGTTAGTAAGCAGTTTATAACTGCAGCTACAAATGCTGTATTCTTGATTTATAACCACATTTATAATGTGCTGAATAATTGTACTTTTATACTTTGCTAATGATTTATTTTTCATTACTAAATTAACTACCGCATTATTTACAAACCTATAGTATTCAAGAGTAGTCGATGGTTTTTAAGGTAATTCAGAATGAGTTAGTAAATGATTAATAAACTATTGAAATCAACGTTTGTATATCTTATTGTTCAGGCATATAGTAATGGTTACTATGTATGTTAATAAATGCTTTATTAACTCAACTTCATGCAGTTTTGTGACCTAATCTAAAGTGAGGACTATTTAGGCTTTATAAATCCCTTATAAATGACAATTGAAAGCTTAGTATCAAATGAACAATAAATCTTTGCAATCTTATCTAAAAAGTAAAATTACCGTAAAGTTTAAACATTGCTGAATAGCAGGAGTGCCGAAATATAACATAAAACTGGATAAAACAACAGCACTATAATAATTTACCAATATAAAAGGATGCATTGTTTAAACTGCCCAGTAATATTATTTCAGATAAGGTTGCAAAGATTTATTTTTCATGTGATACAGTTTCATTTGTGTTTTCTTTAAATGAATAGGAATGAACAATGCAGTTTATGTTCATTTTTCCTGTTTAGAATGTAACTGACCCTTTAATTGTCATTTATAAGCAATTTATAAAGCATAAATAGTCCTCACTTTAGATTAGGTCACAAAACTGGATGAAGTTGAGTTAATAAAGCATTTATTAACATACAAATTGACTATTAGTATATGCCCGAATAATAAGAATTATAAATGTTAATTTGAATAGTTTATTAATCATTTACTAACTCATTCTAAATGATCTTAAAAAACAACTAACTACGCTTAAATAACTGGTCTGTAAATAATGCAATACTTAATTTAGTAATGAAAAATAAATCATTAACAAAGTATGAAAGTACAATTATTAAGCACATTATAAATGTGGTTATACTGTAAGTCAAGAATAGAGCATTTGTAGCAGCAGTTATAAACTGCTTACTAACCTTTATTAATGTAGAGTTTGTGCTTAACAGATAATGAATTCACTATTTGCTAATGCTTAAAGGGCACCTAGGTTACCACTTTTTCCAGATTTAATATAAGTCTTTTGTGTCTCCAGAATGTGTCTGTAAAGTTTCATCTCACAACACATCCATCAGATTTTTTATTATACCTGTCATCCGCTTGTTAAGTGGTGACGTGTTGGTGACGTATGTAATACTGTTTCCGGGTGCAAGCCGCCACTCATTTAAATTGACTAAATATTCATTTATGATCACTTTTTATTCATATCACACATTAAAGTGAATTTTATATAAAGTCATAGTGTACACAACAATCACTGGGCTTGCTGCATCACAAATACAAAATTTTTAACAATTTCTAAAAAAAATTTCACTTTCTGGCTTTTACTATTGCGATAGTGATTTTCAAAAGTATTACATCGCTTTGTAAATGTTTATTATTAGTATTTGATGAGTCTCATTCAGTTTCATAGAGCACTTGGACGCGGATAAGTTTCTACTTTAGCATTTGGAAAAGTGTCTTGAATTTTATTCGAAGTAAAATTTAAAACATTAAAAAAATGTATAATGAATGTACTTTGTATTGGAAATATGTAGTGTTGGGCTTTACTGAGTTTGAACAACCTAAAAGTAAACAGTTGTTTGTGGTAAACTTAATGTTGCTGCTTGCTAAATTTCACATTCATAAGTCAAAATTTTCTAACTCAAGACCTATGTTTGTGGTTTTTCTGAACGAATGTAAACAATACCTGTCACTAATCCAATTGTCTCATAACAAAACGGCTCTAAAAACTTCAACTGTCTGCAGCTCTTTCTCTATGTTTAATGAGTAAATGTAGCTTTTGCAATATATATATTTTTATATACCCCCTGTGTTTAGCTGTTTTTTCTTATTTTTTTGTTTTTCGTTTTTTGCAGTTCTTTTTCTTCATTGTTAAAGATAATTGTTCTGCATATTTGTTGTTGTATGTATAAATTGTATACACTGTCTATGGGCTTAAAAAAAAAAAACTTTGTAGCATTTATGGCCCGTTTCCACTGAGTGGTACGGTACGGATCGGTTCAAGAATCTGCTGTGTCCTGTTGTTGTTTTATGAGGCCGTCTAAAAGTCTAAACGTGTGGGCGGTTTTTCGCTTTCTCCAGGGAGCCCGCGATCGCGTCTAGATTTGATATAACGAACTTCTTGTCTTCTTGAGCTGATAATAATAACGTGTGTGTGATTAATGAAGCGTCTTCGACATCTGATCCATTCAGAAAGAAAAGGACAAATGCGAGAGTGAAGCGCGGAAAAAAGGAGAAGCCCGACAGGATTACAAGGATTCCCGACAGGAGCAAATAGTTTCAGCAACTTGAACAATCTGCCATGTTTATCATCACCTTTTGGACTATTATGAACTCGGAATGACGGAAATTCTCTCTAACAGAGGCTACATGTGCTGGTGAAGATTACAGACACAGATGAGAGGTTAGCTCTGACCGTGGGCCACTGTATATGTTGCGTGTTGTTTTTGAACTGAAATAAGGACTTAATGTATGCTGTGTGTCGTTTATCTGTAAGTGGTAACATATCTAAGACTGTAAGGGTCTGTATGTGTTCATATATGTTGCATTTATTTATTTATTTTATATAATTGCAGACGTTACAGTAGGCTGTAACACTGTCATTGATCTGCAGTTATAATCAAATCATGTTCATTGAAATGTTAGTAATAAACATTTATAAACAATTATTAATATGTTTAAAGCATCTGTTTTGTTAGAAGAGCTTCTCATATAATGTGAACGACCTGTACAGCTTTACTGTAGACATTTATTCGAGCGAGAATGACATTGACTGAAACTCTCTGTAGTACACCACGCCCACCAAAAGGGTACCCTTTGTAGTGGAAACGCAAGCTTGATAAAGGTGACCCGTACCGACCCAAACCGTACCGTACTGTACCACTCGGTGGAAACGAGCCATTAGCATCAGCTAGCGGTTTTTGTGTACTGCGCCTTTAAGGCTAGTCCTTCACGCCCACCATTTCCACGTGCCTGGCAGCGGCTCCCTCGGCTGCGTCAGACAACAGACAAACACAAAGGAATAAGATCTCACGTAACGATTGTGAGGAAAAACTACAGTAAGAACTTTACCAATGAGTATTTGATGCATGTTGTGGAGTTGCAAGAATGAGTCACAAACACAATGTCGTTACAAAGTTCACGCACACACACAAATACACACACACACACACAGCGCTGACAGGCACACACAGTGCGTTTAGCTTCGCACTGTTTTTGCACGCAAATGTGACAGGATACAGGTTAATCTCCACTGCTGAATGGATATCTGTTATGTTAATGTAAACCTGATTTATTGTCCACAAACCGCGACTAAAGCGTCTTTTATAATTGTTCTGACACGCGGCTGTGTTGATGAAGTAAATCGCAGTAATTTATTACACACATGCACTGTTTTAAAACATTTTAAACTTGTCAAACTCACTCTTGATCACATTTGATGATGATTGATGATCGTAGCTAACTGAACAGACTTTTATTTATGGTTGCTTAGTGTGTGCACGTCCTGTGTCTGGTTGATATGATTATACACATTACTACGTAGACATGTTAATACGCAGCTGTCAATCAATTCGGTGGGCGGAGGGACCGCACTCCTACGTCAAGTTGCGGTCGGTCTCAAAACCGCTCCAACTAGTCCACCGTTTTTATGTTGTTAAATTGAAAAAAAAGGACTGGGTGTGTTTATATCACCCCAATATGACGGTACATACACATATGTCTGTCCAAATAGCTTGAAAAGGTGATTTTTTTTACCATAGGTGCCCTTTACAAATGGTTCATAGTGTGTAGTTATTATAAAATGTTACCAAATTCTTTTATTATTTCATCATCTTACACTTGTTTCAGACCTGTTTGAGTTTCTTTATTCTGTTGAACACCTTTAATCATTTTATACCAACCTGACATGCAGCTACTTTAGTAGATGCTGGTGTGATCATGTAAAATGTCTTTGTATTTAATGTTTTTTGTAACCAGATATCCTGATAAAAGTTTGGATGATAATTATTGTCGTAACCCGGATGCGTCTCCGGTGCCCTGGTGTTACACCACTGACCCAACAATGGAGAGAGAGAGCTGTGATATAAGCAAGTGCCGTAAGTATTGCTGCTCCTTATGACAAGCATAAATATTTCTTAATGTTCACTGTACACATTTTTGGATCATTTAAAAAAATTGCATGATATCTTTACTGTATGAACAAGAAAATAGCCAGCATGCATAAATCAATAAATCAATCATGTTTCTCAGAGGACATTGGTAAAACAACTATAATAAAAAAAATAATAAGGTTCCACTTTATATTAAGTGGCCATAACTAATGTGTACTTACACGGAAATTTGATCATTTGTTAAAATGTACTTATTGTGTAAATACATGTTTATACATTATACTTGTGATTTATTAAATACCTGCATGTGATTACATCTGTAATTACAATTTTAATTACACTGTTGACCGACTCTTAAACCTTAACCCAACCTTAAACCTACCCATACCACCAAACCTGTCCCTAACCTGACCTATATCCCACCTCAAGAGCACTAGTAGTGTTTTGCAATACATTATGAACACAGTAAATTCATTGTATTTATATTTTTATGCAATTACACAGTAGTTAAGGCCACTTAATATAAAGTGGGACCAATTATATGTAAAATAATTATATTCATATATTAATGTTGTAATAATGTTGCATAAACAGAATTTACAAAACAACAACAACAAAAAAGCATTTATCGGAATAAAAATGTCAGTATGTTCTCTCAATATAAATTTAAAAAACAATATATTGTTAGAAAACAATATATTATGTTTAAAAATATAAAAAATATTTTGGAATCTTACAAAAACTAGCTCAGCTTCCAAACTCTAGAACATTAAAATAAATTATTTATTGTTTTCCAGTGCAAATGTCTGAAGATTAAATTAAATTGATCAAAATATAGCCATGGTGTAGTTACAGCAGTTGACCAGCAGAGGCTAACAAGATCATTTAGGCCCAATCCCATTTTGTACCCCTTCCCCTTGGCCCTTAAAACCGAGTGTGAAGGGGAAGGACTTTAAAATTTACCCCTAAGAATTGGGACAGCACTTTTACTATACTCTATCCAGATTACACAAATTTAAAAACAGTATTTCTCCCCTCTGCTTCAGATGTGGTGTAGAAGAAGGTACATTTTTGCATTCTACATGGCTGTGCCCTAAAGTGAAAGTGCTGTAGGTGCAAGTATGCAATGTTATATCACAGATTCATGGAATTGATTTTCCATTGGATCCAGAGATATGTTTATTGGGCAATTATACAAATTCTAACCTCCAGCATAATCATGCTATTAAGCTTACTGAAATGTTGCTGACAATAGCTTAAAAATGCATTGCTTTAAAATGGAAAACAGACATTGATGTACCAATTGGACTGTGGATCTCAGAAGTTTGCAACTGTATACCACTGGAGAAGATCACATATTCTTTGAGAGGAAAGACTGAATTATTTAAAAAGATTTGGAATCCATTTTTTTATTATATTAAAACAGTACCACATGATTTGATTTAACAAAATAGTTTTTCTCCACTTGTTTATACTGTATCTCCTCCCTTATTTATTTTATTTATTTTTATATACTGTGTGTGTATGTTTTACTTTAGTTTGTTTGCTGCTTAGTTTTGATGTTTTGTATTGTTAACTTTTGAAAAAGCAAAATAAAAATATATAATCCAAAAAAATAATAATAATAATTGGGACAGCACCTGCACACGTCATCATATGTCATCATGAGCTCTTGCTTCATATGAGATCAGACGATCGCGACTGCTGTAGTTATTCCAGTGGTGTGATTTTTTGGTATTTATCTTCAGGAAATCACTGAAGGCATATAGTATGTCATCATAACGATCTAATGTGGCAATAAGATCATAACTGTACTGCACATTTACACCGTGGCCATATTCATCTATGTAAACTCACCAAAAACAACATTAACATTGTAGCAGACACTGTAAAACGCTCATTCTCAGCCACTAGACTTTTCTGACAGGGTATTCGAGTGTCATCGAGTGTCAGAATGTTGTGGGACTGCTGTACATTATTGTCAAGTGCAAATGTCTGAAGATTAAAGCAAAGTTAAATTGATCAGAATGTAGCCAAGGTGTAGTTACAGCAGTTGACCAGCACAAGATAATTAATGCCGAGTTCAGACTGCACGACTTTCAAAGTAGTCGCGTCACAGATGTTTTGACACTGCATGACTATCTGGGGTAGCATTCTGTCGGTGCTGTTTGACCACTGTATGATGGATCGGCAACGGCGTTTTACACTGCATGACTTTTCAACAGGAAAAATTTCCAACAACTTGTCTCAGTCCACAAACTACATCTCACAACCAGACATGCGAGAAGCGACATGGAAACAATGTGAGGTCACGAAGTACAGTTTAAGTCTGAATTATTATTATTAGCCCTCCTGTTTGTTTTTTCCCCCAATTTCTGTTTAATAGAGAGAAGATTTTATTCAACACATTTCTAATCATAATAGTTTTAATAACTCATCTCTAATAACTGATTTATTTTATCTTTGCCATGATGACAGTAAATAATATTTGTCTAGATATTTATCAAGACACTTTTATACAGCTTAAAGTGACATTTAAAGGCTTAACTAGGGTAATTAGGTTAACTAGGCAGGTTAGGGTAATTAGGCAAGTTATTGTATAATGATGGTTTGTTCTGTAGACTATCAGAAAAATATATAGCTTAAAGGAGCTAATAATTTTGACCTTAAAATGGTTTTTAAAAAATTAAAATCTGCTTTTATTCTAGCTGAAATAAAACAAATAAGACTTTCTCCAGAAGAAAAAATATTATCAGACATACTGTGAAAATGTCCTTGCTCTGTTAAACATCATTTGGGAATTATTTAAAAAAGAAAGAAAAATTCAAAGGGTGGCTAATATTTCAGACTTTAACTATATATATTTTGTTATTAACTTCATAATTAGAATAAGGCTTTTCGCGGTGTACAAACTGTACCTAATTTGCTCACCAGAGTTTTGAAGGGAATTAGTCATTTTTCTTCTCCAATTGTGGTATTGTTCAGAGGCACGTCAAACAGACATGGGTGCTCCCAAATTTCTACCATTTTTGCTCTATTTCTTGGGTCTAAATAGACCAAAAAGAAGCCCTTAATTTTTGCCACAACCTCCCGCTGGCCTGCAGATACTCACACTAGTAGATGCTGCTCTCTCATTGGCTGTAGATAATCGCAGATGTTATTTTCAGTCAGAACTCATTTCACACGGCATGATTTTGAATCGCCGACGGCTCCAGATATTTACCATGCCAAATATCTGACGGGTGTCACATTCTCTCAGATTGTGTCTTTGATAGTTCACACTGTGTGATTTTTACTCACATGAATGAGCACCAATTTGCCAGTGATTTCATTCATTTGTCGCCGATTTCTCAAAACCTGTCGGCGAGTCAAAATCAGGGCTAAAATCATGCAGTCTGAACTTGGCATTAGTCATTTAGCAGCCAAATCTTGACCGCTTTGGTTTTATTACCCCAAGATAAATCATGCATAATCTAGGACAGTAAGGCTAGCATGGGCTATCTGAAGAAATAAATTACATGAAGTCTACAACACCGCAAAAACTCAGATGCTTTTCTTAGAGAATTTCTGCAACAGGTTAAAGTTTACACTGACACACAGCAGATGTTAAACTGAACAAACTCTCAAAGTCATTTGAATGAAGTCATTACATAAGCAGCTTTAATGTAAAGTCAGCTCTAAATTGCTCACACAACACTAATAACCTTTAGCAGTTGTTTGCATTCTGTTAGTGGTGCGTAGATTTCAATCTCCATGCAAATCGCTTGCATTATTCATTCACTCTGTTTAAAGGACACAGATCTTCATCTTTCCGAGGACATGGCTGTCATTTGCAATCGCGTCAGTGCTGCTCAAAGAGACAACTATAGTGCCACAAACTCACTTGTGGTGTTCTGCTCCACAATTTTAATAGCATTTTATTGCATTGAGTTCACAAGACAAACTAGAGCAGCATTGTTATGAATATACAAAGATTGATCTGTCGGGAGTCACATTAGTATGAATGAAGCAGAAGTTGCAATGATATTTTCTTCTCTAGACAAAAATGTAAGGCGAGACTTGATTATGTCCATCAGGAATTGATTGGATGATTGTGGCTTACTGTTGGTGGATCTTATGTGAGTAACAGGTTGCTCCTGCCCTCACACCTGTAAACAGCAATTAGAGAAAAGAACCACAAATGTTGGGCGGGGCTTGATTATGTCCATCAGCAATTGATTGGATGACTGTGGCTTACTGTTGGTGGATATAATAAGAGTGACTGGTTGATCCTGCCCTCACACCAGTAAGCACCAAGCAGAGAAAAGAGCAACAAATGTTGGGCGGGGCTTGATTGTCCATCAGAAATTGATTAGATGATTGTGGTTTACTGTTGGTGGATATAATAAGAGTGACCGGTTGATCATGCCCTCACACCAGTAAGAACCAATCAGAGAAAAGAACAACAAATGTAGCGCGGGCTTGATATTGTACATGGAGAATTGATTGGATAATTGGTTTTTTTGTTGGTGGATTTCATTTAAGTGAGAGATTGGTTCCACACTCTACCAGTAAACACCAATTAGAGAAGAAAGCAACAAATGTTGGGCGGGGCTTGATTATGTCCATCAGAAATTGATTG
>CAIGQZ010032248.1:2610179-2622698 GCA_903798205.1 Danio tinwini | reverse complement strand
TGTTGGGCGGGGCTTGATTATGTCCATCAGAAATTGATTGGATGATTGTGGTTTACTGTTGGTGGATTTCATTTGAGTGACAGGTTGATCCCGCCCTCTACCAGTAAACACTAATCAGAGAAGAAAACAACAAATGTTGGGTGGGACTTTATTATATCTGTCAGAAATTGATTGGATGATTGTAGTTTACTGTTGGTGGATTTAATTTGAGTGACAGGTTGATCCCGCCCTCACACCAGTAAACACCAAATCATTTATGATAAATACTGCGTATAATATTCCATGAAAAAAAAATTGGATTGTCATTTTGACATTCTTTAATAAGAAACTCTTTATTTGTGTCCTGCAGCTGAATCTCCCAAGCGTCGTCTTCGCTCCAGCTACACCACTAACTGTTTTCGGGGTCGAGGCGAGGATTACAGGGGCAAAGTCAATGAAACAACCTCTGGAATCCCTTGTCAGCGATGGGACGCCCAGAAACCCCACGAACACCCATTTTTCCCCAAAACCTACGAGTGCAAGTGAGTCAAGAGGGTCTCGAATGTGTCTCGAAAATCTGTCCAACTTTTTATTCAACACATAAGCAAGTACTTTAGTTTGAATGCGCAAGACTTAAAATGTATTTACTTGCCATAGAAAGCAACTGTGTGGTTCAAGTAAAATCTCCATTTATTTTAATGAATAGGAAAATAAGTGATTTTTAACAATATCTGATAAACTATTAAACACAGACCTGTTGTGTGTTTCAGGGTTGTTAACTGATTGCAAATGCTTTTGCTGAACGCATCTGTTTACATTAAATAAACATATAAAAAAGGTAACACTTTACAATGACAGTACATGAATAATGATGTATTAACCTGTAAACTAAACATTACTTTATCATTATTTACTCACTAGTCACGTGAGTTCATGTGTGAATAACGGCTACCGTAATTACTTGTTAGTACATGATTGTTTGTTAATTAATGTATTAATTACCACATTAGTTCATGCTTAATTTAACCATCATGAACTCATGCTATGTTAATGTATAATTATGACTTTACTTGGAGGGGCACATCATCATTAGTCTATTCTTAACTACTCATGAAATCTTTATGCACATCCATCTAGTGAGTTTACACTGAATAACAATAGAAAAGTGTTCTGTCAACATCAACATGAACAGGGGTTAATGAGTAGTTAAAAATGAGTTAATGGTGATGTGCCCCTCCAAGTAAAGTCACGACATAATTATACATTAACAGCTCACGAGTTCATGTTGGTTACATTTAGCTTAAATTTAAATCTTAATTAATACATTAATTAAGAACATGTACTAACAAGTAATTAAGGTAGCCATTATTCGCAAGTGAGCTCTTATGACTCTTGTTGTAGTTAAAGTTAATTCATGATTAAAGTTAATTCAATAATTCATTATAAAGTAATGGTTAGTTTACATATTAATACATTATTATTCATGTACTGGTATTGTAAAGTGTTAGCAAAAAAAAATATGCAGGGAAAAAAACTACATTACCCATGAGGCTCTGCAGAAAATTCCACCAATCACAGTGTGTTAAGCTCATCAAAAGATGTTAAATTTTTTAAAAATCCTGCTTAAATATTTGTACAAAGTTAAAATATATTATTACAACCAACCAATGATGCATTCAAAAACTTGAATAGTTTATATATATATATATTTCAAGCATTATTTATCAATATATATTTCTCAAGCGTTTGTAATTTGATTGTGTTACTTAAAATGCTTCATAGTTCTTTCCCTCATCGAAATGTTAAGTTAAAGGTGTAGGTGATCTGCCACAATGCTAACCTGTTAGCATGGTTAGCATAAATCTCTGAAACACAGTCCCTCCCCTGCCGTCCAAAGCCACGCCTTCTAAAAACACGAGTGCGCACACCCTAAAGAAGACATCAGAACCCTCTCTCATGTGTTGAGCTAAAGCTAAAGCTTGTCCGGCGGCATGCAGGAATTACACTCATTACAAAGCCATACTCACACGCTGTTTCTGACTGAATATTCAGAGTAGCATGGTAAACAATATAGGGAGCGTGTCACAGGTCGTCATTGTTCAAAAATGAACCAATGTGAATATAAAACCAACTTCACCTCAGTAAAGCAGGCTAGACGGTATAGCACTATTTACTGATGTTTTGTTGTTAAACTAAATACAAATCTACATTATCGATGCTGTAAAAGACCTTATGAAACCGAAAATAGTCACATCAATCTAACACTTCTGTGCATATAACCCATTTGTAACAACAACATCTACATCAGCTTTGTGTCACTAAATTAGTTTCAAAACACATGACCTGTCTAATAAATCCTTCAGCCATGGTGTCGTCCTTCTTCCAGCGTGCAACAGTAACTCCAATATTGATTCGAGATTTTAAAAAGTTTTGATTCAGCATGTTTTTACCGCTCTCTCTCTCTCTCTCTCTCTCTCTCTCTCTCTCTCTCTCTCTCTCTCTCTCTCTCTTTCTCATGAACATGTATGCACAAACGGCGGATCTGCATGAACAGAGGTGCGCACTAGCTCAAATCTGCATTTGCTGACAGAAAGTTTGGGCTGTTAATCGGAATTACGGGAGATGTCAGCCTGACACTATTTTAATTGGATGAACATTTTTTGGTCTTATGCCTTACCCAGAATATAAAAATACATATAAACACATTTAGATCATTTACTTTAATCAATACTATTGGAATGTAAAGATACTTTCAACCAGCACAACAACAAATGTTTCTGAAGACAATCACCTCCTGCACCTTTAACCATTTTCTTTATTGTCTGATCTTCATATATTCTTGTTTCAAATCAAAGTTTGTAATATGTGATTCACCTCATAGCTGGTTGCATTTGTTCATAGCTTATAATAACATTTCAACAAAGATTTTTTTACAAACATCAATATCTAAAAATTACTTAAAGAATGGTCCCTATATTTGCACTCTATAAGAAATAACTAGAATAACAACAACATGCTGTAAATGATAATGCTACTAATAATGCTAAAATGATAATGGCCACACAAACCAGTGTGTTAATTATGATAATACAAAAGAATGTAAAAAGCAACTTCCAATTTGCACTATAATGCAGAATATAATGTAGATAAAGGTGATATAAATGAGTTAACAGTGACTTTGTGTCTTTGTTTATTAGGGGTTTAGAGGAGAACTATTGTCGTAACCCGGACGGCTCTGAAGCGCCGTGGTGTTTTACGTCTCTGCCGGAGATGCGGACGGCGCTCTGCTTGCAAATCAAACGCTGCGCTGACGACATCGAGGCTGAAGGTAAAACTGCACCTGCTAGTGGAGAACAGCAGCAACTAAACCTTCGGTTTTACAGACATACTGAAACTGTGCTGGGTGGCACGGTGGCTCAGTGGTTAGCACTGTCACCGCACAGCAAGAAGGTTGCTGGTTCGAGTCCCAGATGGGCCAGTTGGCATTTTTGTGTGGAGTTTGCATGTTCTCCCCATGTTGGCGTGGGCTCATTCCAGGTGCTCCGGTTTCCCCCACAGTCCAAAGAAATACGCTATAGGTCAGGATTGTCCAAACTCAGTCCTGGAGAGCCGGTGTCCTACACATTTTAGTTCCAACCCTGATTAAACACACCTGAACCAGCTAATCACATACTAGAAACTTCCAGGCAGGTGTGTTGAAGCAAGTTGGGGCTGAACTATGCAGGACACCGGCCCTAAAGGACTGAGTTTGGACATCCCTGCTATAGGTGAATTGGGTAAACTAAATTGGCCAGAGTGTATGTGTGTGTGTGTGTGTGAATGTGACAGTGTATGGGTGTTTCCCAGTACTGGGTTGTGGCTGGAAGGGTATCCGCTGTGTAAAACATATGCCAGAATAGTTGGTGGTTCATCCCGCTGTGGCAACCCCTGATAAATAAGGGACTTTATCAGATTATTAATAACTAGATTTGTGTCCTCCTTATTTTAGATTGCTATAATGAAATCGGCAAAAACTATCGAGGTGTGGTCCGCAAGACCCGGAAAGGAATTCTCTGCCAGAAATGGAGCATCAACACACCTCACAAAACCAAGTAAGACTGATAGATGAAAAATAATTATAGGTATTCCTAAAACTCAACTGAACTGACACATTAAGCCTTATTTTTTCATCAACTTTTTGGACTTATATTTGAAGGATAAACCCCAAAACACACCCAGAAGCAAACCTTACAGACAACTACTGCAGGAACCCAGATGGAGATCATCACGGCCCCTGGTGTTACACCTCTGACCCCAAGACTGAGTTTGACTACTGCGCCATCAAGCAGTGCGGTGAGGAGAAAATGTTCATACAGGTTAATTAACTAGGTTAATTAGGTTAACTAGGCAGGTTAGGGTAATTAGGCAAGTTATTGTATGACGATGGTTTGTTCTGTAGACTATCAAAAAAATATATAGCTTAAAGGGGCTAATAATTTTGACCTTAAAAAATTAAAAATTAAAAACTGCTTTTATTCTAGCCGAAATAAAACAAATAAGACTCCAGAAGAAAAAAAAATTATCAGACATACTGTGAAAATGTCCTTGCTCTGTTAAGTCAATGGAAATTTTCCGAATTTTCCGGGATAGTTTTTGGGAAAACCGTAGGTCGGATCAGTTGGAAAAGATAAAGCAACTTAATTCAGTATAGTTTGAAGGTTTGGTGTTAGTTTGGTGGTTGTAGTATGAACGGTCTAGGAGGAGATGCTTTCTTAAAATAGAAGAAGAAGAAGACAGAAGAATAATAAGTTTATGTAGTATAACAGTATGTTGGCTTTCTCAAGCCACCATAATTACTATTACGTTATGCAGTTTACAATTCATTATACTTCATGTCATTATGTTGTTATGCACTCTAGTATTAATTCTATTTTCTGTGATTGTTATGTTATAACAGCTGGAGAGAAAGTGTCAATCATCGGTCCAACAAGTAAGTCAAACACATGACACACAGCGAGCAGTGCAGACTGATGTGTGTGAATCTAATGTAAATCCTGTCCGCTGTGTGTAAAAGCTGAGGTTGAGTTTAATGAGTGCGGAAAGCGTGAAGACAGGCTGAGGTCCAGGTTAAGAATCGTGGGCGGCACACCTGGAAACTCCCCTTGGACTGTCAGTCTCAGAGACCGGTCAGTGCTGCTGTTTTATGTCCATCCCAATATAAATAGTTAGGATTAGGGTTAGTTCACACAAAAATGTACATTCTGTTATTAATTACCCTTATGTCATCATAACGGAAGACTATAGAATACACAAGGCACGTCTTTGATATTTTATGTTCTTAATACATAAAATTGTCTGGGGTTTGTAATGACATGAGAGTGAGTAATTAATAACATAGTTTTTATTTTTGGGTGAACTAATGCGTGAACATTTTGGAGGAAAAACTGAATTGCAGATTGCGTGTGTTTTTCAGGAAAGGGAATCACTTTTGTGGAGGCTCTCTGGTCAGTTCTGAATGGGTCATCAGCACTAAACAGTGCTTCTCATCCTGGTAACAAGCTTCTGCTGTCATTAATTCTCAGACTCAGACTATATGTTTTATTATGTGTTTTATTAAAGGGGTCATGACAAGGAATTTTTAAAGTATTATTTTAATATGTTCCTTGAGGTTTACTTACACTGTTCGAGGTGATGGTTTTGACAAAAACTCCATTTAATATGAAAAATATTACTTATATCGGGTGTCGTTGCTTTTATTTAGAACACAATTTAAATCACTCTCTCCTGTCCTCAATCTGGCAACTCGCGCTTCAGTTTGTTTTGATCCAGGAGTGCAATACCTAGTTCAACCACTGGGTGTCAAACTTACATACTGCACCTTTAAAAAATAATTTCTAATGACCAACTTCTTTTGTCTTTGCTATAATGAGTAGGCTACATAATATGTTACCAGCTGTTTTGCAAAATATTAGTATTCTGCTTAATGTGCAATTTAAGGTTAATTAGTTTAACTAGGCAAGTTCAGTTAATTAGGACAAAAATAATAATAATTCTTTTAAAAGGGGCAAATAATATTGACCTCAGGAGTTAAAAAAAAATAATCCAGCCAAACTAAAAGAAACGAGACATTCTCAAGAAGAAAAATGTAATAGGAGATATGGAAAATGTCCTTGCTCTCTTAAACAATATTTGAAAAAGGATTAAAATTTCACAATACATACAGTCTTCGACTGTATATTAAATGATCAAGACCACTTTAAAAGTGTGTGTGTCTTTGTTGATGGTATGCAGTTATGTGGACCTGACGGGATACACCGCTATGATGGGCACCTTGTTTCGTGACCCAAAGGAGGGAGAACCAGACGTCCAGAGGATTTCTCTCACCAAAATCGTCTGCGGCCCTTCTGAATCCCACCTGGTCATGCTGCAGCTGGAGACGTACTTCAGTTTACCTCATTAACACATGGCAGGTTATCTGGGAAGTTTTTTTAGTCCACTGATGGACTTGTGTGTTGCTCTTGTCCTGCAGTCCTGCTCAGTTTAATGAGCGCGTGTCCCAGATCTGCCTTCCTCCCGAGCGCTACATTGTTCCTGATGGGACCATCTGCGAAATCGCTGGATGGGGCGAAACTAAAGGTGAAACTTCTCACAACACCATTTGAGGGCAGTCAGATAACTTATTTTAAAAGAGAATCATTTTAATCAACAAGGACACATTAAATTGCTGAGAAATGACCAACATAGGCTCTAAAAATGTACCCCTATATACATTTCTGGAGATCACGAATCAAGCAAGAGGTACGTATGGCTGCATTTCGTCTTTAAAACAATGCTATGGGACGGAATGATGCGATTCCTTTTAGCGCTTACCAGCTGACCGCTTACCTCCGTATGGACGGCTTTCCCACTTTTACCAGTTTGTCCAGTGGCTCACTGCATACGTCGGTCTTCTCTTGAGATGCAGAGAAGTGTGGACCACGATGATGGGGTTCAAGTCTGGTGAAGAACGGTTGCAGAAAGCGGGTAAGACAAAAACCAAAGCCAAAAAGTAAAATAAACAAGTAAATAACAGGGTAGGAATGTGGTCTGAAAACGTAGTAAAAATCAGGGGGATTTTCTTTTTCTGGATTACTTTCAAAAACACTGTCAGTTGGGTTTAGGGAAGGGGTGGGTCAGTAGATTGGTCAGTCAGTCAGTCAGTTGACCGTGGCCTATGG
Source organism: Danio tinwini (assembly GCA_903798205.1). Classification (NCBI taxonomy): domain Eukaryota; kingdom Metazoa; phylum Chordata; class Actinopteri; order Cypriniformes; family Danionidae; genus Danio; species Danio tinwini. Next base: position 2,615,523 of record CAIGQZ010032248.1, on the reverse strand, counting down.
TAGATTTACAACAGCAGGCGCGAATAGCACTCGCGAGAGAAATTTGACATCTGAAAAAGCGTACACAGCGGCCTCTGGTGGATTCGCGAAAACAAAAACTGCAAAAAACGTACCGCCTGGGATTTATTTGGCACTCTTCAGAAATGTATATAGGGCTATGTTTTCAGAATGAGCCTGAGTTGGAAATGACAAAAAGCATGGGTTTAAACGCTGATCTTTTAAAGTTTATATTTATCAAAGGAACAAAAAATAGAGAATATATGAAGTAGTAATACTGTTTTTAACATTAATAATAAAGCAGATTTTTTTCTTACGCAGCAAATCTTAGTATTAGAATGATTTCTGAAGGATCATGTGAATTAATGTGATGTAATGAGGCTGAAAATTCAGCTTTACATTAAAGGGCTTTAAAATAAAATTAAATACAAGAGTTATTTATAAAAAAATAATGATGCTCTGTAATATTTACTATGTTTTTATCAGTTTTTGCATGTCTGCCTTCATGCTTATATTTTAGGTTGAAAACGTCTGCCACACTTTTCCAAATAAGTCTTATTTATCATCTTTAATATCACACACTATAAACATTATATTCAGTATAACCAGATGTAATGAATGTATTAAACCTAAATAGTTTAGCAAACATGCATCACTTAAAGGGATAGTTTACCTAACAATACATTTACTATAAGTTTATAAGCATTGATGCATTTAATTCATCTGTTGAAAATAAAAGACGATATTCTGAGGAATGATGAAAAATTGCAGCCATTGACATTCATAATGGAACAAAAAATACTGCTGCTTTTCCATATTCTTTAGTAGATCCTCTTTTGTGTTTAACAGAAGAAAGAAACTCAAGTAAGTTTGAAACAAGTGAAGGGTGAGTAAAAGATGACTTTATTTTCAGTTTTGGGGGAACTATCCCTTTAACTGAATAGATGAAATCTAAGATAAATAAAGCCTCCAGCATGTTTTTCACATTTCTGTTTGTTTCTGCTGCTCTGTCATGTTGATCTTCTCTGTCCAGGAAAGGGGGACGAGACGGTGCTGAATGTGGCTCAGATGCCGGTGCTCAGCAATAAGGACTGTAACCAGTACTTCAAGGGCCGCGTGCGTGAGAATGAGATGTGCACCATGGCCTTCCAGGCTGGAGTGGGAGCCTGTGAGGTACAGATGAGGAAGAAGGGGATAGTTCACCAAAAAGTGAAAATTTACTCACCAATTGCATTCATTGCATGTCAGCAGGGCCAAATTAACCAATGGGGATTATGGGTACAGGCCCAGGGGCCCATGCGCACTTGGGGCCCCTGCAAGGGGGGTAAAATGCCGATTTTGGAGTGGCTATTCAGGCAAAGAGCAAATAGCGCACTTGGAATAAACTAGTTGAGTGATTCACGCACATCACCGTTTGATTGACAGAGACAACATAACTAATGAACACATCAGGTATCAGCGTGAGTGCCATAGCTCGTAAAGCGCATGGCAACATGTTTTGACGCGATCAATCATGAACCAGGTTCAAATCCAGCATCTGATGAACGCGTTCTTCTTCTTCTTTTTTTCCCCACTACATATCAGATTTAGCCTGCTCTTCATCACAAGGAGGACAAGTAGGAATCATTAATAAGTGTGTGTATTATGAAGGACTCAGATTCATAGAACTGGTTCGGAGAGGTGTTATATCCAAATCATATGCATTATAAGTTTGTTAAAGTTATACATTAAAAAATACCCTCAAATATGAATTTTTAGTATTGCTTCAGTGAACTTGAACAAGTATTAAAATCCATTAATTGGGGAGGGGAGGGATTAAACAAGATGATTAGGCATTAAAAAAACCAAGCGATTGCTCCATGTTTTAAATTTCTGTTCAGAGAGGTCATGTTTTGATCCTAGATTGGTCTTACGCAGTCAAGTGATGCGATTTCGTAGGTCAGAGTTCACCAAGCTTGAACTTTGCACCTCAGCAAAATGCGAAACTTGACGCATGACCCTGCGTTTCTGGTCTGATGCAATTACGTGTGTATGAATGGAAGTCTATGGGGAGGAAAGTCCAGTGTACCCGCAGTTTGACTCGTTGGATGGAAACGCTGCTTTGTTTGCACGTCTTTTATGCGATATTCCAGTTTTACACATTAATTTAATTCACATTTTTGATTAGAAACTAATCATGGCATGCTAATGATGACCAGTTTCCAGCTTTCTTCAAAATATCTTCTTTTTTGTTCAACAAAAATAAACTCAGACAGGTTTGTGACAAATGAAGGGTGAGTAAATGATGGCAGAAATTTCAGATTTGGGTGAACTATCCCTTTAAAGATTTTTGCATAACAATCAATTTTAGTAAAACTGAGAATCACAGATCTAGACATTGCTTAGCTTGCAACAAGTAAAGCATTTCAGCTTCAAACGTTTCCTTTGTGTGCCGTGTTTGTGCGCCTGCATGAGTTTGAAGTTGTGCTTGTGCAGTAAATGTGAATGTGGATTGTGAAATGAGTAAGTGCAGGTGTGCAGAATAACGCTTTTCTCTTTGGCTCTCAGAGGGATTACGGCGGCCCGCTGGCCTGTCAGAACAGTGACTGCTGGGTCCTAGAGGGAGTCATTATTCCTATGCGCCGCTGTGGACACGCAGGACAGCCCAACATATTTATCCGTGTCTCGGTTTATGTGGACTGGATAAAGAAAGTCATGGAGATGACCTAACTGACAGAGATATTGATCTGTTCAAATTTAAAGTAGACAAAATGTAATATACTTAAAACTTAATATACTTTTTTTATGAATATGCAAGCATTTTGTATCATTTCGGAGTTTAATTGACATAATATTCAAGTTTGCAGTTGTGTAACCTATAAATATATATGCTCACATATATTTACACTAAAACTAACACCACAGGTCTGAGTTTTCTTGAATTTTGTAAAATTTCTAATGTTAATAAAATGTTAAAATGGCGTTTTTTTACTTCTGTAATTTTTATGTAATATATTATCCACAAATCCTCCCTTATGAAAAATACTATAGTAAATACTAGTGTTTTTTAATCCTACTATAGTAAAGTGTATTATACTGTACACTCTCCAGCCCCTTTATTAGGTAACTGCTCATTAACAGCCAATCACATGGCAGCAACTTAATGCATTTAGGCATGTAGACATGGTCAAGGCGATCTACTGCAGTTCAAACCGAGCATCAGAATGGGGAAGAAAGGTGATTTAAGGGACTTTGAACGTGGCATGGTTGTTGGTGTCAGACGGGCTGGTCTGAGTATTTCAGAAACTGCTGATCTACTGTGATTTTCATGCATAACCATATCTAGAGTTTACAGAGAATGGTCCAAGAAAGAGAAAATATCCAGTGAGCGGCAGTTCTGTGGGCGCAAATGCCTTGTTGATACCAGAGGTCAGAGGAGAATGGCCAGGCTAGTTCGAGCTGATAGAAAGGCAACAGTAACTCAAATAACCACTTCTTACAACCAGGGTATTCAGAAAAGCATCTCTGAACACACAACACGTCCAACCTTGAGGCGGATGGGCTACAGCAGCAGAAGACCACACCGGGTGCCACTCCTGTCTGCTAAGAACAGGAAACTGGACCTACAATTCAAGTGAAAACTGCACAGACACAGTTTCAATTTACTAGAACGTATATGTTAAGCTGTGTTTACACAATCTACATTGTAAAAGCGCTATGTAAATAAACATGAACTGAACTGAATTGAATTAAACAATTTGCACAGGCTCACCAAAATTGGCCAATAGAAGATTGGAAAAACGTTGCCTGGTCCGATGAGTCTCTATTTCTCCTGTGACACTCGGATGGTCAGGTCCGAATTTGGCATCAACAACCTGAAATCATGGATCCATCCTGCCTTGTATCAACGGTTCAGGCTGGTGGTGGTGGTGCTGTAATGGTGTGGAGAATATTTTCTTGGCACGCTTTGGGCCCAGTACCAATCGAGCATCATGCCAATTCACAGCCTACCTGAGTATTGTTGCTGACCATGTCCATCCCTTTATGACCACATAGTACCCATCTTCTGATGGCTACTTCCAACAGTTCCAACAGGATAAGTGCTATGTCATAAAGCGCGAATAATCTCAGACTGGTGTCTTGAACATCAAAATGAGTTCACTGTACTCGAATGGCCTCCACAGTCACTCAATCCAATAGAGCAATTGAGGGTGTGGTACGGGAGATTCGCACCATGAATGTGCAGTCGACAAATCGGCAGCAACTGCCGGATGCTATCATGCCAATAAGGAGCAAAATCTCAGAGGAATATTTCCAGTACTTTGTTGAATCTATGCCATGAAGGATTAAACCAGTTACTACCTGGTACTAGTAAGGTGTACCTAATAAAGTGGCCGGTGAGTAAATATAGTAATTTTAGCACTTTGTCATTGAATGCAGTAGCAAACTAGAATGAACTGCAGTGAGCTGATAAACTGTAATAAATACTGTTGCATATTTTAGTTTTTACTACTGTAAACTGGTTTATTGTAGTAATATACTCTACAGTAGTTGTAGATATCAGTAGGATATTGGATAGTATATACTGCTATTTGTTGCATTAACAGTGTTATAGAATCACAACCGACTAATTCAAGTACTTTAGTATAGTTTAAAAACACTACAGTATTTACTATGAATTACTATAATATTTTTTCGTGTGATATATTTACATGCTATTTTTTTATTATAACCGAACCTATAACTACTTCATAGTAAAACCGTGGTACTTTTGTGGTACATTCATCAGTGCTTTTCTCGTTCTTTTGAAAATGACTAATTTTGTTTTCTTGAAATACTTCTTTACGAGGTGAAAAAAATCCCAGATTACTCATCCCTTTCATCTTGTTTTATTAATATGAACAACGTGTCAACTCTGTGGGAACGAACAGATAGACTATTCTAGTAAACACTATGCTGTTCGTTATAAGGGTGTGTGACAGCAGATTACTAGATTAAGCTACTGCTGCTTCTTCTATAGATGAGCATTCGCGTTATGTAGAACGCGATGCCACTGCGCACAGCCAATCAGAATAGCCGTTCACGCTGCACAAAAACGCGACGCAAAAGAGAAGCGTCAGCATCTAGTCGATCAGACAAAACGGTAAGCAACACCCAGAGTCCCTATTCATATTGGCAATGCAATTATTTTAATTTGCTTTGGAAAGAAAGTTCCCTTTTGTAATTGAGAACGTTGTTAAAGACTTTTCCTCACTGTGGGAAAATGTTTTGTTTGGGTTTGTTGATTGCAAAAAAGAGCCTTGCGTTCTTTATTTTTTGTAACAAAATTTTATATACATAAATGTAAATTTGCAAACCAAAAAACTTT
>CAIGQZ010032248.1:2589881-2600179 GCA_903798205.1 Danio tinwini | reverse complement strand
AAAAACGTTAATAATAATAATGTTAATATATATATATACACACACACACATATTATTAACATTATTATTATTATTATTATTATTATTAACGTTTACAATGAATTTTAATAATAATAGAAATAACTATACACTGAAAAAAGTATTCAAAGATTATTGGATTTACTAAATTTTGTTAAGTGGCTATTTTAAGTAAGTTAAGTAAACTATTTATGTGGGCCGAATTTACACAAATAAATTAAGTTAAACATTAATAAATTTAATGTGCTTGTTTAAATTCAACAAATTGTTGCAACAATTTTGCAGAAATATATATATTTTTCTGTGTTATAATAATTATAACAACTATAATAATAAAACTTATTGTTAGAACATAACAAAAACTCCTGAAATGTATATATAATATTTTAATAATAATAATTATTATATATATTTAAAAAAAATCTTAAATCTATTAAGCAATTAATAAGCAATTTAATTAAGTAATATTTGTTTTTGATTGTCTACATAATAAACCATCATCAAACAATGAATTGCCTAACTAACCTAATTAAGCTATTTAAGCCTTTAAATGTCACTTTAAGCTGAATAGTATCTTGAAAAATATCTAGTCAAATATTATTTACTGTCATCTTCGCAAAGATAAAATAAATCAGTTATTAGAAATTGAGTTATTAAAACTATTATGTTTAGAAATGTGTTGAAAAAAATATTCTCTCCTTTAAACAGAATTTGAGGAAAAAAATATATAAAAAAATTATTCAAAGATGATTGGATTTACTAAATTTTGTTAAGTGGTTGTAAACAATTTATATGGGCCGAATTTACACAAACAAATTAGGTTAAACATTACAAAATTTTATTTGTTTGTTTAAAATCAACACATAAATTGTTGCAACTATTTTGCAGAAATATATATTTTATCTGTGTAATAATGATTATTATAACTATAATAATAATAAAACTTATTGTTAGAACATAACAAAAACTTCTAAAATGTATATATAATATTTTAATAATAATAATTAGTATTATATATATTTTTTTTAAATCTTAAATCTGTTAAGCAATTAATAAGCAATTTAATTAAGCAATATTTGTTTTTGATTGTCAATCAAAGATTACAATGCAATTAAGCTATCTTAAATATATTAAGCAAAAAAATATATAATTATAATAATACTGCATTTTATATAAGCATTTCATAATAACATCTTCACAACAATAATTATAACTAATTGCTAAAAGAGGGTGGCACGGTGGCTCAGTGGTTAGCACTGTCGCCTCACAGCAAGAAGGTCGCTGGTTCGAGTCCCGGCTGGACCAGTTGGCATATCTGTGTGGAGTTGCATGTTCTCCCCGTGTTGTCGTGGGTTTCCTCCGGGTGCTCAGGTTTCCCCCACAGACATGCGCTATAGGTAAATTGAAGAAACTAATTTGGCCGTAGTGTATGAGTGTGTGTGTGAATGCAAGAGTGTATGGGTGTTTCGAAATACTGGGTTGCAGCTGGAAGGACATCCACAGTGTAAAACATATGCTGGGATAGTTGGCAGTTCATTCCACTGTGGCGACCCCTGATAAGTAAGGGACTAAGCCGAAGGAAAATAATTATAAAATAATAATACTTATAATAGCACTATTTTATATACTCACATTTTGCAAAACGCTTAGGAAATAGCCTGAGTAAAAGCAAGTCAATTGAATCCCTCAGGAGCCTGTTGAACCGTCTGCTCCCCGGAGGCCGAGAGGACGACCGAGAGGCAGTAAAAACAAAGGCCAGCGCCTCACAACCAGGGTAAAAAAAAAATCTGCTTTAATGCACTAAAACCTGAACACAATGATGCTTGTTCAGACATCTAACATGCTCTCTCCTTGTTTCACTCTTTTTGGGATGTAGGAAGAGCCACCTAAAGAAAAAAGACCACGAGGAAGGCCAAGAAAATGGGTAAACGTGTAGTGTACTGTATCTTTAAATAAGCAGATAGACTGAAATATAGTTTGCTAAATACAAAAAACTTATTTAATTGCATCGAGCTAAACATGTATGTTCCCAGAATGTCTTGAATCTAGCTTTCATTAATAGTCAGGATCAGTTTTGGGTGTCATTCGTTACAAAGTAAATTGCTTTTATAATTAAGGGATTCATTTTTATCTAATTTAATTACAGTTTCTTATCATATATTTGCCTTAAATACTGTACATAAGTTTAACAGGTTTATATAAATCTCTTCAGAGAAGCAGAGGAATATGGTGTATATTTTAATGATGAACATTCATATTACTTATCATGACAGTTGCATATGCCTTAGTAAAAAAATGAGAAATTCGTTTATGACAATATATAGATAATAATAGATACTGTTTGACTCCAATTTAAATAATTAAGAGGTGGCTCAGTGGTTAGCACTGTCGCCTCACAGCAAGAAGGTTGCTGGTTCGAGTCCTGACTGGGCCAGTTGGCATTTCTGTGTGGAGTTTGCATGTTCTGCCTGTGTTGGCGTGGGTTTCCTCCGGGTGCTCCGGTTTCTCCCACAGTCCAAACACATGCGCTATAGGTGAATTGGATGAACTGAATTGGCCGTAGAGTATAAGTGTGTGTGAATGTGTGAGTGTATGAGTGTTTCGCAGTACTAGATTGCAGCTGGAAGGGCATGCACTGCGGTTGGCGGTTCATTTCGCTGTGGCAACCCCTGATAAATAAAGAGATTAAGCCGACAGAGAATGAATGAATAAATGAAAGAATGAATGAATGAATGAATGAATGAATGATTGAATGTCTATTCACTGAGATTTATGTGGGTTGTCATTATTGAGTCAAGTCACTAGTTTAATTACTTTTCAGACAAAGTAATTAGAAAAGTCATATTAATGATGTAATTAGTAATTAGTTACCATTTTGTAGCAACTTACAACTCTTAAATGAGTAAATAAAATCATATTTTACAATGTATGAACATTTAAATATATAGGAAACATTAAAGTAGGTGACGCGGTGGCGCAGTGGGTAGCGCTCTTGCCTCACAGCAAGGAGGTCGCTGGTTCGAGCCTCGGCTGGGTCAGTTGGCATTTCTGTGTGAAGTTTGCATGTTCTCCCCATGTTCGCGTGGGTTTCCTCCGGGTGCTCCGGTTTCCCCCACAGTCCAAAGACATGCGCTATAGGTGAATTGGGTAAATATTCTGTGTGTGTGTGTGTGTGTGTGTGTGTGTGTGTGTGTGTGTGTGTGTGTGCGTGTGTGAATGAGAATGTATGGGTGTTTCCCAGTGATGGGTTGCAGCTGGAAGGGCATCCGCTGCGTAAAACATATGCTGAATAAGTTGGTGGTTCATTCTGCCGTGGCGACCCCAGATTAATAAAGGGACTAAGACGAAAAGAAAATGAATGAATGAAACATTAAAGTGTTTACACAAATATTGTAATGCACTGTAAAAAATGTCCATAAATGAGCAGTTTTTTTTGTGATATGTTTTAATTTTTTCCCTTTTTCTCCATTTATTTATGCATTTGAATTGCATTAGGGGAGCTTGTTCTTTCTTCCACCAACTTTTAACCTTAAAAAGTTTGCAAAAGTGACTTTTATTAACATTTTTAATAGTTTAAAGTGATAAAATGTCTGGGTTGGTGTTGTGTATTACGCTACAAAAAACTTGTAATAAACTGCCATTACATGTTCTGTTATTTTACAGACTTATTTCTCTAGATATAATTTCATTTATTATTTTAAACTACCAAAATGTCAATTAAAGTCACTTTGTTAAATGGTAGAGTTGAATTTTCAACATCAAAAGTGGACAGAGCAGAGATCAACATCCCATAATGCAACTCACAACCGCAAATAAACTGAAAACACTTGTGAATCACAAAATACAAAACTGTTCATTAACAGATATTCTTTACAGTGTGTAAATTCTTGCCTGTCATGATTTTGCCAAGTACGATTGGATCCTGCATTAACATCTATGTTGATCCTGGAACATCATTTTTGTTTAAAAACATAATCCATATCTATTCTGTACCGCTAAACCCAATCATAACTGTAATTTTTTCCCAAAGTTAGAGGGGAATAATGCTTGGAGAACAATGTAGAAGTTCATAAACCTAACTGTAAGCCTATCTTAAAATAAACGTTAAACATATCCCTTAATTCTGATTGGCTGATTGGAATGTTGTTGCAGGATCAACATAGATGTTAATCCAGGAACATGTCCTACTTGGCAAAATCATATATTCTTGTTCTTAGTATTAGGTACTGTTATGTATTGTGTGTATTGTAGGATTGTTGTGCGGCCTTTTGGCTAAGATCAAGTGTAGTATCTATTCATATCAGTTTAATATCTGATACCAGCAAAACAGGCTCTTTCAAGATCTCCTTAAAAGTGACAGAATGTTTAGTTCTTCCTTAGGACTTGAAACCCACAATTAATTTGTACATAAATGAAACATGGCAAAAGGAATGCGACAACTGCATGAATAATAAATTACAGGAAATTACCCGAAAATAAATGACCGACATTTAGAAATTGTAATTTTGAGACCAGGCATGATCAAACTGTCTATACTAGATGTCGAATTGGACATTCTAGATTGACTGATTTGTATTTACTCAAAAACTAAGACCCACCTAAATGTAATTACTGCCAGGTTGCTCTTACTATCAAACATGTTTTGTTGGAATGTGAAAGTGTGAATACAATTAGACACATTTTTATAAGGAGAGTACTTTGATTGACTTTTTTAAAACAGTACCACCAGGAAGAGTCTTAAATTATTCATCAAAAATTGGAATGAAAAATCATATTTAACTTTGAAGATATTTTTGTGTGAATTTTATTTATTTATATTTTAGATATTTATCTAAGTAACTTTTTATTGTAACACGAATTTGTTTTTGTCATGTAATATTTTTTATGTATATTCATCTTGCCATGAAATAGCCATAAGTTGCTGATGTGGCAATAAATAAATAAATAAGCATTGTTGTGTTGAATAGACTGAAATCAGAATGTTATTGGACTAACTTGTTTTCTCTTTCTTTGCCTCTCTCTCTGTTTAATAGCCTCAGAAGAGTGTTCAGCAGGAGGAACAGAAGGTAAAAATCACTTTAATAAATCCAGAGAAACTAAGTATTATAGTTTTACACAGTTTACTTCCTTTTATGTACAGTTTATCCCCTTCAGACCCGAATTATGTTCCAAGTTTCAGAAAAATGTGAAAGCATGTTTTGACAATTCTTGAGACTCCTATAAATGAGACCAAATTATAATAATAAAAATTCAACGTGCTTTAAAGGTGCAGTATGTAAGTTTGACACCCAGTGGTTGAACTAGGAATTGCACTCCTGGATCAAAATAAACGTACGCGTGGGATGCTAGATCGAGTACAGGAGCGAGTGATTTAAAACTGTGTTCTAAATAAAAGCAGCGACACGCGACAGAGGAAATATTCTCCATATTAAAAGGAGTTTTAGTTCTAACCAACACCTCGAATTGATATATTAGAAACGGCTTCTATTCCTCACAGCTCAACATGTGAAACCTATGACAGTGATCACCTCAGGTAAACTGCCGTTTGCGTGTTGTTAGGACATGCGGTTACAATGTAACCTGCTCACCTAATGTTTACATTCATAATATTTATATCATTTGCAAATTAATAACCTCATGTGGAACTGAATCTGTCTCATTTGGATGTTTGATACTCATTTCTGATGCTTGCTTTCAGAGCTTTTCTGAATGAATGAAATATGCTGCTTTCCAACAAGGCAACCCAGGGTGCTGAATTATAATTGGCTAAACTGGCATTGTGCAGGTTAAATTTACCTAAACAAAGACAGAGTTCCGGCATGGAAAAACCATTTTCAAAGCAGAATATCTGACTTCAGCATTGCTTTTCAGTTAAACAAGTATGTTCACTTGGGATGTTTCTTAAATATCTGCACACATATTATGGTATTTTTATGCTTTAGAAGAGTCAAAAACTTACATACAGCACCTTTAAGTATATATATTTTTTGCAGCATAGACTCATTCTGAAAATGTAGCCCTACATTTCTGGATATTGCGAATTATGTAGTCAGAAATACAAATGGCTGCATTTTGTCTTTAAAACGAACGCTATGGGGCGGTGTGACACCGTTCCTTTACGCTCTTACCAGTTGACCACTTACCTCCATATGTACGGCTTTCACGATGTTACCAGTTTGTCCAGTTAGTTCGTCCAGTTAGCTCGCCATGTACATCAGTGTACTTGAGACACTGAAAGGAGTTGACCACAATGACGGGGTTCGAGTCCGGTGAAGAACAGTTCCAGAAAGCAAGAGCAGAAGCCAAAAACAGAAGCCAAAAAAATAAAATAAACAAGTAAATAACAGAGTAAGAACGGGGTAAAATCTGAAAACATGGTAAAAATCAGTCTGCCATGAGGGCTTTTGTTTTTCTGGATTGCTTTTTAAAACTGTCAGTTGGGTTTAGGGAAGGCGGTGGGCGGGTCAATCAGTGCTTTTGAAAACACTATTGGTTAGATTTAGGGAAGGAGGAGGGTGGGTCAGTCAATCGGTCAGTCAGTCAGTCGACAGCGGACTCTGGTGGATTTATATGAGAAAGGCAGGCGCAAAGAGAAATCTGAGATCTCAAAAAGCGTACACAGCGGCCTTTGGTGGATTTGCGAAAACAAAAACTGTCTGTTAAAAATGTGTAGCCCCTGGGACGTATTTGGCTCTCTCCAGAAATGTATATGGGGTATGCTTTCAGAATGAACCTGGGTTGATTTTTATTATTATTATTTTTTATTTCAATGGAAATCAGGTCAAAACAGTTGTACTTCCCGCGTATTAAACCAACATAAAATACAAAAACCATACATGATTGCTGGAATAATCTTAAAATTTATTTTCAAAATTAAGATTGTAACATTTTTACTTTAATTTTGAGGTTTTTGTTGTATAGATTGCACCTTGTTTATAACAAGATCTTCATCTTCCGCATCACTCCACATAACGTTCACATCTGAGATATTTCCATCTCAAGAACTTCAAGATCTGTATATTCTGCATATAAAATTGTTTCAGCAGTGAATTAGTACATCCATATAGTTTTTTTATATGATAAAAGTTCATTCAGAATTACTGGAGATTTAAATTCAGTAACGGATCTTGAACTCATTGTACATCCTGATCTAAAGCTTGCAATAACACAAAAGATTTTAAACTTTAATTAATAAGTGCAATCCCTTTTTTTTACATACAATCTATGAAATATTTGCAAACATATCAATAAATCTGAATAAAAACATTGTAAATGTGGCTTACCTTTGAATCTGGAACGAATTGATGCCATGCTGCTTTTCAGTGTGGTGGATTCTTTTCAAATTCCAACATGCAGAGTCTTACGGCCATTTGATTGGATGATAATCGTCCACTCTCATGGACTGCAGGCTTTTAATTAGATGAAATGTTTAGGAACCACAAAAAACCATGGGCTGACATATGATGTTCATTTTAATGGACACAGGGTCCGAAGGGGACATACTTGTTTCTGTTTATTTATGGTTGTGAATTGCGTTATGGGATGTTGATCTCTGCTCTGTCGACTTTTGATGTTGAAAATTCACCTATACAGTTTAACAAAGTGACTATAAATGACTTTTTAGTAGTTTGAAATGATATAATGTCTGTAAAATACAGAAAATGTACTGGCAGTTTATTACAAGGTTTTTGTAGCGTAATATCCAACACCAACCCAGTTATTATTGCCCTTTAAACTATTAATAATTGTCACATCTTCCCACTTTTCAAGGTTAAAAGTTGTTAAAAGGAAGATCAAGCTACCATAATGCAATTCAAAAGCATAAATAAGCAGAGAAAAAAAATAGAAACATGAATCACAAAATACAGAAAGCTGCTAGTTTACAGATATGTTTTACAGTGTACTCAGTAGGAAAGTTTGATTAGTCGAGACTATTATTCTCATTCAATGATAATTCTTAGCAGTTAGCAACCCATAATGATCAAAATGAATAGCATTGCATGAGAATAGTCTCAATCCGTTAAGACACTAACTGATAAACATGTCAGTCAGTCACTTTCTATAGTGAAACTCGTTAGAAATTCATGCCAGAAACTCCCTGTTACTCAGTTCTCACGTTAGGTGAATGATTCAGTGTGTTTAGGGGAAACCATGAAGTGCAGCTCCTTACTTTTCTTGGTTTTCTGTTAAAACTGTCACGATTCTCCAATTGCTCATGTGTTTTATTTGCTCTGCACACAGGCTGAGGATGAAGGGGCGGAGTCAGGGGAGGAGCCACCCTCTCAGGCACCGTCCACTGCAGAAGAGAGCGACTAAAACTACCTCAGCCATGACTCTCATACTACACTCACTGCAAAAAAAGGCTTTTCCTACTTAGAGTTTTGTCTTGTTTCGAGTCCAAATATCCACAGATTTGTAAATCAAAAAGCAAAACTTTTGTCTCGTTTTAAGAAATAATGTCAAAATTACATTTTAGAGTTTTTCCTTAAAATAAGCAAAATAATCTGCCAATGAGGTAAGCAAAATAATCATATTTCAAAGCGAAAAACAAGATTATTTTGTAAAAAGTAAAAATGTCACGTTTAAAGGTGCAGTAGGTGATTGTCTTCAGAATTTTTTTTTTTTTTTTTGTGCTGGTTGAAAGTTTCTTCACATTCCAATAGTAATGATTAAAGTAAATGATCTAAATGTGTTTATATGTAATTTTATATTCTGGGTGAGGCACAAAACAAAAAAATGTTCATCCAATTAAAATTTGCCAGGCCAATAATTCTGATAAGTAGCCCAAACGGTCTGTCAACAAATGTAGATTTGTACATCTGCACATCTCTGTTCATGCAGATCCGCCGTTTGCACGTCTAAGCGTTTTTATGTGCACAAGAGAGAGTGAGTGAGAGCGGTAAAAACATGCTGAATCAAAACTTTTTCAAATCCTGAATCAATATTGGAGTTACTTTTGCACCCTGGAGGAAGGACGACACCATGGCTGAAGTATTTCCTTTAGACAGGTCATGTTAAGGTGCTTTTACAGCATTGATAATGTCGATTTTTATGTAGTTTAACAATAAAACAATAGTAAATAGCGCTATTCCGCCTAGCCTGCTTTACTGAGGCCAAGATGGTTTTATATTCACATTTTATTTTTGAACAATGACAGCCTGTGACACGCTCCTATATTGTTTACCATGCTACTCTTAATAATCGCTCTGAAATAGCGTGTAAGTATGGCTTTAGAAATAAATGTAATTCCTGCACGCCGCCAGCCAGTAACTAAGCATACAGTAGTCACTTTAGGACAAAGAGCGTGGGAGAGTAAGAGCAGTGATCCTTGCATGCATGAAGTATTACACATTATGACAAGATTTGCTTGCTACACAACTGAAAACGTGCTACATATACTAGTTTTTCATTCGGAGTTGTAGTATTATAAAGTACTATAAAGTTTTCTAACTGGCGAGTGACATGATCTAATGGGTTGTCTACTGTCATCTTTACGGTGCACGTTCGTGTTTTAGGAGGCGTGACTTATGACGACAGGGGAGGGACTATTCTTTTAAAGCTATTATGCTAACGGTTGGCATTTTGGCAGATTACCTACTGCACCTTTAAGCGATATCAGACTACATTTTTTTATTAATTCAAAAAATCTGTGTAATACAATAATCAGTTTCAAGGTGAACATCGATCAGCAACATACACTGCCATTTTAAAGAGATAGTTCACCCAAAAATGAAAAAAAAATTACTCACCTTATTTACCTTATATATATTTATTATATATACAGTTGCAATCAGAATAATTAAAACCCCTTTAAATTTTTCACAAATTATGTTTAACAGAAAAAGGACATTTTCACAGTATGTCTGATAATATTTTTTTCTTCTGGAGAAAGTCTTATTTGTTTTATTTAGTCTAGAATAAAAGCAGTTTTAAATTTTTTTTAAAAACATTTTAACGTCAAAAATATTAGCCCCTTTAAGCTATATTTTTATTCAATAGTCTACAGAACAAACTATCCTTATACAATAACTTGCCTAATTACCCTAACCTGCCTAGTTAACCTAATTACCCTAGTTAAGCCTTTTAAATGTCATTTTAAGCTGTATAGAAGTGTCTTGAAAAATGTCCAGTTATTAGAAATGAGTTATTAAATGTATTATGTTTAGAAATGTGTTGAAAAAATCTTTTCTCCGTTTAACAGAAAATGGGGAAAAAATAAAAGGGGGGCTAATAGATCAGGGGGTTTTATAATTCTGATTGCAACCGTGTATATATATATA
>CAIGQZ010032248.1:2545924-2562227 GCA_903798205.1 Danio tinwini | reverse complement strand
TACATTTAGTATATATATATTTAGTATATAGATATTTGTGTTTATTGATTTTGTTATTTATGTTAAAGGGACACTCCACTTTTCTGGAAATATGCTCACTTTACAGCTCCCAATAGAGTTACACAGTTAAAATACAATAAGATTGTGTTGTTTCAACTCATTTAAATACGTAGTTTGAACAAGTCATTTTTTGAGTGTACATAAAAAGCATTTAATACTATGGTCAATTATTTAGTCTTAATCATTTTTTTGTTTTAACTTTGCATTCTAAAACTGCAATATCTAACATTTTGTTTTTATTTTTATTGGTACTTTCATCATATAAATGAGACAAAATTGCAGATTTTTTTATGCATATACTACATATTGCCAATTATTTAGTGCAAATTGTAATTTTACAAACTAAAACTGCAATATCTATGATTTAACAGTAATGTTTATTTGTATTTTCATTTTGTTTATGGGTCAAAATAATTGATTTGTTTGATGCACATAATACATATTGTCAGTTTACTTTTCTTCAATCCATTCAGCCGATCTTCAGGTCTGGTGGGAACATTTTAGCTTAGCTTAGCATAGATCATTGAATCAGATTAGACCATTAGCATCTCACTCTAAAATGACAAAAACTTAAGAATTGTGTTGTTTTAACTCATTTAAAAAAATAGTTTGAACAAGTAATTTTTAAGTGTACATAAAATGCACTTAATACAATTATTTAGTCCTAATTCCAATTTTGCTAACTAAAACTGCAATATCTAAGGTTTAACTGTAATGTTTATTTGTATTTTCAATACGTTTATGGGTCACAATTTTTGATTTGTTTAATTTGCAATACATATTGTCAGTTCTACTCATTTTGATCTTACTAAAACTGCAATATCTAACATTTTATTCATTTATTTTTGAAGAAGCATTCATTTATAAGCACTATTTTCTGAAATGTAAACACACACATTTGCTAAATTAGTTGTATAAAATAATGCTTACTTTACAGCTCCCCCTAGAGTTAAACAGTTGATGTGTAACATTTATGAATCCATTCAGTCGATCTCTGGATCTGGCAGGTGCATTTTTAGCTTAGCTTAGCATAAGTCATTGAATCAGATTAGACTATTAGCATCCCACTCTAAGGCCGTACTCACACTATGTACAGTTGCCTTGAACCGGGCCAAAGCACGCTTGTCCCCCCTTCCGTCGGACATTCGGGCCTGGGCGCGATAACGTCATCGATGATATGCTGCTCAGTAAGTGGAGCACAGTGGAGATTTCTTTAGTTATATCGTTTAAGCCGTTTGATATGCGGTGACACGCAGTCTAATATTTCGCCGAACAGATCAGCCACTTTTGACGCTCATAAACAATCATAAAGTCATCGTGCTGCAGGAATTAGGAGGTTTGCTGAAGGCGCAGCTGACGTGCAGTGAGGGATTTGCGTCTTTAATAATCTACGACAGTTTGCGTTCATTGAACAGTACGAATAATTAATCCATATCAAACAGTCCCTTAAAAGTCATGTCTTGCTTTCAGTTTCTGGCCCAAGTGAACCGCGCTCAGGCCCACCTCTTCCAACCGGACCAGGGCCGCCCAAGTGAATGTGCCTGAGCCCAATTCAGAGCACTCACACTTCTCAAATGATCCGGGAAACGGGCCTGGGCACGGTTCAGATAGCATAGTGTGAGTACGCCCTAAAATGACCAGAGTTTCAATAATTTACCTTTTTAAACTCTGCTTGACTGTTCTGTAGTTATATAGTGTACTAAGACAGACAGCAAATGAAAAGTTATGGCTATACCATTGGTACCATGGTATACTTTGCTATACCATCTGCACTAAACAAAGAACTTGAATAATGAATCATATTTCTATATTTAACGTATTTGAATTCTTTTTTTTTTTGCTGAACACAAAACAAGATATTCTGAAGAATGTTGAAGAAAAAACAGCCATTGACTTCCATAGTATTTTTTGTTCCTTTGGATGCCAATGGCATTTTTTCCCCCTATAACTACATTTTTGGGTGACCTGTCCCTTTAAGATTTTTTTGCGTTGCGCAATCCAAGCCATCTACACATGTGTTGCTATACTTGGATGAAGTTTGCTGTATATAACATGAGTATTTTTTCTATCTTTGTTATTGTCTGTGGTTGGTGTGTCATATTTACTGGCTTTCACAGACATCATACAACATTTGGGTCTTTGCACAGGCAATTATTACAGTGTAAAAAATATTTAGCTGACTTTTTTAGTGACTAAACCCAATGCTTTTAAAGAAATCAGTTGACTACTTTTAAAAAGTGAGTAAAACCTTTGCCTTAAAATTATTAAATAAATGAATTTCCTTCTAAAATAATCCAGTAATTTCTCTTTTTTTTGGTGATGAATAAGTCACTGACATTTGATTTAATGTGAAATAACTGAACATAAACAGAAGGCTGAGAAAATGTTCAGAAAATTTCAGACACACTTGTCTGTTTAGCCACACTTTATTTTGATGGTCCGTTTGTTGAATTTAAGTTACATTACATCTACATGTTAACTAATTCTCATTAGATTATAAGTAGACGGTTGGGGTTAAGGTTAGTGTAAGTTGACATGTACTTGCAATGTCTTATAGTCAGTTAAATGTCTGTTGAAGTATCAGCAGATATTAAGCAGACAGTCTACTAATACTCAAATGGACCATCAAAATATAGTGTTATCCTTTTTTTCACATTGGAACTCTTCAAATGAACTATGTGTAAAATTATAAAAAATTAAGTCAACTCAACTGTTACAAGTTAAATCAAATTAACTCACTTTTTTAGGTAAAGTCAAGTTGTACACTGTAAAAAGTGATTAGTTACTTAAAGTGAGCAAACCAATTGCCTTAAAAGCAACAAGTTGACTTTACAAAAATAATGTATGTAAATCTATTATAACTTAAAACTGTTAAATTGACTTAATTTTTATAATTATGCAAATTGTATTCACTTTTTTAAAATAAAAGTAAACTAATCATTTTTTTGCAATACACCAATATAAATGTATTATATTTGGGTTTTTTTTTTAGCTTTTCTGTATCTAGCAATATGATATACAGTATGCATGGGCCGGTATAAGATTCTGACGGTATGATAATCTTGGATATAAATATCACGGTTTCACGGTATCACGGTATTGAGATTACTGCTCTAAAATATATTCTTTTTAAATGTCTGGGTAAAAAACAAAACCTTTCTCCCCTTTGAACACATTATATTTTTAATTTGGGAAACATTTATAACATTCTGGAACAGTAAACATGTCTGGCTAAATAATTCAAATGAATTATTGACTTCTGCTGTCTTCATTTGTTTCAAAAACACTGGTTGTTTTTACAATTTAAAACAGCATCTTTGGATATTTTTTTCTGCAGGAGATACTGTTGTCCTAAAAAATGTTTTTTTATGTAAATAAAAAATCTTACTCATACCCTAGGAACGGTATTACAGAAATTTTTGACGGTTTTAAAACCTTGACTTTTCCAAACCGCGGCATACCTTGAACACTTATTATCGCCCCTTGCCTAATATACAGTAAAATAATTCTGCTCTTTCAGACTCCAGTGTGTCTTCTAAATTCAATACAGGCTATAACTGTAGATTTTATAAACTTATTAAAGCACCAAATAAGTAATATTGTAATAATTACAGTGATAATTTGAAAATATACGTGCTAAAATAGTCTGACACTGTATAAAAGGATTAGTTGACTTTAAAAAAAAGTGAGTTAAATTTGCATAATTATACAAATTAAGTTAACTTAACAGTTACAAGTTACAATGGGTTTACTGACATTATCAGAATCAGAATCAGTTTTATTGCCAAGTGTGCTTCATGCACACAAGGAATTTGTTTTGGCAACAGAAGCTTTCAGTGTACATAAAGTGATGAGTGACAACACAAAATTAAATACAAGAAAAGGCAATAAACATTAAACAGAGATGCAGTTAGTCAAAAAGATCTGGATGTTGAGTTGTATGTACAGATATGTTGTAAATATACAGGTTATAAAGTGCTGTATACAAGTGCGTATGAGAAAGTATTGCACGTTTATTGCACAGTAGGGGAATATTTAACTGTTCATGAGGTAGATGGCCTGAGGAAAGAAACTTTTCCTGTGTCTATCTGTTTTTGTGCTTGGTGCTCTGTAGCGCCGACCAGACGGTAACAGTTCAAACAGGTAGTGTGCTGGGTGTGAGTCGTCCAGAGTGATCTTACGACCCCGTTTACTCACTCTGGAAGAGTACAGTTCTTGAAGTGTAGGAAGGGTAGTGCCAGTGATTCGTTCAGCAGTCGGGACTATTCGCACAAAATTATCTTTGTGAAGTCAACTTGTTGCTTTTAAGGCAATTGCTTTACTCGCTTTAAGTAACTACTCACTTTTTACAGTGTTTAAAGCAACTGGTTTACTCACTTACTAAACACCATTATATTGTTTATAGACATAATTAAGTCTTTTAGCTTTGCTTTCAAAACAATCTGTATATCAGATCCATCCTATAATGCTTTATAGACTTTAAACTGTAAAAGTGATTTTGTTTACATTTATACGAACTACAATACAATCAACAACAGCAGTCAAAACTCTAATAGACCCTTCTGTTTGCCCCTGTCAGAAAGTACAGAAATATCTGCAGTAATCCGTGTATTTGAGGAGCGTTAATTACCTTCTTACATAATTTGTTTCTTATCTTAGCTCAGGCTGGTCACTGTCTCTTTCACAAACAGTCACACTTAATGAAGAACATGTCAGTCCTTCGACCAATCAGAATGCAGAAGGGCTCTCTTAATCCTGCCTCTTCGACCAATCAGAGGCCACCACAGGACAAAGATAGACATACCCAACAGAGGCAGCAAATTATTGTGACCCTTTCAGTCATCAGTCTGCTTTTATGGAATAAATGAACTGTGTAGACTACAAAATATGACTCTAAAATCTTTAGCTGTTGTCTCAGGCTGCTGATATGAGATCTACCGACCTGTTCATGGAGAAATCTAGCCACGGCTGACGTCCTTCCAAGATTTTCCAGGCAGCCGATGGAGAAAAAAAAGGAGAGTGATTTTTCTCCTTTCACCCCTCCTCCTTCGTTCCTCAGCTTAAACACTCCAGCTGAGAGGCCGAAAACTGAAAGATGTTGCTTGCCTTCAGCACATTTCACCTTCCCGTACAGAATCACCTCTCATTTCTTCCTATTTTGTGCTTTTTTTCTGTTCATTTTTTTCAGAGACAGGACAAGAAGAGCTACAGGGATGCTACAATCCCAAGCTATGTGATCCAGCAATGTCCCTCCTCTTTCCTGCGCTGTGATTGGTCATCTGGGGGGCAGCAGGAAGCTGCGATTGGCCGGTTGGGCTGTGCGTCTGTCTTAGCAGGGATGAAGATGGGATTTAGTGGTTGGACACACCAGATGCTGCAAATGTGTCCAGGAGGAGAGTTCAGCGATGCTTAACCCTTTACTGACTAATGTGTGCGGTATGTGAAATGGAGTAAAGATGTGTGACTGCTAAGGGTTACACTCGTAAAGTCAGAATTATTAGCCCCCCTGTATATTTATTTCTCGATTTCTGTTTAACGGAGAGATTTTTAACACATTTCTAAACATAATAGTTTTAATAACTCATTTCTGATAACTGATTTATTTTATCTTTGCCATGATGACTGTAAATAATATTTAACTAGATATTTTTCAAGATAGAAATATTCAGCTTAAAGTGACATTTAAAGGCTTAACTAGGGTAATTAGGTTAACTAGGCAGGTTAGGGTAATTAGGCAAGTTATTGTATAACGATGGTTTGTTCTGCAGACTATCAAAAATATATAGCTTAAAGGGGCTGATAATTTTGACTTTAAAATGTTTATTAAACAATTAAAAAATGCTTTAATTCTAGCCAAAAGAAAACAAATAAGACTTTCTTTAGAAGAAAAAATATTATAGGAATTACTGTGAAAAATGTCTTGCTCTGTTAAACATCATTCCGGGAATCTTTGAAGATGAATAAAATAAGTCAGCGCAATAGCCTAGTGGTTAGCGCTGACATATGGTGCAGTAGCACATCAGGGCATCCCGAGTTCGAATCCCAGCTCGAGGACATTTCCCTACCCTATCCCCCTCTCTCTCTCTCCAACTTTGCTTCCTGTCTCAATACTGTCCTATCTAATAAAGAGGTGCATGGTCAAGCACCTCTATATATTCGAGAACTTTTACACAGTCATTCATGTAGCCGGTCCTTGAGGTCTTCTGGCAAAGACCTTTTAGTTATTCCCAGAACTCGTCTTAAGACTAAAGGTGACCGTGCTTTCTGTGTGGTGGCTCCACGGCTTTGGAACTCTCTTCCCATAGCACTGAGATCTCTGGGATCAGTTGATCTTTTTAAAAAGCATTTAAAGACGCATCATTTTGGTCAAGCTTTTAATTAACAGTATTAGTGTTTCTGTATTTGGATTTTAAATTGTTTTAATATGTTTTAACATGTTTTCTTTTATTGTTATTAGTTTTTTTACTTGTTTTCTCTTATTGTAAAGCACTTTGTGACTCAATGTCTGGGAAAGGTGCTATATAAATAAACCTTTACTTAATTACTTAAAGGCAAAAAGGCCAAAAAAAATTAATCTTTAAAAAAAAAATAAATAAAATTAAATTCACAGGAGGGTGAATAATTTCACTTCAACTGTACACTCTCAGAAATAAAGGTACACAAGCTGTCACTGGGGTAGTACCTTTTCAAAAGGTACACATTTGTACCTTAAAGGTCCATATAAATACCTCAAGGGTACATATTAGTATTTAAAAAGTACAAAAGTCTTCCTCTTAACATTTTAAGGTACTAATATATACATTTGAAATACCAATATGGACCCTTTAAGTACAAATGTGTACCTTTTGAAAAGGTACTACCCCAGTGACAGCTTGTGTACCTTTATTTCTGAGAGTGTATAATGTAAAATGTACACTATAAATAATGCTGGGTTCCACACAAATTTAGCATATTGTCCCAACACATGAATTAGCTTATTTGTTAGCTTTTTTGTTTTTAGTGAATTGAACATAAAACATTTAAGTTGTCCCCCAAAAAAGCCTTAGAATTGTGTTGTTTCAACTAATTTAAATAAGTAGTTTGAACAAGTTATTGTATAATGATGGTTTGTATATATACAGTTAAAGTCAGAATTATTAGCCCCCCTTTGAATGTTTTTTTCTTTTTTAAATGTTTCCCAAATAATGTTCAACAGAGCAAGGATATTTTCACAGTATGTCTGATAACATTTTTTCTTTTGGAGAAAGTCTTATTTGTTTTATTTCGGCTAGAATAAAAGCAGTTTTTAAATTTTTTAAAGACCATTTTAAGGTCAAAATCATTAGCCCCTTTAAGCTCTTTTTTTTTTGATAGTCTACAGAACAAACCATCATTATACAATAACTTGCCTAATTACCCTAACCTGCCTAGTTAACCTAATTACTAGTTAAGCCTTTAAATGTCACTTTAAGCTGTATAGAAGTGTCTTGAAAAATATCTAGTCAAATATTATTTACTGTCATCATGGCAAAGATAAAATAAATTAGTTATCAGAGATGAGTTATTAAAACTATTATGTTTAGAAATGTGTTGAAAAAATCTTCTCTTCGTTAAACAGAAATTGAGGAATAAATATACAGGGGGGCTTCAACTGTATATAGTTATAGATACACTACCGGTCAAAAGTTTGGGGTCAATTTTATTTTTTAAGAAAATTATTCTGTTCGCGGCATTTCATTCATTTTCTATTCGGATTAGTCCCTTTATTAAGGGACTCGTGAGGGAAACTGGAGCACCCAGAGGAAACCCACGCCAACACAAGGAGAACATGCAAACTCCACACAGAAATGCCAACTGACCCAGCCGAGGCTTGAACCACGACCTTCTTGCAGTGAGGTGATCGTGCTACCCACTGCGCCACCGTGATGCCCTACAAACATGATCTATTACATAAATTAGTATGCTAAAATAAGTGATATACCATACATAAAATCATATTATGTATGTATGCAGTCGACGTATATATGTATGTCTTAGAAACATATGTATGTATGTATGTATATATGTATGTATTAAAAATATATATTGTAATCCCTGCTGTAAAATCCAACTTAAACCCGCCTAAGCTGGTTGGCTGGTTTTAGCTGGTCAACCAGCTTGGTTTTAGAGGGGTTTTGGCAATTTCCAGGCTCGTTTCCAGCCATTTCCAGCCTGGGCTTAGCTGGTCAGGCTGGAAAATGACCAGCTAAAACCAACTTGGCCAGCCTGGTTTAAGCTGGACAGAGCTGGTTTTGGCTCTGCTCCCAGCCTGGCTAGGCTAGTCAAGCTGGTTTTAGCTGGTCATCTCCCAGCCTGACCAGCTAAAACTAGGCTGGAAATTAGCCTGGAAATGGCCAAAACCCCTCTAAAACCAGGCTGGTCAACCAGCTAAAACCAGCTAACCATCCTATGCTGGTTTAGGCTGGATTTTTCAGCAGAAATGTGCATTTAAATTATTGTAGTAATACTAATATATAATAAAAAAAGATTTAGGCTTACGCATTTAAATGTACAAAATGCACAAAAAAACATCAATATGGAACATTTAATGTTTCAATATTTAATTTTTTTCTTACATATAATTTAAACTAACAAGTTTTCATTAGTTTGCAGATTTGTTCACTGTAGCATAATAAAATGTAACAAATACAAGTAATTGATGTACTCATACTGTATTAAAATGTATTAATGCATTTGTTTGTATTAAGGTTTATGATTAATAAACTGCTTTAGCCTGATTTTATAATTTTAGACATTTTTTTTGCCTCTTTCACAGAGCCTCCAAACCCTGGACACGTCCACAGTTGCAGTTGTCTTTGCAGTCTAAAACAACATTTGATTATTATTATTATTATTAATATTAAACATTAATATAATTAAATCGCATTTTAGCCAATACGTGTTGATGCTAAGTATACTGCTAGCCGTGGTATGGAGGACAACCACAACTAATCCTTAATTAAAATGAATTGTTGACTAAAATTAATCCGAAAGATGGATGGATTGTTGGATTATGAATGATGTAATTCTAAAAATATGCTCGAGACTAAAGCACATCCGCCTAATGTTTTGTAACAATTAATAAAACGCCGCTGTCATGTGTTGATTGTAGTGCTCGATCAGCAGATGGCGTCCTCTATATGCTGGTAAAACTATAATGGATTTCTCTGTCCAACATCGCCGTCTAGTGTTGACAATGCGTTAGTGCTTATCCGCTCTAATCCTCTTATTTGTCTGTTTATGAACCACAAGCCAAACTGTTCGCAAATTAACTGTCTAACCTGCTAAGAGGAGTAAATATAATCCTTAGTTACAAGATAATAAGTGTAAGTAACACGTAGTCTATCATATGGGATTTCTTTTCACTTCTCACGCTTGATTACATATCCACGTCTGCTAGTGAAAATGCTTTTATTTGAGATTATAATATAGCTATTTGAGTGAACGTTTGAAAAACATACAGTTTGTTGTTTATTTTTGTGTAAAATATGAATATGATATCTAATATGAAATGAAAAATGCTACACCTTAAGTACAAGTAATAATCAACCTGAATTTATTTACACTGTAAAACTCAAGAGTCAACTTTATCAAATGAAATGAGTGTAGGTAACTCAAAATTTACTGAAGGTTAATTCTACTCATTTGAAAAGAGTTTAAACTCAGTGTTGAACTTCAACTTAAATGGAGTAAGTTCACAGTACTCATTTGGATTAGTTTTTTAACTCAAATGTAGGGCATGCATGGGCGATTCATTGAAAAATAATCGAAATCGACATTCAGAACCTATAATCAATCTAATTTACCCAGGTCGATTTTATCAATTATTTTTCCTACTATGTGTACAGTCACGTGACATCGCTCTATTAACGCTGATTTATACCAAAGAGCATAGAATCACCAAGAGGCGACACTCTAGTGCGATTTAGGAAACAGCCACTAGATGGCGCGGCGGCCTTTTCGGAATGAAAATTCGAATAGAACAACAGCATATTTTAAGTCTGTGAAATAAACTATTAAAAGTGCTGATGATTGTGATAGTAAGTGTTGTATTGTCGACTTTCAGGTTGTATCTCAGCTTTAATGCGCTTTTTAAATAAATAAATAAAAAATAAAAAAAACAAAGCAGCTGCTTGCTATCACAGCAGCTGCTAGCCAGTTGTTGCTAGAATGGATACGTTTGCAGCCCGAAGTTAATGAGAATTATTTATGTTATTTATTAAATTTCCCATTTATTGTATTTTATTATCATCTACCCCCTACCCCAACCCTAAACCCAACCGTCACAGTACTGTAAAATATAAATGATTGTTATAGTGTCATAAAAAATTCCACTATATTAATGTGCATATCGCACTTTCGGCCGGCCGCATATTTGATCTAGACTTAACCCTTCTTGCTATCAAAAAAAGAACAGCGATACGTACGATGAGTAGGTGTACACATAGTTTTAGGCAGTATTGTTTTTTTAAGTATGAATTGGTTAAAGTGCAGTGCATGCTACATCTTGATGATTTCAAAGTTGAAGTTCAGTTCAGTGTGGTTTAAATTTCACTGCTGAAAGTTCAAAAACTGTAGAGCAAATCCACCGAAGCGCAGCTCCACAAGTCCCGATCGGAGCAAGCCAGTGGTGACAGTGGCGAGGGAGAAAAAAAAACTTTATCAATTGACGAAGTGAAAGGAAAAAAAAACCTTGAGAGAAACCAGGCTCTGTTGGACACAACCATTATTCTTCTGGCTAAACTTCCTGTGTGGAGCTGCAGTTTAGGCGCCGGAGGCTGGAGAAGCTGGAAGTCCATCGTGGAGAAGCTGCAGGTGTGAGTAGGGCATCAGCGGTAGATCAGGCTGGCCTACAGGATCAATGCGGGGACTCATTTGTCATTTGTCTCATGCACTCCATTCCTCCATGACCACCACAGCATCAGCTCGGGATACAGCCTGGTCCAGGATAATGGATACCTTGGGATCATCTCTTCGCAGGTCTTAGAATGCATCAATGGTGCTGCATAGTCTCTATAGGGACCTCAGAAGGACTATTCCCAGGTGGAAATGGAGAATAAAGAAAATAACTAGCGTAGCTGCTAGTCATAGTGTATTTCAACGAGATGCAAAAATGAAGTGTTATAAATGAAAATAGCTGTTATATAAACAAACATAGAAACAAACAAGGGGCGACTCGGTGGTGCAGTGGGTAGTGCTGTCGCCTCACAGCTAGAAGGTCACTGGTTCAAGCCTCGGCCAGTTGGCATTTCTGTGTGGAGTTTGCAAATTCTCCCCGTGTTGGCGTGGGTTTCCTCCGAGTGCTCCAGTTTCCCCCACAAGTCCAAAGACATGCGGTACAGGTCAATTGGGTAAGCTAAAGTGTTCGTATAGTGTATGTGTGTGTATGGATGTTTCCCAGTGATGGATTGTAGCTGGAAAGGCATCCGCTGCGTAAAACGTGCTGGATAAGTTGGCGGTTCATTCCGCTGTGGCGACCCCAGATTAATAAAGCCGAAAAGAAAATGAATGAATGAATAGAAACAAACAGGCAAAGTATATGAGAGTTTCTAACACAATGTCTGGTGCATCAAGCCAGCTCACCTGCGTGGAGTACATTCATGCAAATTAACAATGTAATCAAATGTAAAATAACATCGTATAGTCTTCATTGCAGTACAAATAATCTTGGTTTAAAGCCACACATTTTTTGTGCCCAAATAGTTTAAACTAGCTTGAAATCTTATAGTCACGTGTTAAAAATAAATTTGATCACTGTAGTAGGGTTAATCTTGGTTATTTATTGCTGTTAAACTATTTCCTGGTTAATTATAATCACAAGTCAAATTTGCAGATTCTGTAATGTGACTATTGCATATTCGCATATTGCGCTAACGATGCTGCAACAATATATTGTGCAGCCCTAATATATATAATTATCATTGTAATTAAATGATATAATTAAATAAACATAATCATTTCAAATCAACAATCAGTCAAAGTAATTAAAAATAAACATTTGATTAAAAAAAAGCTTAAATCTGACATTTTAATATTTATTGTTTTAAGTAATGAGATTTGCCCTGCGCGCTCGTGGTTTTTAAGGAAACTTTTTGGTGTGTTAATCTAGTCAATATTATTGTTCAAAAAGGTAATGATTCGCACTCATTAAGTAATTGTTTCATGCTGTTTTTATTTTTACATTCTTCGGGTGACTCAAAAAACAGTAACAATAGAAACAGCACGAAAAAATCACTTGATGAGTGCGAATCATTACCTTTTTGAACAATAATATTTATTGTTTTGCCTATTGAAAAGTATAACATATGATAAAAATGTGATGTATGATCATGGTAATGAATATGAAAATCATGCTGATTGACATGATGATGTCCTTGACAGATTTAATGACATTCAGTAATATTAATATATAACCTTTTATAGGTTAAACTACAACTATATACATATGTATATATATATACTCACCGGCCACTTTATTAGGTACACCTGTCCAACTGTAATTTGTTAACACACATTTCTAATTAGCTAATCACATGGCAGCACCTCAATGCATGTAGGCATGTAGACTTGGTCAAGACGATCTGCTGCAGTACAGACCGAGCATCAGAATGAGGAGGAAAGGTGATTTAAGTGACTTTGAACATGGCATGGTTGTTGGTGTCAGACGGGCTGGTCTGAGTATTTTAGAAACTGCTGATTTACTGAGATTTTAACGCACAACCATCTCTAGGGTTTACAGAGAATGGTCTGAAAAAAGCGGCAGTTCTGTGGGCGCAAATGCCTTGTTGATGCCAGAGGTCAGAGGAGAATGGCCAGACTGGTTCCAGCTGATAGAAAGGCAACAGTAACTCAATTAACCACTCCTTACAACCGAGGTCTGCAGAAGAGCATCTCTGAATACACAACACGTCCAACATTGAGGCAGATGGACTACAGCAGCAGAAGACCACACCGGGTGCCACTCCTGTCAGCTAATTTACTTGATCCTAATGATCTGAGTGATCTGTTGGGCTTGTATACAGTGAGTATTGTAATGTATTGAGGTTCTAGGCCAGTTAATGATTTATAGACAAGTAATAAAACTTTAAAATCTATTCTGAATGTAACTGGGTGCCAGTGTAAAGACCTGAGGACAGGTGTGATGTGCTCTGATTTTCTGGTTCTGGTAAGAATCCTGCCTGATTTTCTTTTTGGGAAGGCCAGTGCGGAGTCCATTACAGTGAATCCCTCTGCTGTACCATTATATACCCTGCTGTGTTAATACTTTGTTCAATCCCCTTTTGTCAACAAGACAGCACTTAAACTCCTCCTATAACATTTAACAAGATTGGATAGTCTGACCATTCCTCATTGAACAATCTTTCTTGATCATCTGAAGTCCTGGGTCTTGTCTTATGCACTGTCCTCTTCAGCTTCAGAAACCCCACAGGTTTTCAATTGGGTTGAGGTCTGGACACTGAGATGGCCCCGGGGTGACCTTGAATTTTTGTTTGCTGAACCATTTTTGTGTAGATTTTGCTACATGTTTTAAATTATTATCCAGCTGAATGACCCAAAGATGACCCATCTTCAGCTTTCTGGCAAAAGCCATTAGGTTTTGATTTAAAATGTCTTGGTATGTCAAAGAGTTTACAATGCCATGCATCCTAACAAGGTTAACAGGGCCTTTGAAAAAGAAACAGGCCCACAGCATCACAGATCCTCCAGCATACTTCACAGTGGGCATTAGGTGCTTTTCCACATACTCATCTTGTGCTTTACACCCGACCCACGAAGTGTGTTTGCTGCCATTTTAGTCTCATCTGACCAAAGCACACAGTCTCTGTTGAGGTTCCTAGTACCGTAGTAACTCCAGAGGTTTACATTTTGGATTGTTGGTGAGAAAAGGCATTGCAGGACTCCCAATCAGCTTGTTGGCATGTAGATATCATCTGATGTTTTTTATGGACCCCAAGTTGCCACTTATTTTTAATGTAATTCTCTAACAATGAATGATTTTTTTATTTGCTTACTTCACTCTGTGCAAGATAAACTTGGGTCATCTTCCAGTTGTTTTAAACTCCTTAATTCCTTTAAGACTTTAGATATGGGCAAGTTTAAGTGAGTGTCTATTTTCTTGTAGCCACTGCCTGACGTATGAAGGTTGACACACATCTGCCTTATTTGAATGGTGTGTTCTCTTGTCTTCATGATGTTGAAGAGACAAGAAGAGAAATAGGCCTCTGTGCCATGTCATATTTATACCCCAAAGAAAAAGGAGCTTATGGATTACTAATTAAAATTCCTAGAAACTTTGTCAGCTTTAAAAACTACAAAAAATTTTATAGGAAAAAATTTTTAATAATTCGTATTAGGACTTTTAGTGCCAATAATTGTGGAACATTCATTAATTTTCCCTCGGCTTAGTCCCTTATTTATCAAAGGTCGCCACAGCGGTATGAACTGCCAACTATTCCAGCATATGTTCCACGCAGCAGTTGCCCTTCCAGCCACAACCCAATACTGGGAAACACCCATACACTCATTCACACACACACACACACACACACACACACAGTCATACACTATGGCCAATTTAGTTTATTTAATTCACCTATAGCGCATGTGTTTGGACGCAAAGGCGGGGAGAATATGCAAACTCCACACAGAAACGCCAACTGACCCAGCCAAGGCTCAAACCAGCGAGACCTTCTTGCTGTGAGGCAACACAGCACTACCTACATATATATATATACATATTATTAGCCCCCCTGAATTATTAGCCCCACTTATTTTTTCCCCAATTTCTGTTTAACAGAGAGATTTTTTCAACACATAATAGTTTTAATAACTCATCTCTAATTGCTGATTTATTTTATCTTTGCCATGATGACAGTAAATAATATTTGACTAGATGTTTTCCAAGACACTTCTCTTCAGCTTAAAGTGACATTTAAAGACTTAACTAGGTTAATTAGGTTAACTAGGCAGGTTAGGGTAATTAGGCAAGTTATTGTATAATGATGGTTTGTTCTGACTATCGAAAAAATATATAGCTTAAAGAGGCTAATAATTTTGATCTTAAAATGGCTTTTTAAAAATTAAAAACTGCTTTTATTCTAGCCGAAATAAAACAAATACGACTTTCTTCAGAAGAAAAAATATTTCAGACATACTGTGAAAATTTTCTTGCTCTGTTAAACATCATTTAGCAAATATTTTAAAAAATATATATGCAAAGGGTGGCTAATAATTCTGACTGTTTCATGTTATAGACATTCATCATACTCACTGTTGAACGTTCTACTAGAAACTTACATTTTCACTTATAAAAATGTGACAGGTCCTGACCTTTAGGCTTGCCCTCCTCCAAAAATCATACAAAAACAAGCATAAAATCATACAATACACTAATAGAAGGCATCCTTGATCACTGTTGGCTCCATCTAATGATGTCACTTCCTCTGAGTTATAGCCTTAAAGGTGTATTGCATGAATTTTATGGTAAAGTTAAAGCAAATCAGACAGAAATAATTGTAACTTCATTTGTATTACATATTTGTAGTATTTTTTTGTTGAATTTATTTATAACTTCATGTTTATAATCAATTGATGTGAATGATAACAACTTAAATTTGCTGTTTCTGAAGTTGTTGTTTTTCTAAATTATAACAGTTTTTAGCAAAACTTTTTATTTAAAGCTGTAGGTTTAATTGGGCTGAGGACAAAGACAATAACAGAGTTTGTACATTTGTTAAGTGTTTTTAATTAAAAAAAATAATAATCTGAGTACCAAATGAATGACATATTCCGACAGAATAACTCAGAGAAATCAACCATCAGTTCATTTTAGACATATTTAAGATGAAATACTTTTTAATTCACTTTATTTATGTTTTTATTTCAGGGACAGATAATGTACGTTTCTGGTGAAATGTCCTGTACACTAATAAATCAGGAGGCAAAAATCTATAGCAAAGTAAAAGGAAGTTCTGGATAATTTTACAAAAGCTCAGCTCATCACTATAGTGAGGTTAAAAACTAATACTTCCCAAGAGAATCACATAATTGCTTTTAAAGTTCTTGTACTTCCTCATTTTGATACTAAAATATGTTTCAAATTACATATTTTTGCACATGCTTTATAGTACTGTTGTAATCCTTGATGTAATCGATTAAACTAAATTGGCCAAAGTGTATGTGTGTGTGTGTGTGTGTGTGTGTGTGTGTGTGTGTGTGTGTGTGT
>CAIGQZ010032248.1:2525075-2542729 GCA_903798205.1 Danio tinwini | reverse complement strand
ACACACACACACACACACACACACACACACACACACACACACACACTCCTTCTTCATGTACGTATATTATGTATAATTATGCATTTGAGTAATTTGTAATAATTGAGAATTTGAGCTTTCATTACTTGTTACTTCTCATTTATAAGCCGTTTTGGATAAAAGCATCTGCCGAATGCTTAAATGTAAATGTAAATATGACTAAAGTAATTTACTCATGCTTCAATGCAAACATATAAATAAATAAATAAATAAATAAATAAATAAATAAATAAATAAATATTGTTACATAAAGGAGTAGTTCACATAATGAAAATTTACTCACCCTTATTGTTTCAAACCTCTTTGACTTTCTTTTTAAGTTTCTGTCTGCATTTCTGTTGACACAAAAGAAGATATTTAAAAAAATTATGGTATCCGAACAGTTGATGGTCACCATTGAGTTCCGGGGGGGGTGGGGGGGGTCAATGGTGACCATTAACTTCAAAGTCAAAGTCAGCTGTATTGTCAATTCAACCACATGTACAGGACATACAGAGAATCGAAACTCCGTTACTCTCAGACCCTAGGTGCCTAACATATAATATTAATACAAAAATACAAAAAGTAGAGTTGTAAAAAGAATATACAATAAATACAATTATAGAATAAAGTCTAAAAAATATACGCATTAAAAATATATATATATATACATAAGATGTACTCTAAAAATTTACGTAAAAAATTAATTTTATGAGCAATACAATTACAGTTAACTTGAAGTGGAAGTTAAAGGTAATCAATCATTCTGGAAGTGAGCAACTACTTTATACAAGATGGACTTTCTGGGATATCGTGGATTTTTTTTAAGCATCAATTCCAGACATTGAACATCTGAATTTTGTATATATATTTTTGTCCAAGTCATGAAATGTAAGACATTTTTACCTGTTTGTTGATCTGATTAATTCATAGACAACAATGTTTGTTTGCATTATAATTAAAGTAATTTACTTTTATGCTTATTTGTACAGTTTGTTTCTTCCTCAGCAATACCATATTTACTTTTACACAAGATTTTTGTTATTAAACAAACATTAACAAAAATAGTTTCTTTTTTTAATAACAGTAGAAATTATCAGTTGTTTTTATTGTCACGTCTATACAAGGGCGGATTTAACCAATAAGAGAGGTAAGCGGCCACTTAGGGCCCCAAGAAATCTGTGGGCCCCCAATTAATACCTAGAAGTATAAATTATACTGCACTGTTAAAAATATATATAATTAGTCCTGACAGTATATGTTTCAGGTTGATTGAAACGTATTAATCTACGTTAATCATAATCTAATTTAATTTTGTAAGTTATGCAAGCTGTTAAGTCAGTCTAACATAATATAAGTTTAATAGACTTATAAGGTTCATTTGATTCAGCTTAAAAAATTAAGATAATCAGGATTTTTTGGTGTGTATATAACAATTTTATTATGTTTTATTATGTGTATATAACAAATAACATATTTATTTAATATATTTATTTATTTATTTTTATAATATTTATTTAATATAGCATAATTATTACATTTACGCAAATTTGTCACGAAACATGGAGCAATCCAGCAGTCAAATCTGGTAAAGATTTAACTTTGAAAATGAAATAGTTCATTTATTATCTTAGTTGTGAATTCATTTTAAGGTAACAAATCATTTAAAATGTAGAGATCACATTATGATAAAACATAAAAAAGAGGCTGAGTGATATAAAAAGAAAAAAACAGCTAACTAAATAAATAATAAATAAATAAAAGTACAAAGGGTGCATTTTAGGATTTTTGGGCCTCTTGGCTGGAATTAATTAGGGCTGCCTATGCTCTCTATATTGCTTACCCCATGGTACTTTAAATATTCAGTCTGAAATCGCATGCTAGTGTGACTTCAAAACAACATTACCACTAATTATTTGACACGGACGCTACTTTGTATGGAGCTAATAATACGCCAAAACAATCTGAATTTTTGTGTTAATTTGAATTATTGACAATTGTAATTTAATAAATCAGAATTTTTATATGTCATTAAAAGTTGTTTTGAATTTGAATTTCTTCATTTGAATTTCATAACCTGATTGTTGAACAGCTGAAATTTAAGACAACTGAATTTTTAAAGGCTGATTTTTTTATAGACGTATTTTTAAACTTCAGATTTTTTGTGTTCTGAATTCATAGACTGCAGATATCCAGTTTGTAAAAATACAGTTTCAAATTTTCGAGATTCATTAAATTCAATGCTTTAAAATTCAAAACCAGAAATTCAGATTTAGCAGAAAGTAGGTCAGGGGTGATCAACAGGGAAGAGTACATGATCACTGAAAAGTCAAACTAAGAATCACTTACCTTTG
This sequence comes from Danio tinwini, assembly GCA_903798205.1. NCBI lineage: Eukaryota > Metazoa > Chordata > Actinopteri > Cypriniformes > Danionidae > Danio > Danio tinwini. The sequence continues at coordinate 2,540,357 of CAIGQZ010032248.1, read as the reverse complement.
CTTGATTCATGGTTATGGACAAATTACAGGGTGTGAACCCCTGACCTACTTTCTGCTGAATCTGAATTTCTGGTTTAGAATTTTAGGATATTGAATTTGATGTTCTGAATTTCTTCATCTTGAAAATTTGAAAATTCTAGATATCTGCAGTCGATAAATTCAAAACACAAAAAAACTCTGAAGTTTGAAAATACATCTATAAAATATCTGCCTTGAAAAATTCAGTTGTCTTAAATTTCAGATGTTCAATATTCAAGTTATGAAATTAAAATTTAAATTAGGAAATTAAAATTAAGAAATTAAAATTAGGAAATTCAAAACCATTTTTTACGGCATATAAAAATTCAGGTTTATTAAATTGCAATTGTCAATAATTAAAATTAACACAATTAAAATTCAGATTGCTTTGGCATATTATTAGCTTTATACTATGATAATCATTGGCTGCTAATATGATTTAATTATTATGAATATAATAATATTCTTATATTAAAAGAATAAAAAATATTATTTTCTGAAATTATATTATTAAAGAGAAAGTCCTAATGTGTGAATATAAAACCAACTTTACCTCAATAAAAAATAAGGTAAAGTTGGTTCTATATTCACACATTTGTTCGTTTTTTAACAATTTCAACTTGTGACATGCTACTTTGAATATTCAGTCTGAAATTGTATGTAATATGACTTAAAAACTATATTAGCACTAAAACAATATTAGCACTATTTAATTGACTGTGAACAATGTTGTGCTTTACTTTGATAGCTGCTAATATGAATTCCTAATTTAAAATGTGCAAAGAATACTTTCCTGAAATTATATCAATACCTCAATCACAGCAGAGAGCAAGTAGCCTATCAATCTGAATATATGTGAATTAAGATTAATTTTATATTTGCACAATTCGTTCTTTCTCCTTAATAATTTCAGAAAAGTATTGCTAATTTTAAATTAGTTGATCATATTAGCAGGCAATAACTATTAAATTACTTTTCACAATCAATTAAATAGTAATGTTGTTTTGAGGCAGCCTTTACTTGCATGCAATTTCAGGCTGAATATTCAAAGTACCATGGTAAATATAGGAAGCATGTCACTGAAGCAATGTGAAAATATTTGTGAAAACTTTACCTCAATCCCTGTGTCTTTATCGAAAACTGACTTCAAAATATAAACCCACGGAGTAAAATCAGTTTTGCAGTAACGTTATATTTAGACAAATTCAAAGCCCCAGTCTTCTCTATAAAGTCTTTGCTCAGGTTCATGCATTAATGGCAAATAGATTGTATAATGGGAAAAAAAAAAGTTAAGCATTCAAAAAAAGTACATTAGTGTATTCAAATGTTGCTAAATTGGCTTGGAAATGTTTCTGTCAATTCCATTCCTGCGTAAGAGCGCCGCTCGCCCGTGCGCTGCGGCGTGGGGTTTCCCAGGGCAGACTGCAGGGTTACCGCGCCCATCTCCGTCTGATGGCCGGATGAGAGGTGAACTGAACTGGAGAGAAGTGCTCCTTCAAGGAAGGCAACGGGAAGTGGCCACCGACGGACTTATTCGTTGACCAAAGTCTCCAATCGGACATTTATGATTGCAGTTTTTCCTCGCAATTGAGATCCCCCTCGCACAGGCTCATTTCCCGCCCGCCGGAGCGAGTTTTGTCGCTGTGGAAGTGGACTCGGTACTTCTCCCGCTGCTAGTTAGCGAGCTAGCTCGTCTTGTTCGTTGATGCGTGGATTTGACAGCCACACCATCGTTTTTTTCGGTCAATGCCATATAAACAAAGGCCATTTACGACTGAGAACAGGTATGGAACACTATGCGTTTATTTCAAGTGTGTGGAACTGATTGTTTCGTTCAAATCGGGTGAATTTGTTGGATAAAATGCTGGTCACCATAGAGAATGAAGGGGGGTGGGGTGAGGCGCAGGTAGCGGCTAGCCGAGCGATTTACATACACAACAATGGCAGGCAAATATGCGAAAAACGGTTGTTTTAGACAGTTATCAGCGTGTGTGTTTTATTTATGTGGATTTATAGTGCATTTAATCTCTCGCTCGGTCATTATGGCGTGAACGGAGTCGGTCGACTTAACCGGAGGCCGTTTTGCGCGAGTTCGCTTGCTAGCACCCAAAAATCGGCGTTACTTCAGAAATTAAACCAATCGATGTTTTGGGGAATTCAGTCATGTGCTTGTTATGGGTATTTTAATGGCCATAAAGATTGCTTTTTATATTAATTGGTGGTGATTTTGGTTGTAGACTGGTCTGTAAGCTAACAGGCTAATTACCGGAGCTTCTGCTGGCAAAATGTTCGGCTTTTCAGCCCTACTAGGCCTTCCTCTGTGTTACTGAATCGAGATTTTTTTTTGTTCAACAAATGCTGCTTAACACACTCTCGTGTAATAGAAGTGAATATTGATCGAAAGGCAGTCGGTAAATAAAGATTAGCCATTTATTTGTTCACCCGATCGTCTATTGCAATCTACACCATCTGGCCGTACATTACAAACCGTTCTAGTGTGCTTTTCCCTACATACATTTACATGGAGATGGATTTATTACGAGTCCAAACGGCGTAATCCGAAATCCCGTGTGCATTTAAGCGACTTAGCTTGTGTTAATGTTTATTGCGTTAAGTGTGCGCTGCTTGTTTTAACTACTCTTTAAAACAACATAATTGGATTTCATTAAGCTTGTGTTTAAAGGGCCTTTGCTGTTCAGGTATATAGGTGTACTGCCTCCCTTTCCGACATCTAAGTGATGCTCCGCTACGATCCTCCCTGAACTGCTTTTGCTGATGATAAAGACGTGTTAAAAAGACATGCTAGATGTGTTTTCTCCTGCGAGCGTGTATCAGTAATGCAGCAAAAAACGCTCTGCAGCTCTTCAGATACGCGAAATGAATGGAGCCCGATGGCCTTTATTATCGCTGCTGGAATATTTTAAGAACGGGCTAGCAGCTCAGTATTGAGGTCACTATTAAGGGATTGGTCGGGGAAATATAGGCTATGGGATAAATATGTTGAGCCCCCCTCCTTTTTCCCCTACCGATCGAGTTTGCCTTTCTCTTCGCTGGCATTTAGATAAAGGAACACCGTTCATGAATAAATAAACGGAATCAATGAATTCTTCAATGTGGGGCCCAAGAACAAGATGGCGTCCGTAGCCTCTCTCTCCGGCTTCCCTCTCCGCACTCATATCAGCATGCCGTTCATTTAACCCGCTGAAACGCCAAGAAAAAGCCCCGTTCTGCTATAAAACGCAGCTCTTTGTTTTAAAAACTATTCCAGGAACATATGTTGAAGCTAGAGTTAATCGTTTTTTAATAAAAAAGCTCTTTGTGTGGTACATAAAGCTGCATAACCTCATCCTTTATGACGCGAAATGCAATTGTGAAATATCAAATAGTATTTCTCGAGTACTCCGTGACGTGATCATTCACATTTTGTTGATTTTTAACTTGTGCTTCTGGTGCTATAAATGTAGATATTTCTCTGTTGTAGTGCACTTTCTCGCTCACAATACCCTTTTGTGTTTAGGTAATGCAATTGTGTGTGATTTTTTTTTATTTTTAAACCAAAAGCAAAATGGATGATTCATTGCATATATTGTTTTTAACTCCCTCCCAGACATCCTGCTTTTTGTTGGTTCGTTTGCTTGTCATGTTTACTATAGTCATTGCTCATGTTTTACTCAACGATGTTACATTTGCTGAAGCATTACTTGTAATCCATACATTGAAAATGCTTTGTGTATTTTGTATTGATACACATGCATTGATGCATTTTTGCAATTGCGGAAAACTAAAAGCATCAGTTTGATTCTCATCGGACACCTCAGAAGCTGATATGAATATGGCTGTGATGGATAAATGGATATCTATTCAGATAATGCAGTTTCTGGATATATATTTTTTTATTTTCGCCCATTTGTTTTGCAGTTATAATGAAGTCACCATGTTGAGATTTGAGCAATTCCGTGCGAATGTCAGCCTTGCCATGAAAAAACTTAAGCTTCAACCAAAATAGTGAAATTTTTGGTATAAGCAAGTATTTTACAGTTCATAAAACCTAGTCAAAAATGTCTTCGTCTGTGTTTTTAAACTATTATAATTAATTTTGCAAAGTCACACAAGTGGCAATTTTACATCTATCACATCCATAACAGAGACATCACATCCATAACAAAACTTTTCCCTCATAAATGTAAAATAAAATTAAATCTATCATTTTTGTTCTATAGAGAAACAGCTCCTATCCTTTTGATTAGCGTTGTTTCTTTTGGGTTGTGCAGTTTAATTCACAGTATTTCTACAGAGTATGTTGTATACTGTAAACTCGCAGACTTTTTTTCGTCACATCCATAACGCATGTTTATTTTCCTCATTTTAAATTTATTTAAAAAAAATGTTTACAGATTGATATTTTTCTCATCCCATAACTCTGTGGTTAGTTGTTTGGGAAAATTTAATCAGATTTTTTTCAATCTAATGTTAACATATAGTTTCTCTGTGAATTAAGTTTTGAGTTTTTGAGGCATTTGTATTAATTTTATAATTTTTTATAATTTTATAATTTTGTATTAATTTTGCCCCCCAAAAAACTATTTCTGTATTACGTCACCTTTATTTGCATAAAGGATAGCTATAAGTCGGTATAGCATAAATAATAAAAGTGTAGTAAATACTTTAATACAGAGGTTAAGCTCCTCTGAAACACTACCACAGATTCTTACTCTGCAAGCCCAGCTCTGGACAGCTGTTTTTCCATGGGTGACGCTGAGAGGGATTATAGATTTACTGTACGTGGATTTTAGCTTTTAGGATTACAGGCTTGGATAGTGATAGTGCTGGTTACTGTCATTTCTATGATCCAGCTTTAGCGATATGCATTTTATTTTTCTTTTGTTAATGCCTAATAAGCCGCATTGTTCTCAACATTTGGAGTAATTCATGTTGATGGAATAAAGTTCGTCAAATGAATGGTTTTAAATGTGTTCAGATCAGCGAGGGAAAAAAAAGGGTTTGTTAAAATAAATGTTTTCTAAAAGGATCTAAGAAAGAGTTGCCCTAAAGTGACCTGAGAATACGCAGTCTGTGGCACCTTTAGGCCATTTCTTACAGCTCTCTTTTTGTCCTGCAGTCAGCTGACTCTGATCAAGTGTTTGTTGAGAGGGTGAGATTGAGCTCTGCTTGCACATATGTTGATGCCTTACTGCATTTAGCCATTCGACTTTGCTTTTGTGCTATCTTTGCATCTGGCCTTTGGCACAGCATATTCAGTATTTATGCATAATGAAGTTTCATTTCGGCAATGTGCGAGCCCTGCTCTTGATTTTGAACACTGAACTACATTGTTAAATTCTATGTTTGTATAAATTGATGACCATATCATAATCTGTCATTGTTAAAGGGGTTTTTATAACAGGATGATTAAGCTAATACTGTAAATAAGTAATGTTTGAGCTCTTTTTGTCCAGGTTTTAAGTAATAAAAAGTGAGAAGTGATGATCAACTGTTGGTTTTTATTATTTATTTATTCCTTTTTATGTGCATCAGTCTGAATAGGTTAGTTTTGGAGGCATTTAACTTTGCAGTTCAAGTCGTAGGGTTTGTTTCTGCTCATAAATGTGTAATGTGTATTTCTAAAAATTTTGGAGTGATCATATTCGTTTTTTGATTATGTATAAAGCCAAGGGATTGTTTTTAAAGCTAAAGTTGCAGCCTTGCTTTTAGACATAAGCAAATGCATATTTTTACATATTTTGCATATTTTTGGCCGAGAGGTTATTGACATTAGGCTGATACTGATGCTGATAGTTTGATATTTGAAATCTCTACAAATAGTGTTGTATTAACATATTTTTTTATTATTAAAGTGCTACATTCTTTATATGCATATATTTTCCCTAAAAAAATTGTACTTTTGAATTGGCTATTTAATTGTGAACTTTTTATACAACTATAATTTTAATATTGATACCTTCATGTTGGGTTTTGCTGTTAAATGAGAACTGAAGGTGAGGTGAGGGACTTACCTTTTGTAACCATGTCATTTTGATCAGCAAGATTAGAGGACTTAGGAGTATTGTCTTGATACGGGTCCATTTAAGAGGTCAGCCAATCAGGAACAGGCAAGAGTATAGGAAAGGATAAGACATTGACCAAGAGAAACATTTTCTGGCTGTCAAACACAAGGAGCCTTGTGTGAGCCGCATAAGGTAAGAAATTTGAAGTATAACCTAAAACTTAAAGGACCTTTAAATGGTTTTGGCCATGTTTCAGTGATTCCAGCATCTTAAGATTTTTTCCGCATGTAGCAGGAAGGAGATGTGCTCGTTGTCTTTAGCATACTTTCAATATTTTATCTGTAAGATTTAGAGAATGTTTCTAGACGTGTTAAATTTTACGTTCGTTTCCTTGTTACTATTTATCAGTTTTTGTGGTGTTTGCTATGCATGTGAATTTCTAAACATTTGTGATGTTTTGATCATCAAGAAAACCACCTTCATTGGATGCTTGATCCTTTCATTGGGTTGCTCATAAAAAAAAACCCAAAATGTTTGTTTTCTTCCAATATGGTATGAGCTTAGTTCATTTATGCAGTTCACTTTTCAAACATGGAGCCATTGATTTCACAATTAGGACATGGCATAATGCACCAGAGGCCAATGGCAATTACAGGAAATGGATCCAACCAAATTTGTAGTGCTCCAGTTAGATTGCCTGACCACAGACATCTGGGAGTAACGAGCATATGTGTGGCTTCCCTCTTATATAGTGCTGATATCACTCAGAAGTATTGCTAATTGCTTCACAGTCCTCAGCTGACCCATAGAGCTCGAAAAAGGTTGTGATTGTCATTGTTTCTTCTTTCTTGGCCTTGATGATGTTCTTTGCTCAAGCTTGAAGCTTCATTCATCTTGCTCAAATCTGACAACTGTGATCAGGCTAATGGAAAAGATGATAGCTGCTTGAGAATCAAGATATCATGCAGCTGCAAATTGTTCTATATTTAAATTAAATGTCATTTTTCTTGACTCCTTTTTAAAGTAGGTCATATGATGATGGCCTAGAATGGCCAATTCTCAAACTTTTTTGTAGCACGAGAAGACAATGCAAAGTGGTATGTTTTTTTTTTTTTTTTAAAGCTGGTTAGATTAAGTTGTTGAATTGCCTGCCAAAAACAATTTTTAAATTAATATTTCTGCATATAAAAAGGGAATTTTGGATGTTTTAGCCGGCCAAAATAAAACCCCTGCAATTTTTTGCATGCTCCAGCACTTTAAAGTATCATCAATAAATGCCCATGAATGCAACTTGGCCCTAGCTGCTCATCCAAATCTTCCTCAATATATTTTTAGAATCCGAGTATAATGCAGAATTCTCGGCTATGTCGTTGCACAATACATGCATCAAGCTTGAAGTGTTTGCTGTTCGTCATTGCATTCTTGCAGATCCTTTCCCTACTCTTCACCTATCTCTAAAATTAATCCCGTCATTAGCTGCCTTTCTCCAGCGTTAAATGCGCACACTCCGATGGCCCATTAAAACAGCTGCCTTCATCAGCCGTTTGTCTGAGCGCATGAAGGATTTGGGTCAGCAGGATAGGTGCTGCTCTTCCGATCAGTGTCCCCGGTGTGTCTTAACTGGATTTGCCTGAAGGAGCTGAATCAAGCGTGTCCCAGGATTATGTCAATGACACTGGATAGAGAGAGAGAGAGAGGTGTGAAAACACGGCTGTGGGCTGGGAACGCTAATAGGATGAGAGCTGGCCTAGAAGTACTCGCTGTTGTCGGTCGAGTGTGTTTGCGCTAAATCAAGATTAAAATGGACAGGCTTTAAGGGTTTCACAGTGCGTTGGGTTATTTTTATAAATGAATCGCTGTTTGGAATCAGCATGGGAAACTAGCACTTTGATTAGGCCAAAGAATAGTTGCTGGCATCCTTGGTCAGCATTTTAACTTAATGCTAGCCCTCAGTTGCCATTGGCCTTTTGAGTAAAATAAAATTCAGTTTTAACATAACTAATTCACAATCGCATCATCTTTTGTAAATGCTTCGCCTTTAAAACGACCCTTTTCCTTTTAGCTGATGTCATCTAGCCCCCCTAATTTTTTTTCAGCCCCTCCCTCCAACCACATGACCCCATTCTTGAATGTAGCGCCCAGTTTTCATCATCCAATCAATTCCCAATGGACAAAATCGAGTCCTGCCCTATATTCTCTTAGAATATTCTGTTACTCTAGTAATATGCCACTTTAAGATGGTTTAAAATGGCATTTTAGAATTAAGTGTGTGTGTGTGTGTGTGTGTGAATATGTATATATAATTTTTTATTATAATTTTTTAATCTCGCTAAACATTGTCATAATAAAAAGACAGAATCACAGCTTGTGCTGTTGTTCCCTTTACTTCTGCATTTTTCATTAGGGAGCAACAACTCCTTTTACCACAAGAGGAAATGGTTCTTTAGTTGCTTTCAGTAGCTAATGTGGTGGTTGGGGGGGGGGAGGGGGGTCTTGGCTTTACACCCTTATGTATTGATAAACAATCCACTGGCGAGTCCATTAACCAGCGGTACACGTTGCTAAATGCAGTGATTATGTCTTCTGTTGGTGAGCATTATGGGTGTTTCGATATCTAATGCTTGCATGGTTTTTATGCTTAAAACAAAATCCACATTTAAGTGCAAATTTTTGTTAGTTTGTCATCTAAATATGGTAAAATATCTTCCTTTTAATTTGTTTATTAAATGTATTAACATCCGAATTAGATCCTAAATGTTTCTTCTGTCTCTTTCTGTGCTGCAGATCAGAACGTGTCCCGGCAGTAGGAGAGAGGCAGAGCTTTAGAAGAGGAAAATGAGTGAACTGGACCAGTTACGCCAGGAGGCAGAGCAGCTGAAGAACCAGATCAGAGTGAGCACCTCTCTTGATATTAAACTTGACTGGACCCCAAAACCATATCTGTAGCACAGTGAATATAGTTTAAATCTATATGATATAATGCAATTTTGGTAAAATGACATTAATGGTATGATCCCAGTTTGAAAATATCAATTCTGAATAATCTTAATGGATGATAGATTTGCCAGGTTGATACCAGTCTTAATACTCAAAATATCTGCTTATTATTAAGTTTATCACATGGCACTATTTTCAATTAAAATATTAATGAAAATAATGTTCATGATTTTCCGGGATATTTTTTCTTCTTCATATGAATAATAATTTTCATATTTTCTAAAACCAGTGGGATGACTGATGTAAATGCGTAAATTTGTGCTTAAACATGTGGAAAAAGCTTGCAAATGTATGGTTTCTACAGGAACATAGTAATACTGCAACAAGGCTATTGTAATACTCAGTAGACTAAAGTTGCAAAATGTGGTAAAAACATTTAAGTCCATTCCAATTTTGCTAAATTTAACTTGAAACTAGTGTTGTCTCAATACTGGAATTCGGTACCAATCGATAACTACAGATACAAGGACACCGGAGCGTTTTAAAGCCGAGAAGATCAGCTGCTCTGTTTATAAGCTGACATGCGTTCCACTGATGAATCGACTGCTCTTCATGGCTTTAAAACACTCCAGTGTCCTTGTATCTGTACTTACACTGAGTAAACAGCGGTGAGTTCGGTGAACTGACGACCAATCACAGTTGTTTTTGTTGAGCATGTGAACACAATGTCAAATCAGCGCTGTTTAAGAACGCACTCATATGTTAGCAGGATATGGATGTTTTTAAAACTTCAGTACTTCAGTAATTGTGACAACACTACTTGAAACCATATTAACTGGTTTACTTGCTCCTCATTTTAAAGTTGTTTTGGAGTAAGTGGTCTACTAAATGCATAAATGTAAATGTATACTAACTCTACAATCATACATAATCAAATACGTCTTATTTATGATGATAGAATCTTTAACACTTGGGTTTTATCAAAACTAGACCTGCTTCAAAAACAGTCACATATGTACATGCGTGCAAGAGCCTTATGTTTATTTCTGTCTTTCGCTGCCTTATTACCTGGTAGTATCTTGTTACTCAAAAATATTTGCATAAACAAAAGGCATTTAAATACAGAGGGTGGTTATTTACATAGTTTACACACTGCAGGAACTAATGTTACTGTAACTGTACTGTTCTCATTCCTCACCACGTTCCAGAAAGTAGCAGATACGATCTCCATCGGGATGCTTTGCATATCACCTTAGCCAAAGATGTGTTTATCATTTCTGTTTTTTTTTCCTCGTCTGTTTTAGTCTAAAATCCCATAATGTGTGTCAAATCTTTAACCTTGTAGTCAAAATCAATCAATCAATCAATGATTAAATCAATCATAATAATGCTACAAATTAGGATTCTCTATATGAGCAAGAAGTCAATGATGGTTTGCATATTACAAATTATTATTGTCTAAATTTGTTTTCTCGTTCTTTTTTTTTAGGATGCAAGGAAAGCTTGTGCAGATGCCACCCTATCACAGGTAACCATCTATTTTCTGTTATCAATCAAGTAAACCCATTTGAAATAATTAGACACTGCCATTTGTACATAAATGTTTTTGTTCAATGTATTTATTTAATTTGCGCTTGTGCTTTCAGATCACAGCCAACATTGACCCTGTTGGCCGAATCCAGATGCGCACAAGAAGAACACTGCGAGGGCATTTGGCTAAAATCTACGCCATGCACTGGGGCACCGATTCTAGGTACGGCATGCTTTGAAAAAAACTCCAAGTTATTTGCATGACTGCCTGACCTTTTTCAGTGTGTAAAACATCCTTCTACATCATGCTGAGATGCACTGAGGGGTTTCCCTTTCACAGTGGAGGTGGATGGGTTCACCGCTCTTGTGTTGGCCACTCCATGCAATCCCTATCACATTGAATCATATTCTTTTATTGTGTTTGTGTAGGTGGTAAATGATGGTTGTAAGTAGGTGTTATGACTAAGCTTGTTGTTACTTTTATAGCTACAGCCAAGAAAAATCCATAATGTTTTTTTTCCATTTTTTTTTGGTCAAATTGTGCTCTGAATAGTTTAAGATTGTGCTAGGAGACAGTTTTTCTGATTGTAGTTGTGCAGATTGAGTTTTTGCGTCCATAAATGCACTTCACTCAGCTGTTTTCTTGTATTTTTTTATGTAGGCTGCTTGTCAGTGCCTCCCAGGATGGAAAACTCATTATTTGGGACAGTTATACCACAAATAAGGTATGATATTATTTGATTTGTCATTATGTGTTTTGACAAATGTTTTAATTGGTGTAATTACACACTGTATTAAAAAAAACATGCAAAATTGCACAAAAAAATTAAGTATAAAATAAAAGCAATGATAGATGTTCACAGTAAACCACTTTTTTTTAATTGCATGAGTTAAAAATTTGTATTAATACTCTTAATATAAATGTCTTGTCCTAACTATATAAAAGCATACAAATTATTGGTGAATATTGAAGGCTGATTTATACTTCTGTGTCGAGTAATCGTCGTGACCCACGGCGCTAGCCTTACACCTAGTCGTGCATTTATACTTCTACATGCTGTTTGTGTTGCTCTGCAATAACGCTTCCAAAATGCAAGCTGGCAGAAGGTTTTTATGTTTCTCTATGTTGAGTTTCTTCACGCATGTTTTGTGTTTTCCTGAATGCTACCTTAATGTACAAGTAGCTAAAACTCGCTTGATTAGAGGCAGGAACCGGTGGACGTGAAACAACTTTAATCATAGAGTAAACACAAAACAAAAGTTTCCATCTTGAGCTCCTTAACAGGACTTGACACTTGTAAACAATCGCTCCATTGGGCTTGTGACCCCTAAGCACCCCCCACACTTGTCACAGCTACCAAGCTGACCAATCACAGAGCTTAGGTTGCATGTTGTTGCGGGTGCGCATCGGCATCAGCCACGGCCAGTGATCGCACGAAGGCTGTGCCAGACCATACATGTGTGTTTGACACAGAACTATAAATCAGCCTTAACTTGTGTGTGAATTCATATTTGTTGGTCTTAATTGCTATCGCACATACAGTTGACGTCAAAATGATTCGCCCTCTTGTGAATTATATTTTTTCCCGTTTTTAAATATTTCCCAAATAATGTTTAATGGAGAAAGGCTTTTTTTACAGTATTTCCTATAATATTTTTTTATTCTGGAGAAATTAGTTTGTTTTATTTTGGCTAGCAATATATATATATATTTGTCTACAGAACAAACCATCATTATACAATGGCTTGTTTAAATAAACTAGTTAAGCCTTTAAATGTCACTTTAAGCTGAATACTAGCATCTTAAAATATCTAGTTAAATATTATGTACCATTATCATGGCCAAAATAAGAGAAATCAGTAATTTAAAATTAGTTATTACAACTATTATGTTTGCAGATGTGTTGACAAATCTTCCAGGTTGGAAGAGGTGTACCAGAGCGCGGTTCAGTTGGGCTTTGGCATGGTACGCTTGTAGTGTGAGTGCAAAGAGTGCCTGAGCCAGAAACAGAAGACCCGTCACTTTTAAGGGACTGTTTAATATGGATTTATTAATCATACATCTCAATGAACACAAACTGTCATAGTTTATTAAAGACGCAAACCCCTCGCTGCACTTCAGCTGCACCTTCATCAAACCTTTTAATACATGCAGCACAAGAATTTAATGAACATTTTATGATGGTCAAAAGTTGTGGATCCGTTCAGCAAAGACTTGACTGCGTGTCACTGCATCCCAAATGACTAAAGCCTGGTTTATACTTCTGCGTCAAGTGATCGGCATGACCCACGGCGCAAGCCTCGCGCATAGCTGTGCATTTATACTTCTGCACGCTGTTTCTGTTTCTCTGCAATACACTTCCGAAACGCTAGCTGGCAGTAGGTGTTTGTTTCTCCGTGTCGAGTTTTTTTACTGGTGTGTTGTTTTTTCTGAACTCTTCCTTAATGTACAAGTGGCTCAAATTTGCTCATTTTGAGGCGGGAACCGGCGGACATGCAACAACTTTAATCATAAGGTAAACACAAAACAACAGTCTCCAACTGGAGCTCCTTCACGGGACTCCACACTTGTAAACACTCGCTGCATCAGGCGCGCAGCTCTCACCTCCACCCACACTCGTCAGCACTACCAAGCCGACCAATCACAGAGCTTGCGCTACGTGTACGAATTACATTTTTAGAGAAGTGTGCATCAACGTTGCAGACGGCTACGGCGAGGGGCTATGCGTCCACGCGTAGGCTGCGCCGTAGCATACGCGTGCGCTTGACGCAAAAGTATAAATCAGCCTTAAAATGATATCTAAAGCAATCGCCACTGTACAGAGTGAGATCGCTTCTCTTCCCGTTAAAATGAACAGTCACATCAGCAATGATGTAAGCGTGCTCGGGTTCGGAAGACAAACAGCAGTATGAGTACACGCCGAGAGGGGAGGGGGGGGCAATCACATTCGGCGTGGTTCAAGGCAACTGTACTTAGTGTGAGCATGTCCTAATTCAGGAGGCCTAATAAATCTGACTTCAACTTCGTTTACTCAAATCTGGTTAATGATGTCAGAGTTTTTACCGGTATTTTAAAATGGACATGTGAGTGGTCCTTTGTGGAAAAATTTGGGAGTGTCCTTGTCTGTGTGAACGGCGCAAATTTTAATTTACAGGTGAAGTCGTTCTGGAAATTTTTTCAGCTATTTACTAGTATCACTGTGTAAAAAGCTGCTGATATTACTTAAGTGAACTAAAAAGAAAACTGTTAAACCTTGTTGCTTGTCCAGGTTGAAACTGAAAATAACACCTTGAGAGAAACTTGTTTGCAAAATACCTTTGGCTAGCATTTACATTGTGTAGACATCTAGTTTCATTATATACCGTGCACTTTTTTTTTCCTTTAACAGGAACTGATCTTGACACTGATCAGGAGCTCTTTGAATGTTGTTTTCTTTGCTGCATATTTTTTTCTCTCTTCATCGTGGTTGTGTTGTATTTCAGGTCCACGCCATTCCTCTGCGCTCCTCCTGGGTGATGACCTGTGCCTACGCTCCTTCAGGGAATTACGTCGCTTGCGGAGGCCTGGACAACATCTGCTCCATCTACAGCCTCAAGACTCGTGAGGGGAACGTGCGTGTCAGTCGTGAGCTGGCCGGACACACAGGTAAGGGGCGCGTCCTTCACAAATGCTCCCATTCCTGGCTCTTGTGGACATACGCAGGGTTTGGTGTTTGGCAGAGCTGTAATTACTCAGCGAATCTGCGCTGGTGTTTTTGTACTCTTTTAAACGGGTCTCATCTGATTGACCTTAATGAGGACAGCAGTGATTACATAATGCACTTTCATTGCTTTATAGGTGAAGACCGGGTCATTTCTCGCCCCTAAATCAAGTCATGAGTAGCAGAACAATAATTTATGTTTATATACAGCTATTTTAGAGTGTGTAAAGTGTTAAATGTTTAACTTCATGACATTTTCACCTTGAAATTGTCATTAGTTTAATACAGTTATCATTCTCATGCAATGACATCTTGTTTATTCATGGTTATTTTGCATTTAAGCAAAATATAATTAATTTCTGTAGATGTTGTGTGAGATGTTTGTTTGTTGGAGGTGTGTGTTAAGTTTGCTCTCATCAACAGGATACCTCTCTTGCTGCCGCTTCCTTGATGACAACCAGATTGTGACAAGTTCTGGCGACACCACCTGGTGAGTGAGAGGAAATGCATCTTCAGTTTTACACTATGCTGAGTTCCACACAATCCCTTCATGTTGTCTCAACACAAACTGATTGGTTTACAGATTTAAGTGGATTTAAGATTTAACATTAAACCAATAAGTTTTCCCAAGAAAATCTCAAGAATTGTGACTTTTCGCTCATTTTAAATAAGTGGTTTGAACAAGCAGCAAAATATACAGTTGAAGTCAGAATTATTAGCCCCCCTGAATTATTAGCCCCCTGTTTATTTTTTTCCCCCAATTTCTGTTCAACGGAGAGATTTTTTTTTCAACAGATTCCTGAACATAATAGTTTAAATAACTCATTTCTAAAACCTGATTTCTTTTATCTTTGCTATGATGACAGTAAATAACATTTTACTAGATATTTTTCAAGACGCTTCTAAACAGCTTAAAGTGACATTTAAAGGCTTAACTAGGTTAATTAGGTTAACTAGGCAGGTTAGGGTAATTAGGCAAGTTATCATATAACGATGGTTTGTTCTGTAGACTATTGAAAAAAGATATAGCTTAAAGGGCTAATAATTTTGACCTTAATTTTTTTTTTTTTTTTTTTTTTTTTTATTTTTTT
>CAIGQZ010032248.1:2493105-2513057 GCA_903798205.1 Danio tinwini | reverse complement strand
TAAGGCTGTCTAATTATCTGCTTAATCGTTTTCTCCATTTTATTATGTACATATATTTATAATGGAAAAGTTTTTATTTACTTTCTTTTTTTATATTTATAAAATCATGTATTTTTACATTTAAGGCTGTCTGATTATCTGCTTAATCGTTTTCTCCTTTTTATTATGTACATTTATAATGGAAAAGTTTTTATTTACCTTTGTGTATTTATACGTAAAATTGTGTATTTTTTAATATCCGCTTGATGGTTTTCTTCATCTTTCCACAGATATCATTTGAACTCCAAAGTTGACTGGAAGACCATTCCAACTTTAGAATGTTAAATTTCACAGCATCGTCAACAACAAAACACCTTATAAAACTGACTGACACCACCATGAAAAGAAATAAAACTTCTAAGGGAAAACAATGCCTTTCCTACACCAAGAAGAGCACAATTTGTTTAATCACCCAGCTTAAAAAGAAAAGAGGAAAAAAAGATGAAGAATTCCTGTGGTATCAAATGAATAACTTGCATTCCCTCTCGGACCATTCTGTGTGACCCTGTAAGAGAAAACACAAAACACTATCATCCCACGCTTATGTACCATGTGTCTAGAAAGCAAACGTTGGAGTGTAATTGTACAAATTATTTAACTCTTATTTTTTTTCCTGATAGTTCATCTTCTAGATCTTCTTCCCGCCTGTTTTTGTTTTATTTTCTGTTTAGATGCGTTTCTGATTAGAAAAAATATTTTTAATCCTGTTATAAAACCATGTGAAAATGAGAAACGTCATGTATAAAATGCTGAAACTAGACCAGGATGGATGGAAGAGCAGCTTATTTTTTTTGTTTGTTTGTTTTTTAAGATGCCAATCATGCGTTTTCTTCTTTTATTGTGCACTAGGTTGCTCTAGAGGTTGTGTAGTTTTCATTAATGAGGAAAAATGTTTATGCGCCCTCTTGTGAAAGCTTAATCTTCATATATTGTTGGCCCCCAGACGGCGTTCACCTCTGTTTTGGCTTTCTAAAAACAAATGTAATCATGATTTGTGCATTAGTTAACTTTTTTTTTCAGTGTGAATCCTGGTCCTTTGTCATTTGAGAAAAAAGAAAATGCCATAAAAATGCCATATCTCTTTTAAATACTTTGCCATTTCTGAGAGTCCGAGGTACTCGCTTCATTTATCTGCGAATGGCCGTTGTAAATATGGGTATCCGACTTGCACGCGAATGCAGCATTATATCCTAGCTAATGTTTCTTTCCAGTCTCGTCACAGCTTTGTTTGCACAATAAGAAACTTGACTAACGTTTTTAAGCGTTAACTAACCAAGCACATGCCGTTAATCACATTGAATGCTAATTTTAAGGTAGAAAATGCACAAAAAAGTACAAAAAAAGGTGAAAAATACACAAAAAATGCGATCCTCTCTTTCATTGGATTAAAAACTGTTCAGACTAACCCCTTAGCTTATCTTCCGGTTCTACATTTCTACTTCTCGGTTATTTTGTTTGTTTTAAGCTTTTAGCTATAATTACGATTGTTTTGGGGTTTTTTTTGGGGGGGGGTTGTTTTGGTCGGGCAAGCGGGAGGTTGGGTGGGTAATGTTTTGTTTTTTTCCAGTGGTGTTGGGATTGGTGTTTGAAATAGAAGGAAAAAAAACAAACAAAACAAAACGTTTTCCTTTTCGTTTGTTCGTTTGTTTTTAGCCCAGTTCCAGAGAGAGAACAGATAGCCCTGTCTGTGCTTGGAAATACAGTTACTACTATGTGAATGAAATGTTGTACAAATCAATGTCTGAAAATAATGATAATTCTGAACTTTTTAAGTTAAGCGTTTTATTTCATCTGCCATGAATTAACGTAGTCGCATGCTGTAGAATTTGCTTAAAGAGGCGCTGACGTCTTTAGGCCCACTTTCCTCCACCGGGACGGCGAAACCGATTACGAAACTGCGAAATTTGTGACTATTGAAGCGTGGGTTTTTTTTTTTTGTTTTTTTTTTTAAACATGCTGTGCATACATCCTTTACTTTCACTGGCGAAGCTATGCACCTGTGAGGGAGAAACCACATTTATTTCCTGCAGACGACCTGTAAAATTATGGCCATGCTTCCTGAAATTGTTTCAAATTTTGCAAAATGTCCCGCTCGAGGTTTTCCGAAGTCAAAACGTTGAATCGGAAATCACTTTTTGGCTTTTCTTTAAACGTTTTGAAACGGCATCTGACATGGCAGAGTCTTCTGTTCCTTTTCCACTGTAAACAGATGCACTTTCTTTAATAGTTGTGACTTTTTTTTTCCTTTTTTTTTTTTAAACAAACAATCTTTTGTTTTTTTTTCCTTTCTCTGCGATAATGTACAATAATTGTGATGTATTTGTGTGTGCTGCCACCAGTAAAGATTAATTGCAGTTCAATTAAAATGGATTCCCCTTATTTTCTCTCTTCATTAATGACTGTAGATCTCAGCACTCCCTATCTCACCTTTTGTATTTAATTTCAGTCTGTCGGTGTACCACAGAAAGCTGGATGCAACATAGATACTATATTAAAATGTACTGTTATTTAAGATGTAATAAAACAAGTTTGAGATGTCTCTGATGTGCTGATGTTTTGCTAGAGAGTCTGCGACGACAGAAAGTTAAACGTAATAAAAGCTTCTTCTTTTTTTAATCTCCACAGAAGTTCCTCATTCTTCAGAAACCCTGGTGTTAATAATGCCGCCGTCATGTGATATTTAGCTTTATTTCTGGTCCTGTGCTTAACTTGTGGATAAAAATGGGTTTAATAGTTTCCTCCTTCCTTTTTATCAGTGCATTGTGAAATTGAGGCTTGGAGAAACTTTAATATACACTGGAAAAAGCTATTTAGTTGATTTTTAAAAGGTCAATGAATTATAATTATAAAATAATAGTCAACTTAATATGTCCAAGTTACAGGTTTACTTTAAATAAAGGTTTAAAGCCTCATGATGGAGGGTTAATGGTACATCTTATGTGTATTTTTGTGTGAACAATCTCTTTAAAGGTACAGTGTGTAATTTACGCCACTAAAGGGTGCTTATTCACAACATACAGGCGCTTTTTGTTTAATTGTTGGTCTAATAACACGAGGAACAGACACAGTCTCTATGGGGTACTCTAGACATGTGTTACTATAATTTAAGTTGGACGAACAAGAGTCTATATGGGTAAAATGTGAATTTTGTGAATTTTTACTTACTAGTCAGACAGAACGAAGCATCTTAGAGATGTTGTCCGACAGCAGTTCAGCTCCAGCTAAGATCATCTAAGATGCTTCGTTCTGTCTGACTAGTAAGTAAAAATTCACAAAATTCACATTTTACCCATATAGACTCTTGTTCGTCCAACTTAAATTATAGTAACACATGTCTAGAGTACCCCATAGAGACTGTGTCTGTTCCTCGTGTTATTAGACCAACAACTAAACGTACTGTGTGCTCTAGAAAAAATCTATTAAGAATAAAAGCTGAAAATCCAATAAAAAGGGATAATACTAACTTCGTAAAGCTTGGTCTCCTAAACATCAGGTCACTAGCACCTAAAACACTTATCATAAATGAAATAATAACAGATAACAAACTTAATGCACTCTGTCTCACTGAAACCTGGCTGAAACAAAATGACTATATTAGCTTAAATGAAGCTACTCCTCCAGGATTCTCATATAAGCATGAGGCTCGTCAAACTGGTCGTGGTGGTGGAGTTGCATCAATCTTTAGTGATATTCTTAATGTTAGTCAGAGAAAGGGACTTATGTTTAACTCCTTTGAAGTATTAGCTCTTAATGTTATGCTACCGGATATTATGCAAAAACCTACGATATCTCTTGCTATAATCACCATATATAGACCCCCAGGACCCTATGTCAATTTTCTAAAAGAGTTTTCTTGTTTTTTTTTCTGACTTACTAGTTAAAACTGATAAAATACTAATTGTAGGAGACTTTAACATCCATGTAGATGACTCCAATGATACACTAGGGCTCGCCTTTATGGATCTACTACATTCACTTGGGATAAAACAAAATGCGGTTGGTCCAACCCATCGCTTAAAGCATACATTAGATCTAATATTGTCTTACGGAATTGAGGTCTTTGATGTAGACATTATACCACAAAGTGATGATATTACAGACCACTACCTCTTGCTATATAAGCTGCGTTCACCTGAAATTATCAGATCTGCACCAATATACCGCCCTGGTAGGACTATCGTTCTATCCACTAAGGATGAATTCATAAGTAACTTACCTGATCTTTCTTTAATTCGAAATACACCCGCAAACGTAAATGACCTTGATGTAGTAACCAGCAGTATGGATGCCATCTTTACTAGCACACTAAATACGGTGGCACCCATTAAATTAAAAAAGGCTAGAGAGAACAAAACTACACCATGGTACAATAGTCATACTCGCGCTCTCAAAACAGCAACCCGTGCCCTGGAACGTAAATGGAAAAAAACAAACTTAGAGGTTTTTAGAATTGCGTACAAAGACAGTATGTCCAGCTATAGGAGGGCTCTTAAATCTGCCAGGGCTGAGCACCTCCGCAAACTGATTGAAAATAATCATAACAATCCTAGATTTTTATTTAGCACCATTGCTAAATTAACAAATAATCAGTCATCCTTGGAACAAAATGTCCCACCGCATATTAGTAGTGATGACTTCATGATTTTTTTCAGTGATAAAATAGAAGACTTTGGACAGAAAATAGAAGATGTTAAACTTTCTGCACCACCTTATACTCCAGATCCAGTAAACATTCCACTGAATCATAATAACCTACAATGCTTTAAAATCATAGAACAGGAAGAGCTAGATAAAATTATAAATAGTTCCAAACCAGCTACATGTATGTTAGATCCAATTCCAACTAAATTACTGAAAGATTTGCTACCTGTTATAGGAGAACCTCTCCTTAACGTTATCAACTCTTCTTTAGCTTTAGGCCATGTTCCAAATCCTTACAAGCTAGCTGTTATTAAACCTATTATTAAGAAACCACAACTGGACCCCAGCAACTTAGCTAATTATAGGCCTATTTCAAATCTTCCGTTTATGTCTAAAATACTAGAAAAAGTTATTTCTACCCAATTATGCTCCTTTCTGCAGATGAACAATATTTTTGAAGTGTTTCAGTCAGGTTTCAGGCCTCATCACAGCACAGAAACCGCATTGGTGAAAATAACCAACGATTTACTCTTAGCTGCTGACCAAGGGTGCATCTCACTATTAGTTCTACTAGATCTACTAGCACCGCTTTTGACACCATTGACCACAATATTCTCATAGACCGCTTATATTCTACAGGTGTCCAAGAACAGGCTCTTCAATGGTTTAGGTCATACTTAGCTGATCGTTACCAGTTTGTGAATATTAATGGACAACTTTCACAAGTAAGGCCGGTAAAGTACGGGGTCCCTCAAGGATCAGTTTTAGGCCCTTTGCTGTTTACAATATACATGCTTCCCCTGGGGGACATTATTAGAAAACATGGGATCAGTTTTCACTGCTATGCAGATGATACTCAATTATACATTTCAACTAAACCGGATGAGATGTCTGAACTGTCTAAGCTAACTGAGTGTATTAAAGATGTTAAAGACTGGATGACCAACAATTTTCTTCTCTTAAACTCAGACAAAACAGAATTATTACTTATTGGGCCTAAATCCTGTATACAGCAGTTCTCACAACTCGACCTGCAATTAGAGGGATACAAAGTTAGCGTTAGCTCTACTATAAAAGATCTGGGTGTCATATTAGACAGCAATTTAACCTTTAAAAATCATATATCCCATGTCACAAAAACTGCCTTCTTTCATCTAAGAAATATTGCTAAATTGCGAAATATGCTATCCATCTCAGATGCAGAAAAGCTAGTGCATGCTTTCATGACTTCTAGACTGGATTACTGTAATGCTCTGTTTGCTGGTTGCCCAGCATCCTCTATTAACAAACTTCAGCTAGTACAAAATGCAGCTGCCAGAGTTCTTACCAGGTCTAGAAAATATGATCATATCACCCCAATTTTATCCTCCTTACACTGGCTGCCTGTTAAGTTTCGTATTGAATTTAAAATATTGCTTCTTACCTATAAAGCCTTAAATAATCTAGCTCCTGTTTATTTAACCAACCTCTTGTCTCGCTACAATCCAACCCGCTCTTTAAGATCTCAAAACTCAGGGCTTCTTGTAGTACCTAAAATAGCTAAATCGAGTAAAGGAGGTCGAGCCTTCTCATATATGGCCCCTAAACTCTGGAATAGCCTTCCTGATAATGTCCGAGGCTCAGACACACTCTCACTCTTCAAAACTAGATTAAAGACCTATCTTTTTAGCAAAGCATACACTTAGTGCATTACATAGCGGTATGACGCATGATGTGCCCCACACACGATTTTGCTTCTTGTTTATATACACTATGAACAGCAGCTACGCTAATTATTCTCCTTATTCTGTATTTCCACCTGGGGGTACTCATCTTGAGACCCTCAGACTATGCAGTGCCACTGATGCGATCCAAGACCAGCGACGAGACGATCCCAAGGTTTCCGGACCAGGCCGTATCCTGAGCTGCTGCTGTGGTGGTCATGATGGAGAGCATAAGACTGATTCCTGTGATGCTCCAAGGTCAGACGTGTCTTCACGGAGGTCCAGCTACTGCGCCTAGACTGCAGCTCTGCACAAGACGTTTGGCCATAGGAGAAATGGTCGTGCCCAACTGAGCCTGGTTTCTCTCGAGGTTTTTTAAATTCTTCACTTTCGCCAATTGGTGAAGTTTTTTCCTCGCCGCTGTCGTCACTGGCTTGCATGGTTCGGGATCTGTAGAGCTGCGCATCGATGGAATTGCTCTTCAGTGTTTGGACTCTCAGTAGTGATTATTAAACCACACTGAACTGAGCTAAACTAAACTGAACTTAAACACTGAAAACTGAACTGGCACTGTTTCAATTCACTATAAACTTCCATGTGAAGCTGCTTTGACACAATCTACATTGTATAAGCGCCATACAAATAAAGATGAATTGAATTGAAGTGAATTTTTGAAAACTGAAAGCTGTTCAGGTTAAACAAGAAAAATGCTGCACGAAAACTAGTTGGGGAAAGTGACGCTTAATGAAACTGAAACAGTTGAAGCAAATGTGACGAAGTTTCAAAACCCATCTCTACAGTGACACCTAGTGGTCATTTATGTATTTCTCTGCAACAGCATCAGCGAAGAAAGAGTTAAACAAATTGAAGTATTAAACCCTACGTTGTATAGTTGACGTTTCAAATGATTTATTGAAGCAGTGAGTTCCAGACTAGCATGCTGAGATTCGATCCATTTGCAGCACAGTTACTCTGTGCACATGCACGGTCCACTAGGCCAGGGATTCTCAATCGGTGGGCCTCACCGATCGTGCAGGTGGGCTGTGAGCTTAAAATTAACTCAAAATTGTACTAGGGCTGTGCAAAATTATTGATACATCTAACTATCGCGATAATTTCTTTTACAATAGTGTATCGATAGTCCAACCTCAAGTATTGATTCAAGTTGTGCCAAATTACCTTCTCCTCCGCTCCTGTAGATGTCGCTAACTCGTGATCAACAAAACGCCAAGTAGTACAATATCAGCAGTAAGCAAGAGTGAGCATGAACATCATGATGCTGAGGCGGCATCACCGATCCCCCGCACAGCCCCTGTTGCAAACCCGCTCGTGAAAAACCCTGTTTACACTGATACAGCTTAGTTTTAAATCGGCATTTTAGAACGAAAATGATCCACGTCCACACTGGCGTTTCACCAAGCATTTCTGAACAGCCCTCCGTCTGCTGAAAACGCACATCACGTGACCACACACACACACACACTGTCATGCGCTCGTCTGAGCTCCAGAGAAGTGTACGGCCTGTATATTTTATACAGTCATTGATACGGACAGTTTATCAAGTCATCTGACTATAAGTTAGTTGTTAAACGTGATATTTAATTAATCTTGTCTCTATCTAACGACTCTTCTGTCTTTTGATTCTCTCAGGTAACGTGGCACAGCATCAGTACACTGCTTCAGTCGTTCACTTTCACGCTTGTACTACATAATTTTAATGAAAACCTCAGATTCTGTTGGTTAGTTCCTGTTGGTTGTGCAGCTTTTTTACAAAGCAAGCGTGTGGATGCCATAATGGCACAGTTCACTCTGCCTAGTCATGCCAGAGTTGCGCGGAAAAAAGTGATTGACAGGTGGTAATTTGTGTGTAACTTATTTTTATTTATTTATTTATGATTTGGTTATGAGTAAAACAAAGGCCATGCGTGTCAGGTAGTTGAAACAGTAGGCTACAAATAATTTATTAGTTATGAATTTATTAATTATTCATAAGTAATTAATTCACCTCCCCCTATGACGACGATGCCATGGTCCATCGCCATGTTTCACATTAGACATCGTACGATGCCAAATTGGTCAATATAGCCCAACCCTAAACGCTATACCAGGGAGTACTGAATTAGACAAAAAAAAAAATGCCATTTGTAAGCTTTGCAATATACAGAGTTCTCTGTTCAATCACACGGTGCAGTTTTAATGAATTGGAATTTTAATTTGTCTGCCGACTTTATCAAGTTGTCAATTTAATGTGACATGCATACTAATACAAACTATTGCAATATATCACAATATTTATTGTATCGCGATATATGTATCGTGGCCCATGTATCGCGATATGTATTGTATTGTGAGGCCCTTGCCAATACACAGCCCTAAATTATACTATAATATTATTACTTTAATATGCTGGATAAGTTAGAGGTTCATTCCACTGTGGCGACCCCAGATTGATAAAGGGACTAAGCCGAAAAGAAAATGAATGAATGAAGTTTGTTAACTAGACCAACAGGGCAACTGCCTAATGCATTACCATAATCTTATCGAGAGGTCATGAAAGCATGAATAAGCTTTTCCGCATCTGACATTGATAGTATATGTCGATGTTTGGCAACATTTTTAGGATAAAAAAAAATGCAGTTTTAAAGATGCTTAAAATCTGGTCTTCAAGTGACAGGTTGCTATCAAAAATCACTCCCAAATTTTTGACTGAAGATGAGGACTGAACTAAAAAAGGGTTAGACAGTGTTCTAGGTTTTTGCGTGTGAGGCTTTTGGGTCCAATAAGAAAGACCTCAGTTTTATCTGAATTTAGTAGTAAGAAGTTATTAGTCGTCCAATTTTAATATCAGCTATACAATCTGTTAGTTTCGTGTATTCATACAAATTATCAAATTGAGAGGAGATATAAAGTTGTGTATCATCAGCATAACAGTGGAAGCTAACTCCGTGTTTTTTTTTTTACAAACAACTTTACCTCAATTTGTTCTTTGTAGAAATTAGTCGAGCATTATTTTCCTCCTTTCTTTTTTTATGAGTGCATTGTGAAATCCAGATCTGGAAAAACTAAAACTCCACTAATCATGAATGTGTCTTGTTTTGTACAGTTTGTGTGAAGTTAAATGCAGAAAAAATCGTTATCTTTTAGCAAGGGAGAAAGATTCATCATCACTATATAGTCTTTCTGTCAACAACAGCAAACAGAATGTGCTGTTTACTCAGAAAAATGAAAGGAAATATTAAGTGAACATAAACTATGATCATAGCTGTATAAACAAATGTCGCTCCAATAAAAACATCAGTGCTCTGTTCGGGTGGAGGATCTTCTGTTCTGGGCTGAATTATGATGCGACTGGTTTGGCTAAAAAGCTTCTAGTCTCCTTTTTTGGTAGCCCACTTAACTCTGAGGACTTCAACGCTGTCTGTAAGTGCACATTGGTGTTCTTGGGAACGACATTTATGTACAAAGCAGCTGTTGTGGAGGCTGTTCATCTCTGCAGCTCCTCAAATTTCACTGGAAATAGAGATGATTTATGGATTATTTTCTGTCACGCTGATTTTAACCCTTGTAATCCGAGTTTAAATCTTGATGTCTGTCTTGTTCATCAAAACATCAACATGTTCGAACATGTTCAGACTTTCTGTGCTACACAAATGGAGATTTGTGAAGAATATATCTGGAGCCCAATGACTCTGATTGGATAAGAGACTCCCATTACATATTCGGATCTGTTTGTTTTTAGTTTTTTTTTTTTTTTGTGGTGCGTATAATTTATTTAAAGGGGACCTATTTTGCCCCTTTTTACAAGATGTAAAATAAGTCCCTAGAGTCCCTAGAATGTCCCTAGTGTGTGTTTGTGAAGTTTCAGCTCAAGATATCACACAAATAATGGTTTATATCTCTCTGAAACTGCCTCTTTTAGGCTTTGATGCTAATAATTGTGTCATTTTGATGACTAAGGGCAAAGCTATAAATGCCTGTGTGTCAGCATAGTGGCAGATTCAAAATCAAGACTAACGTCCTATGCTAATGAGGGAGAGATTATCACTAATGGGCGGGGCTTTCCCCCTCTGATGACACGTACAATGAGAGAATGTCAATCAAAAGTGTTTCATCAAGTGTGACATGTTTGTTGTGAAATGCAGTTAAACATCATTTATATTAATTGCTTATTGGATAAAACATAGTTTTAGTAAAAAAAATAATAATAAAAGTTAATAATGAATATTAATATCCAAAACAAATATACAGTTGAAATCAGAATTGTTAGCCCCCCTTTTATTATTATTATTATATTTCCCAAATGTTTTACAGAGCAAGGAAATTTTCACAGTATGTCTGATATTATTTTTTCTTCTAGAGAAAGTCTTATTTGCTTTATTTCGGCTAGAATAAAAGCAGATTTTAATTTTTTAAAACCCATTTTAAGGTCAAAATTATTAGCCCCTTTAAGCTATATTGTTTTCCATAGTCTACAGAACAAACCATTTTTATACAATAACTTGCCTAATTACCCTAACCTGCCTAATTAACCTATTTAATTTAGTATAGAAGCGTCTTGAAAAACATCTAGTAAAATATTATTTACTGTCATCATGGCAAAGATAAAATAAATCAGTTATTAGAAATGAGTTATTAAAACTATTATGATAATAAATGTGTTGAAAAAAATCTTCTCTTCGTTAAACTGAAATTGGGGGGGGGGATTTTGTTGAATGCAAAAGAAAATATTTTGAAGAAAGTTAGAAACCGGTAACCATTAGCTACAGTTGCAATCAGAATTATTGAACCCTCTTTGATTTTTTTTCTTTTTTAAATATTTCCCAAATGATGTTTAACAGAACAAGGAAATTTTCACAGTATGTCTGATAATATTTTTTCTTCTGGAGAAAGTCTTATATGTTATATTTTGGCTAGAATAAAAACAGTTTTTAATTTTTAAAACCTATTTTAAGGTCAAAATTATTAACCCCTTTAAGCTATTTATTTTTTCCGATAGTCTACCGAACAAACCATCATTTTACAATAACTTGCCTAATTACCCTAATCTGCCTAGTTAACCTAATTAACCTAGTTAAGCCTTTAAAAGTCAAGTGCAACTGTAAGTTTCCGTCCACCTATTTTTATGAGCATTTTGGATATGTGCAAAAAAAATGGTTGATGAAACGCCAAGATACGCATAAATTTTAAAAATGTGCAATTGTTTTGGTCATTCTAAAATGCCGTAACAATTTCAGCATCAGTGTTATTATATTATTAATGACCTCCAGAATCAAGAGCATCTGTACTCCGCGTCTCACGCCTTCAAACGCCACCGCGTGTTCACTACGTGTCAAAATTGCCTTCTGAGGCGCAAGTCATTTATTAAATGATGAAAAGATTGATGCAGCTTCTCCTACTGCAGCAAATTCCATTTTTACTGTTGATATTTGGCGCCAGTTAGTCAGGAAGTGACGACCTTGTTCGGTTTGACTTGTTGAATGAAAACGCTGCTTTATTCGCACGTCTTTTATGCGATTATCCAGTTTTGCACATATGGTTAATTTGCATTTTTTGATAGAAACATAGCTAGTGACATCCATAGGAGGAATAAAATTAACTGTTATATTACAGTAAATTTTACTGAAATTTACTGTAAAATAACAGAGGTTGAATTATAGTAATTTAACAGAAAATAAAATTTAAGGAAATTTCTGCAATTTAATGTCCAGTGTCTAATTTAACAACCGTTATTTTACATTTTTTTTCTGGCACCACAGCTGCCGGAAATAAACCGTAAAGTTATAGGTGGAAGTAAGCAGACCGGGTGATGTTATTGATGTGAGAATCAAAAGATAGGGTGTTATCAAGGATGACGCCCAGACTCTTGACCTGTTTAGAGGAATAAAATCGTCATAAAGTCTTCAATAGGAAGAGAAAACCTGTCAGTTTTAGAGAGTGTTGATTTGGTACCAAAACCTCAGTTTTTGGACTGTTTAATTTGAGAAAGTTAAGAGAGCCAAGATTTGATTTCTGCTAAGCAGGCTGTAATGAAGGCGGAAAATAAGAAGAGGGGTTGCCAGAGAGATAGAGCTGGGTGTCATTCACATAGCAGTAGAACTGTATGTTATATTTACAGAGAATATTACCAAAGGGAAGGAGATAGGAGGAGATTTAACTCATTTTTAAAAAGCAGTTGTTTTTTTTTAGCGACTGATGTGCTAACTATAAAAGTGAGAAGAAAAGCAAGCATTTTAATAGATGTTTTAGTCCATATACACTGTAAAAAAATCTAACTTACAAATACTTAACTCAGTTTAAAACTGTAAGTTAGGTGGACATTTTTGATCTCAGAGTTGAATTTACTCATAAAAATGAACTCAGCTGCATGTTTGCTCAATGAAAGTAAAATATTCAGTTGAGGAGACTTTTTATTTTTATTTCTCCATATCTTCAAAAATAAAAAGTTGAGTTCAAATTTTAAAGCAACCGGCTGCAAAGACATTTTAAGTTTATTAAGCTTCAGTGGTTGAAGTTGTGCCAAATTATTCCATAAAGTATGACTTAAACCAGCCTTTTCGGTCAACTTAAAACAAATTATTTGGCACAACTTCAACCACTGAAGTTTAATAAACTCAAAATTTCTTTGCAGCTGGTTGCTTTAAAATTTTAAGTTGACTCAACTTTTCCTTTTTTTTACAGTGTAGATCTGTAGCAATGATCCTGATTGCTTTGCGAGTTTGAAACCATTTCATCTTTGAACGTGTTTCCACAACAGCGCATTCCTGCTCACTTTTACAGCCTATATTATGCAATCCAGTCCATTTCTTGGCCTCGTCTTCAGAAAAAGCAGAGAAGCAGGTGTAACTGATTAAATACATCTGCTTGTTAATGCAAAGATCGAACCGTTCAATCTGCTCAGATGTTGAGCAAAGTATTTCTGAAACCAAACATCATTGTGATAACTTATCAATGTGAGGTGCACAAATTCATAGCTTTTAATAAACTGTTTTCATTTGCATGTTCTTAGGTGGTCAAGAATGTTTAGATGAGTAAAGATACGAGCCGCTTGCCTCAGTAACTCCGCCAGATATTTGCTTTCTCTTCCTCATTTGTTGTTTTTCCTGCTTTTTTGCTAAAAGGAAGTGATTTTAGTCCAATTATTTCTTATCAAATCTATTCCAGCTTTTAGGAAACGTATTTAGGGCAAACCTTGTTTCTGGAAGAAGACTCGGTTTAGATGAGACTTCCTTTGGAAGCAAATGAGTTGGAGACAATCAAGCTAATTACCTCCTGTATACAAGTACCTAAAATAGCACATATTATTTAAAAGAAATACAATACCTGACCTGACCTGAAAGTCTTGTCGCCTATCCAAGTTTAAGGAACAACAAAAAATAACTTGACTTCTAGTTTATCATTTGCTATCAGAAGTGGCTTATATGAAAGGCAAAGGCCTCTAGATTACGCTTATTTTACCAAAATAAAATATGATCATGCCTTGATTTTTTTCATTATTTAATTAGGACAGTAAGGTCTGGCTTTGCTTAGACAAAAGTCTTGTCACTTAACAGAAATAATGTCCAGTATAGAATATAAAGTCACACTGCAGTGGAAACAGAATTAATATTATGTATGACTCCCATGAGCTTGGAGGACTGCATCCATACATCTCTGCAATGACTCAAATAACGTATTAATAAAGTCATCTGGAATGGCAAAGAAAGCGTTCTTGCAGGACTCCCAGAGTTCATCAAGATTCTTTGGATTCATCTTTAATGGCTCCTCCTTCATCTTACCCCTGACATGCTCAATAAAGTTCATGCCTGGTAACTGGGCTGGCCAATCCTGCAGCACCTTGACCTTCTTTGCTTTCAGGAACTTTGATGTGGAGGCTGAAGTATGAGGAGGAGCACTATCCTGCTGAAGAATTTGCCCTCTCCTGTGCTTTGTAATGTAATGGGCAGCACAAATGTCTTGATACCTCAGGCTAATGATGTTGCCATCCACTCTGCAGATCTCTCGCATGCCTTCTGTAAGAATCTTGGGTCCACGCGAGTTCCAGTAGGTCTTCTTCAGTATTTGTGATGATTGGGATGCAGTTCAACAGATGATCCCGCAGAAAAAAATCTACCTTCTGCCACTTTTCCAACTAGAAGTCAAGTTATTATTTGTTACTCAAACAGATTTAGACACAAATTAATGGCTAAACTCCTAGTTGATCATTTGCTATCAGAAAAGGCTTATATGAAAGGCAAAGGCCTCTAGATTACGCTTATTTTACCAAAATATAATATGATCATGCCTTGATTTTTAATTATTTAATTAGGACAGTAAGGTCTGACTTTGCTTAGACAAAAGTCTTGTCACTTAACGGATTAAGTGATTGAAAAAAAATAAAACGCTGACAGAATGAATAGTCACTAATTTCTCAAATATCAGACTTCAAACTTTTAATATAACTTTTTATTATTTTATTTAAAAATCCTTTTTCCTGCCTTTTTTCAATGACACATACAGTGCTCAGCATAACTGAGTACACCCCATTTTGAAAATGAATATTTTTATCTATTTCTCAGTGTATATAGGCAATGTATTTTTGTGAATTTACAAATTTATTAAAGAGATATATTTATGAAACTTATAATATGAAATTTGTCACCAAACATATTTAGAAATTGAAATAATACTATTAAATTCAAGCAAAATATTGCAAAAAAAAAAAATACAACCTACAAAATTTCAACAAAATTGTTCCTTTTTTTTGCTTTCTTTATTTTTTCTCTTTTTTAATTTTGTATTTAATATTTTTCTATAACATAAATTTGGATGTACTAGTTTTTGCACCGTTATCGTAAGTTATTTTATTAGATAAGCTCAAGATTTGGCTTCACTACTGACTAGTCTAATGTATATGCACAAATATAATATTGTATATATTGAAAATATTAATTTAAAAGAGAGATTTGTGAGGGGTGTACTCATATGCTGATCACTGTATGCTATTTTTAACAGTCGCAGTATACTCACCAATAATAAAACAAGACAAATATTGTTTTTAATTTTTATTGAAACGAACTTCACATATGACCTTCTTGCACAGAGCTGCATAAACAGACTTTACAAGCAGTTTTTATAACGGAAACAAACAATAAAGACCGTAATAAAAAATGAAATATGACAAAAACTCTTCATGAATGGACAGAGATAATACTGGCACTTATCCAGTGAGAAAGATCAAATAAATACACAGTATAGTCTGCAAATTAACAATGCTAAACAGTATGCAATAACTCACATGAGTTAGAAGACTGATGAACGTTATTATCCTGGAATATAAAAGCAGTCTGCGAAAAAAAACAACTGAAAGTATAAGTTGCATATATTACATTTTTCTCATCTTTAATCACGTTGACTGCAACAAAAGTTCTACTGAAATTCCTCAGATCAACTTTCCCTTTTAAGTTTCTTTGAAGTCTTGGAATTTTTTTCAGGACTTGCATGATCTAATTATACAGTTAATAATTTCTGATTGTGCTGATAAACATTTCAAAGATTGCAAACTTCTATGGAAACTGGAATCTGCACTAAATCTGTGACGTTATTGTTCAAATGGATCCATTTCTGGTCTAAAAAAAAAGTTCAAAGACACCAAGTCAGCTTTTAATATTCCTTAAAGGGGTCCTATAATGCAAAAATCACTTTTGTAAACGCTGCCCAGCAAGAAATTTTTTGTTTCTAAAAGATGTCTAATAGACATTTAAACAGTTGTCTTGGCTAAAACAAGACTAAATCTAATAGACGTGTAGGAATAGACCAAAACTAGACTAGTCATCAAATAAACAGAAAAGAATGACTACACACATACAGTCTGTCTTATCTGACGACTAGTCTAGGCTTGGACTATTCTTAGATGTCTATTAGATTTTCCCTGACAGCCTCTAGTTTTAGCCAAGCTGTCAATGTTTGGATGTCTATTAGACATCTATTAAACAAAATAGTTTGCTGGGTGGTTTATACTTCTGCATCGAGTGCTAGCCTTGTGCGTGCATTTATACGTCTGCATGCTGTTTGTGTTGCTCTGCAATAACACTTCCAAAACGCTAGATGGCAGTAGCGTATTTATGTTTTTATGTTCCTCTGTGTCTTGTTTTTTCTAAATGCTACCTTAATGTACAAGTCGCTAAAACTCGTTCATTCAGAGGTGGGAACTGGTGGATGTCAACACCTTTAATCATGGGGTAAACACAAAGCAAAAGTTTTCATTTGAAACTCCTTCATGGAACTCCAAACAACTCTAAACACTCGCTCCATCAGGCTCGTGGCAGTCCCGCGGCTCTCAGCACCACCAACACTCATCACCGCTACCAAGCCTGACCAATCACAAAGCTTGCGGTGAGGGTTATGTGAACATGTAATGGCTGCGTCGGACCATATGAGTGCGCTTGACGCAGAAGTATAAATCAGCCTTAGGTTTTGTGGCAAAAGTCTGTGAATATAACCAGTTTTTAATGATAAAATGTATTGATTTTATTTTTTATAATCACACTTGATAAAAACAGTCTGCAGAAATACTTTGATTGACATTCTCTCATTGTACATGTAATCAGAGAGCGAAAGCCTCATCCAATAGTGACCATCTCGTCCTCATTAGCATAAGAAGTAAATCTTGTTTTTGAATCTGCCACTATGCTGACACATAAGCATTTGTAGCTCCGCCCTCTTTTGAAAAAGAGCACCTCATTTGAATTTAAAGCGACAGTCTCCAAAACAGTACAATTGGGATCAAAGCCTAAAAGGGGCCATTTTAAAGACTTATTAAACATTATTTATGGAGTATTTTGAGCTGAAACTTCACATATAGAGACTTATTTTACATCTTGTAAAAACAGGGGCATAATATGTCCTTTAAGACATTTTAGATTGGAGAAATTAGTCTTAGAAGCATATGATGATGGGTTTGAGTTCTGACGTTTAATCACAGACATCTGAACACATTCTGCAATATTTGAGAGATTTATAGGTATTAATTTTTATTTCAATCTACTGCTTATTATTCCAGTGCCCTAATGTCCTTAAAAATTAAAATAAAGAGTTACTATCAAATATCTTCTACGAGTAGTTTCTCAACTACCTTCCTGGAGGGTTTTGGATGTCTCCCTTGTCTGTCACACCCATTACAGGTCTTTCAGTCTCGGCTAATGAGCTGATGATCTGATCAGGATTGTTTGGTTGAGGAGACATAACACTGTAAACCCCAACAGTCAGCTTTATCAAACGAAATGAGTGTAGTTAACTCAAAATGTACTGAAAGTTAATTCTACTCATTTGAAAAGAGTTTTGAACTCAGTTTTAAAGGTAATGAGTTAATTAAATACCTCATTATTACTTCAACTTAAATGGACTAAGTTCACAGTACTCGTATAGATTAGTTTTTGAACTCAAATGGTTTGTAGCAATCGGTTTCCTCAAGCGGTTTGAGTTGCCTTAACTTATTGGGTTTTACAGTACTCAGTTGGTTTGAGTTCTCTTCATTTATCGGGTTTTACTGTGCTCAAATTGCTTTATTCAAATGGATTAAGTTCACAGTACTCATTAGGATTAAATTTTGAACTTAAATGGTTTGCTGCAATCGGTTTCTTCAAATGGTTTGAGTTACCTTAACTTTTTTGTGTTTTACAGTGTAGAAAATGTGCAGAACTTGTGGTCCTCCAGAAACGTGGTTGAGAAACACTGTTCTACAACAAACCTCAACAATCTGGTTTATGTTGCAACTGAACATCTAAATCTGACTCTACATTCACTGAGACTGCACACTTCAATTACTGTGTTTACCCTGTTCCTCTGTGTTGTTCATTTATGTCTTTATTTAGGGTTTCTCATTTACTTTAGTCTTATCTTGTTTAAGCTGTATTTATGGTTTATGTGCAAATATGCTTTACCCATCTCACCCTTATGAGAATTAGCCATGATTTCCTACAAATGAAATGGTTTTTATTGTTAATCCATGGTAACGACCGATTCACCATGGTTTGCTAAAGTAACCATATAGTTTAACATTTGTATTGGTTGTAAAATAGTTATTAAAATAGTAATAATTGCATAAAAAAATATTGTTACTGTTCATTAAATATATAAAATCATAGCTCATTTTGGTAATGAATTTTATCGTATTTATTGACATTAGCTTAAACTCAAAATTCGTTCTTAATCATCATTTTACTCATTATTTTAAATTACAGTGAAGTAATAATGGGGGGAAAAGCGTAGGGAGGTTGTCACTATTAGATTTTAGCACTAGTGGACATATTGTGTATGTTGAGAAATAAACTGAGTTGCAGTAAAACTATATATACAATGTAAAAGTTAAGGTAACTCAAAGCATTTGAGGAAACTGATTGCAACAAACCATTTGTATAAAACCTAATCCTAATGAGTCCTGTGAACAATCTATTTGGGTAAACGAAGCAATTTGAGCACAGTAAAACCAGATAAATGAAGAGAACTCAAACCAACTGAGTACTGTAAAACCCAATAAGTTAAGGCAACTCATCCACTTGAGGAAACTGATCGCTTCAAACCATTTGAGTTCAAAAACTAATCTATACGAGTACTGTGAACTTAGTCCATTTAAGTTGAAGTCATGAGGTATTTAATAAACACTGAGATCAAAACTCTTTTCAAATGAGTAGAATTAACTTTCAGTACATTTTGAGTTAACTACACTCATTTCATTTGATAAAGTTGACTGTTGGGGTTTACAGTGTAGTTATAATATTAGTATTATTTTAATTTATTTACCTAAGAGTGACAGTTTTAGAGTTTTACGGTTATGTCTTTTTTCTTGTTTGTTTGGTTTTTATCTTGCATGGAGACCAATTATTGTGTCCTTAATTAATTGATCTCAAAAGCAGTTTTGGTTGTAGAACATTTAACTTAATTTTTATTGAACAAATGTTTTTCTTTTACAGCAAAAATGTTTCTTTAGATTATTGCAAACGACTGTGTGGTAGAATTTTTTATGAAATAAATAATTTTTTGTCCAATCAAAACAGCTTATAACGAAATAACAGCTTATATCAAAATTTTAAATACAAGACTTTCTAGGTTTCTGACTGATCTATATCTGGGTTTCCATTACTCTGAATATAACGCATGAGAAACGAGTGATGGAAATGGCAAATTTTAAATGAACATCCCTTAATTCACACACTTAAAATGTTTTTACCTCCGCTTGAGGTGGTTTTGGTCGAAAAAGGGGTTAATTCTAATAATGGCAGATGGAAATGCATTTGCCAAATAAACTCTAAAGTTGCGGTCACACTACATTTTTCACCCCATAGACTTCCATTTATAAGCATGTGAATGCGACAGACCAGAAATGCAAGCTCGTGCAACAAGTTTCGCAGTTCGTTGCATTGAAAGGATCAAGCTTGGTGCACTACACTGTAAAAAACTCCATAGCTGTGGTGCCGGAAATAAATCGTAAAATAAAAGCCATTAAATTACATAAATTTACTGTAAAATAATGTAAATTAAGTAAATTTCTGTAATTTAAGGGCCGTTATTTTACAGTAAATGTAATTTAAGGGC
>CAIGQZ010032248.1:2481010-2492821 GCA_903798205.1 Danio tinwini | reverse complement strand
TCTGTAATTTAAGGGCTGTTATTTTACAGTAAATTTCTGTAATTTAAGGGCCGTTATTTTACTTTTTTTTCAGCACCCCAGCTGCCGGAAATAAACCGTAAAATTACCAATTTTTTTTTTTTTACAATGTATGATCTTTGAAATTGCATCACGTGGCTGTATAAGACCAATCAAAGATCAAAACATGACCTCTCTGAACAAAAATTTAAAATATGGACCAACCGCTCACTTTTTTCAATGTCTAATCATCTTGTTTAACCCCGCCGCTTTTCGCAGTGCAGTACGACAGAATTTCGCATTCTCAAACTCTAGTGTGATCGTGGCATAACATATCGAAAGTTACAACCACATGACAGCTGCCTCAGCATGTATCAGCTGTCTCCAATATGATTGCTATGTTTACTGTTGGTTGCTAGGTTACCAATACTACAATCAGCCACTCTAAAAACTTGATGGAAACACTTTAGATCACATTTGGGATTTTTTCTTTTTGACAACTTCGAAAAGACACACTCGAGAGCCTCTCTTTCGTCCTCTGATTAATGTACAAATATTTATGACATAAAATAATTATAAAGCCAGATCAATCTATAGTCTCATTTATACTCTTTAATCAAACTCTTAAAATTGTAATCTGTTGACATGATGGTGGTAAATTGAAGAGCCACGTTTCAATGATCAGATGCTTTCTGAACTACTGTATTTGCATGTTTATGGTATGTTTAATTGTTACAGAGAGGAAAGTGTGCAACACAAACGTACATATTCATCTAAATGTTGCTCTAAGCAGTGTGGATGACATCTGTATTGCTCCAAATGGGTACTATTTATTTGTTTTTGTAATTAAAGAGTGATTAAGAAGTTAATGGTGAGTATATCGGGGCATTAAATCACATTCATTCTTCTGCATCTGTGACGAGCAGTAATTTGCTGGCTGCAGTTCACTGAATGGCCACTAGTGTCACTAAAAACATCCCCTTCTGAATTCCGCATACAGTCATATTGACGCTTTCAATTGGGAATGCACTGCAGAATGGTTCTTTAATGACAATAAACTAATAGTACCTGGATGAATTTAACCCCAGCATGTCTGTAGCTAAAAAACAGCATGTGGTACTTGCTATGTGAATATCATGGGTTTAAATAATCCCAAATAATGCATAAATCTGCAATGCGGCATATCCACAAGGATTTTTAATTTTCATAAAACCAGCTCAGGCTCTTTCAGTAAACTGTCATGCCATTACACAATCGCCACGTTCTTTAAACAACAATGATCTTCAATGCTTCATTAATATATACAATATAAAGTGGGTCTCAATCCAAGTACAAGTACAAGAAGCACTGCATTCAATTCCATTGTTTTGCACCATGTCTTCAAAATATGAAAATGTATTTATTTTACCACAGTATTTCAGTAGAGTTTCAGTGATCGCCTTCTGCTCCTTATGGCGCTTGCATTTAAACTGCTTTTCATCTCGTTTTACGCTTGAACAACTAAATAAATGCTATAAGTCTGTTTAATTGATTATAATTTGATTACATTACAACATCAATGCTGTAAAAGGAACGTTATGAAATTGAAAATAGTCATATTAACGTAGACTAACCATGTTCTGTACACAATGATGTTCCGTATAGATTACTTTTTAACGCTACACTGCTGATTTTTTTGTCTTGTTTCTAGTCCAAATATCTAAAAACTCTTATATCAACAAACATTTTCTTGGCAAGCAAAACATAATGTCTTGTTTTCAGACATAATATGCCAATATTAAGTCAGTTTTTCCTTAAAACAAGCAAAATAATCTGCTAATGTGTTAAGTAAAATAATCTTGTTTTTCCTTTTAACATAAGATTATTTTGCTTGCAATTTACTCCATTGGCAGATTATTTTGCTTGTTTTAAGGAAAAACTCACTTCAATTTGGCATATTATTTCTTAAAACAAGACAACATGTTTTTCTTGTCTAGAAAATTCTTCTAGATTAAAGAATTTTTAGATATGCGGACTAGAAACAAGACAAAAAATCTAAGTAAGAAAAGCATTTTTTGCAGTGTAATCTCTGAATAAATACTTACATAGACAAGCTATATGTCTGTGTGATCTTTATTTCCCACTCTTTCACCCCCGAGCACAACAGAGACCCTCCTATCAATATGTTTCAGAAAAAAATCTGTAAGTTTGCTATGTTAAGTTATATGCGCCTTGTACTGAACACTTTATAATTGTGTACGAAACATCGTCTTCCATACACATGCGTAGGCGTACTTTTCCCATCTTTTCTCAAAAACTACTGATCAAAAAGACATCAATAAAAATTTGGATTGTGTAATAGAGAATGATCACACAAACATGCTTATCTGGCTTTTAATGATGGAGTAGTAGTCGTTTGAGTGTGCTGTTTAGCAAAATGTGTACAGAACATGGTTAGTCTACGAGAACTTTACACTGGAAGTTCATTGGTGGGTGAAAAACACTGGCTACATCCTAAATCACCACTCAGTAGGTACTGCATTTGAGTGCCAACGTACTACTCGGCCATTAGACAAATATGATCTATACAGTATGAATGTCAGTAGTATGAATGAAACTCGAACGTACTACATCCGCCATTTTGTCATTATCAGGTGACCTATCCGCGTCAGTTGCGTCGGTTTACTCCCATTCGAATTATTCGAATTCTATGAATTCAGACATACTACTCGACTCGCATACTGTTTTTAGCGTACTCTATAGTATGGAAGTATGCTATTTTAGACACAACTACTAGCTGTGCATTTACCCCATGTCAACAAGTCTTGCTCTGAGCTAAAAGTCTTTGCTGAATACATAAATAATCAAAGCAGCACTCATTTTTCCTCTCATATTTCAGTGTTTTAAGTGGAACACAAAGAGATGCTTTTATTCAAGTCAACAAAAGCATCTGTACGCTCGATTTTTCCACCACAATAGTCTTTTACTACTCCCAATCACTGCCGTCTTCAATGCTTTTCTTCAGTCAGTGTGAATTTCTGTGCAGACATGCAATCGTGAGGCGTCTTTTCCTTTATGGCGTGACAAAAAGAGGATCTGCGTACAAAGGTAAAGCTTTGGTGCCTCGTCCTCTGCAAGGTGCCTGATTGGCTCCGTCGTCGAAAAGATTGGTAAAAACTACTCTGAGCGAACGAACTGACCGTCCCTCGTAAAGACGCTCTACGGAAGGATGTGCGGAAAGTTTCTCCTGCAAAGTAGTAGAGTAGAGGGTTGAAGCAACTGTTGGACGCCGCCATGCACAGGGAGATCACCAGGATTTGTAGGTGATACTTGATGACCTGGCAGGGCTTGCATACGACCTTGGCATGAAGATGGACGGTGCGGATGATGTGGTATGGTAGGAAACACAGCAGGAATGTGCTCAGCACAACTGCAATCAAATACACGGCCCGTCTCCGAGTTTTTGTCTTTCTCTTTCGATTTCCTATTTTACTTTGAGGTCCATTGATGAGTTTGAAGATGATGCTTCCATAGCAGCCTAATATCGTAATAAATGGAAGAATGAATCCAAACAAAACTCCCACATAGTTCAAAATAAATAAGCGATTCCATGAGTTGCTGTTTCTGGGTTCAAAGCAACGTGTCTTGTTATCCCGTTTTAAAGT
This sequence comes from Danio tinwini, assembly GCA_903798205.1. Lineage (NCBI taxonomy): Eukaryota > Metazoa > Chordata > Actinopteri > Cypriniformes > Danionidae > Danio > Danio tinwini. Next base: position 2,489,180 of record CAIGQZ010032248.1, on the reverse strand, counting down.
ACCTGACATGAGGAACGGCGTAGACAAGAGCGCCACAAAAATCCAGATCACTAAACATCCTATGACAGCTCGCCGTGTTGTGATCAGGGACTTATTACGCATGGGGTGGACCACAGCTAGGTAGCGTAGCACGCTGAGGCCTGTAAGAAACAAAACGCTTGTGTAGAGGTTGAGGTAAAAGGAAAACACACACCAGCGGCAAAACCAGTCTGGGAATTCCCACAAAGCGCCCTTAAAGTAGTAGACCAGGCGGAAGGGCAACGTCAATGAAAAGCCGACATCTGAAATGGCCAAGTTAATCATAAATACAGTGTTGGCTGTCTTCTTCTGGGTGAGACACAGGAAGACATACAGAGCCACAGAGTTGCTGATGAATCCAATAGGGAATACGATGCTGTATGTAATCGTGTATGCCAAATATTTGAAGTCTTCACTTTCCCCGCAGTCCTGGCTTCTGTTGCAAGGGTTTTGGGTGATGTTGAGCCCCAGAGTAAGTTCTGGTGTGAATGCAGCAGCTGGAGACAAAAAAACAAGATCAACAATTAGAAATCATCAATAAGGTATATGCACACAGACTTTTAATTTTCAGTCAGCCAGCCCAAGGGATTTCGGGGAACTGTCTTTCCATTACAAAATCGCCATGTTTAAGATCTGATTTCTTTAATAATCAGCAATCTTCACTGCTTGATTGATATATGATATAGACAAGTGGTCCTCAACGACCGGGCCGTGGATCAATTGGTACTGGGCCGCACAAGAAATCATTATTTACGTTTTATTTATTATCTGAGTCTGAACAATCTTTTATTTTGAAAAGTCTTTTATTTAAAAAAAATCACTGTAATCTCCCTGTTACATCTCGGTTACTTAAGCGCTCAAATTTAGCCCACAAGCAGCAAAATGAGTAAGAAACAGACGTCTTTGGAAAGTTCTTTGCTAAGGGGAAAAGGCTCAGTGAAGAACCCGCACTGCCAAGGAATGGATCCGCAAGCCATTTGTCAACAAATCAGGTGAATTCTCCATAGCTGTGCAAAAAGATCAGTTGATGGAGATGCCAATCGACGGCAGCCTTTTAGGGGTCGTTCGCATATCGCATCTTTTCTAGAGTTCGTTGAGTTTGTCTAGAGTTTGTGAATGGAGGTGCGCCTTCAGACTAGGCATGGGCCGGTATAAGATTGTGACGATATGATAAGCTTGGATAAAAATATCACAGTTTTACGGTATCACGGTATTGTGCTCACTGCTCTAAAATATATTATTTTTAAATGTCTGGGTAAAAAAACTAAAACTTCTTCCCCTTTGTAATTTTTTTTGAAAGATTTATAATATTTTGGAACAGTAAACATGTCAGGCTAAATAATGAAAATGAATCATTGACTTCTGCTGTTTTTATTTGTTTAAAATACACTAATTTCTTTACAATTTAAAACAGCATCTTTGGACATTTTTTCTGCTGGAGATACTGTTATCCTAAAAAACAAAACAAAAAAATGTAAATAAAAAAATATTACACATACATTAGGAACGATATTACAGAAATTTTTGGAGGTTTTAAAACCTTGACTTTTCCAAACCACGGCATACCTTGAAAAGGGTTATCATCCCATGTCTACTTCAGACCATACCAAACGCACCCAGTTGAACGAATCCCTCGAGCGCACCGCAAGTCCCGTGACAAGAACTGACCAATCGGCTTCAGCTTGTGTGGAATATGCACATTTCAGGATGACTAATTATTTCAGACAAACACAGAACACGAAACACTGCAGTGCTTTGTAAATTTTTCCATAATTAAAACTTGTTTCAGAGTGAAAACTTGTTTCTCTTCCTCTGAGAAAACAGTTGATGTTCACCTACAACCTACGAACACCCCCCCCCCCCCTTTATGATTATGCCTATCAAGCTTTTGTGCTAGATTTCTCTTCTTTTTTTGCCAAAAAACCTGAGACAATTTATTGTGCAATAAAATATTTTCCCTACCAGCAAATATTAATCTGACACCAAATATAAAAGCAGACACTAAACCGCTATAACGCCATCACCAATGACTAAATCTCCAAAAGACAGATGAAAACATCGATGAATTGTAGCTCTGACAGGGACATGAGGGTTTAAAATTACTAAAAAACTGCTGCGGGTGAAGTATATTAATTGATTGCAAGTGCCCGGTTTGTGATCATACAGTGCATCCTAAAAGTATTCATAGCGCTTCACTTTTTTCACATTTTTTTATGTTACAGCCAAAAATTCCACAATTCCAATTCCAGCCAAATTACAGCCTTATTTCAAAATAAATTACATTAATTTATTTCCTTAAAATTCTACACACAATACCCCATAATGACAATGTGAAAAAATATATTTTTAAATTGTTGCAAATTTATTAAAACTAAAAAACCTGAAAAATCACATGTACATTAGTATTCACAGCCTTTGCTCAATACTTTGTTGATGCACCTTTAGCAGCAATTACAGCCTTAAGTCTTTTTGAATATGATGCCACAAGCTTGCCACACCTGTCTTTGAAAGTTTTAGCCCATTCCTCTTTGCAGTACCTCTCAAGCTCTATCAGGTTGGATGGGAAGCGACGGTGTACAGCCATTTTTAGATCCCTCCAAAGATGTTCAATAGGATTTAGGTCTGGGCTCTGGCTGAGCCACGTGCCACTCCATTAATATTTTGGAGGTGTGCTTTGGGTCATTGTCCTGCTGAAAAACAAACAGTCTGAGGTTAAGTGCACTCTGAAGCAGGTTTTCATTCAGGATGTCTCTGTACATTGCTGCCTTCATCTTTTCCTCTATCCTGGCTAGTCTTCCAGTTCCTGCTGCTGTGAAACATCCCCACAGCATGATGCTGCCACCACCATGCTTTACTGTAGAATTGGTATTAGCCTGGTGATGAGCGCTGCCTGGTTTTCTCCAAATGTAACACCTGGCATTCACTCCAAAGAGTTTAGTTTTAGTCTCATCAGACCAGAGAATTTTGTTTCTTATGGTCTGTGAGTCCTTCAGATGCCTTTTGGCAAATTCCAGGCGGGGAGCGGCTTCTGTCTGGCCACTCTACCATACAGGCCTGATTGGAGGATTGCTGCACAGTTGGTTGTCCTGCTGTAAGGTTCTCCTCTCTCCACAGAAGAACGCTGAAGCTCAGACAGAGTGACCATCAGGTTATTGATCACCTCCCTGACTAAGGCCCTTCTCCCCCGATCACTCAGCATAGATGGCCGGCCAGCTCTAGGAAAGAGTCCTGGTGGTTCCAAACATCTTCTGCTTATGGATGATAGAGGCCACTGTGCTTATTGGAACTTTCTGAGCAGCAGAATTATTTCTGTAACCTTCCCCAGGCTTGTGCCTCGAGACAATCCTGTCTCGGAAGTCTACAGACAATTCCTTTGTCTTCATGCTTTGTTTGTGCTTTGACATGCACTGTCAACCCTGGGACCTTATATAGACAGGTGTATGCCTTTTCAAATCATGTCCAATCAACTGAATTTTTCACAGGTGAACTCTAATTAAGCAGCTGAAACATCTCAAGAATGATCAGTGGAAACAGAATGTACCTGAGCTCAATTTAGAGCTTCAAGGCAAAGGCTGTGAATACTTCTGTACATGTGATTTTTCAGGGTTTTTTTTATATAAATATTCAACTATTAAAAAAAAACTCTTTTTTTTCACATTGTCATTAATGGGGTATTGTCTGTAGAGTTTTGAGGATATAAATTAATTTAATCCATTTTGGAATAAGGCTGTAACATAAAAAAATGTGGAAAAAGTAAAGCGCTATGAATACTTTCTGGATGCACTGTATGTTGTGCTTTAGCAACTCTTGGGAATGCAAATTTGCAAGTCATGCAACCTGAATTGTTTTATGCAGTAAATTTGAGTAAAAACTTTTTGCATTTGTTTGCGTTTTTATGAATGTGAGTCCTATGTGGTGCTAGAAATACTGATTAAAAAAATGGTAATTAAGTATTTAATGTAGTTAAGCCATTAACCAACAATAGCTGACTAAACCAGGAAAGAGCTGTGTTTTATTAGGTTTACAAATCCCCCTTTGGCTTTTTGGGTTAAATATTTATTTATAATTTCCATGGAAGTTTAATACACAGACAACAGTATAGAGTTTCTTGAGCTGTGTTTATATCAACCATTGTCTTGTATGATTTTATATAATTTTTGATTGAATATTGAAATATTAAAATGCATTAACTATTTAAGAAAAATACAAAAAAGGGGAATTTCATAAAGTATACAATCATGATGATGTTATTTTTTCCTACTTAATCAAACATCGTTATTTTATCAAGAAGTCTGTTGTTTCCAGTAGTCCTGTCCATGGTTCATATGCAAAACGTATGCAAAGGAAAATTCAGCGAGTGAAATGAAAACAGTTGGTCACTAAGAATATTCAAATGACAGCTGTGAATAGACACTCGATGAAAAACACAAAACACACATGCAAGCCATTGTTAATTATTAATATGATTTTTTAATAACAATTTCCAGGTGCTAAACTGGTTTGGTTAAGCTATTGTAAAATGAATAGATGAACTGGAAATGCAATATATCTGAAAAGTAGGCTACTACATCATGTTTTTATACTTTAATGTAGTATTGAAATAGTATTTATACACTTGAATGTACTTTCAAGATAATCACCACAGTGTAAAGTCCAAAGTCAAGTTTTTTAGATCAAATTATTCAGAAGATATTAGAGTAAATCAATTAATGTAAAAACAAATAAGAAATAATTGTCCTTACATATCGTTTTAATGACTCTATATAATTATTATTATATTTGAGAAGTATAGTAGCCTATGTGTTATTAAAAAAAAAAGATTACTCTTATACTTTTTTGTGTATTTTTCTAAATCTATCATATAAAGTTGAATTAATTACATATAATGCGAGTTTTACTCACCTGTCATCTTCTCTTGGTCATCCTCCTCTTCACCATCAGCGTACTGATGTCAGAATTTTAATACCACAATGTTATGCAACACAATGACAAAGTGTTTCTCTCTCGACAGTTTCAAGTGTCTGCTTCCTTTATGGTGCTCATGAAGAGGACTGCCTTCGTGCTCGTATGTCCCATCTTTAATTTTAAAGTCACCTCAATACACGAAGTACACCAAACTCTCCAATAGTTGTCGCGCTGACTGAATGTCCGACTCGCGTCTCGAATCTTTTTGTAGATTCGCTCAGTGATTCAAACGAATCGATTCGCGCAAACAAAATACACATAATTTGACGCGATCTAATTAAAAGTGTTTTGGTAAGCAACGTAATTTCAAATGTTAAATAAAACAAATGTAAATTGTACATTTTAACGTTGATTTATTAAACCTAACCAGCTAATTTGTGCAGCTCAAAGGAATCGATTCGCTTATTTGAATCCGAAACCCCCCTAAATATTTCTTGTGAAACCACACCTTCGAGGATTGTTTTCCCTTTGGATGTTTCTCAGGGCAGGTATAACGTGTAATTCGCTGGAAGGGTAATTGCGTAATCCCATTTATACCAAGCATGTGTTTTATTATAGCCTATACCACATAATAAATGGTAATAATCTAAAAATAAGCAACAACAAATAAGGCAAGGCACTGCAGGCAAAACTGTTTTTATGCATCTGTCATTTTGATTTTTAGATGTTTGTCTTTTCATAAATATCTCTAATAAACACTGTTTATTTTATTGTAAGTTATCAGTTTGTGCCTGTAGATTCAAAGGGATAGTTCACCCAAAAATGAAAATGTACTCACTATTTACAAGTACTTTCAAACCTTTGTGAGTTTCTTTATTCGGTTAAACACATTTTACTGGACTGTCCTGCTTTTAATGATTCCCAGAAGACTTTTTTTTCCCTTTTTTTCTTTTTTATGAAATGAACTCTAAATGACATTTTAGCGAAGTGACACCAGGAACATTTTTGGGATTTTTGTCATGTATTAACCCTAAACCTTTTTTAATTTATGTTTTCATTTGTTTGTTGTATTTTTATTACTGAAATGATAGCCTTGGTTGCTTACATGGAATAAAAAAAAAATCATCATCTTTATTCGGTTGAACTAAAGCACTAAAGAAGATCTCTTGAAGAAAACTGAAACCCTCAAACCATTGACTTCCATTGTACATGCTTTTATAGTAGTCATGGGTTACAGGTTTTCAGCTTTCTTCAAAAGATCTTCTAGTGTTCAACAGAATAAAGAAACTGAAACTGGAGAGGAGGAACAAGGAAATTGTGCATAAATGCTGACAGAATGTTCAGTGTTGAACTTGTAATACATATTTTTTAAAGGTCATTTTCTCTCTCTTCCATTGAGCCATGAATTTTCACTTCAGCAGCGTTAACTACAACAAACTTTAATATTATGTCTGTTCACACTTTCACTGTATTTTCTGAATTACAGAGTGATTTAGATTCCAAAAATCCCCTCTGTAAAAATCTTTGACACTAATATGTCCACAATTTAAACAAATTTTGAACCCAACTTCAGATTATTATGCTAGAAATGGATACAAATTATTAATTAATTTATTCGTTCATTCATATTCATCCTTGTGTCGTGAGGGCAGCAATTGAGGTAAAGTGTTTTTTTGTATTCGCACATTCAGACTTTCTTTTTAATAATATAATTTCAGAAAAGTATTCTTTGCCAATTGTAAATAGGGAAATCATATTAGCAGCCAATGACTATCAAAGTACAACATTGTTCACAGTTGATTAAATAGTGCTAATGTTGTTTTGAAGTCATACTTGCATGCTATTTCATACCAAATATTCAAAGTAGCATGGTAAACAATGTAGAGTTTACAAGTTGCCACTGTTCAAAAATGAATGAATGTCCCAATAAAAAATTTACTTTACCTCAATAGGGCAGCAGTCTCAGGAAGGAACCCCAGACTTCCCTCTCCCCAGACACTTCTGGAGACGGGGAGGGAGAGGGAGAGGGAGACGACAGCTGTATGAAATCCAAAAGTTTACATTCTTAATCACCTGTTTCTAAATGGTCTGTCTCTAAACGTGTGGGGGGGGGACATATCTCCCCGTCCCCCCCGGTTGCTACTCCCCTGCTTATAATGCATATGATTTGGATATAACACCTCTCCAATCCAGTTCTATGAATCCAGTTCTATGAGTCCTCCATAATGTACACACTTATTAATGATTCCTACTTGTCCTCCTCGTGATGAAGAGTAGGCTAAATCTGATATGTAGTGGGGGGAAAAAAAAAAAAGATTGTGTTCATCAGACGCTGGATTCGAACCTGGTTTATAATCGATCGCATCAAAACATGTTGCCATGCGCTTTACGAGCTACGGCACTCACGCTGATGCCTGCGGCGCTCACCACTTATGCTGTCTCTGTCAATCAAACCGTAATGTGTGTGAATCACTCAACTAGTTTATTCCAAGTGCGCTATTTGCTCTTCGCCTAAATAGTCACTCCAAAATCGGCATTTTACCCCCCTCACAGGGGCCCCAAGTGCTCACGGGCCCCTGGGCCTGTGCCCATAATGCCCATTGGTTAATCAGGCCCTGCCTGAGGTGTCCCCAAGCCAGCTGAGTCCCTCCAGCGTGTTCTGGGTCTTCCCCGAGGCCTCCTCCTGGTGGAACATGCCTGGAACACCTCCCTGGGTAGGCGTCCAGGAGGCATTCGAAACAGATGCCTGAGCCACCTCAGCTGACTTCTCTTGATGTGGAGGAGCAGCGGCTTTACTCAGAGCTCCTCCCAGGTGATAGAGCTCCTCACCCTATAAGAGTGCACCCTGCCACCCTGCGAAAGAAACTCATTTTGGCCGGTTGTATCCGAGATCTTGTCCTTTCGGTCATCATGACCCAAAGCTCATGACCATAGGTGAGAGTAGGAACGTAAATTGACCGTTCAATCGAGAGCTTTGCCTTTTGACTCAGCTTCTTCTTTATCACAATGGACCAATACATTGACTGAATTACTGATCCGCCTGTTAGTCTCAACAGTCTCAAAAGAAAATTAATGAATGAATATTATTTTTTAACATAGGCCTACAGTCTTTTTTGTTATTACAAATGCAAAAAGTTATTCAGACAGTTTCTAGATTTAGAAATAAAATATTGAACAACTGGATTAAAATAAATAAATAAATAAATAAATAAATAAATAAATAAATAAATAAATAAATAAATAAATA
>CAIGQZ010032248.1:2446231-2478355 GCA_903798205.1 Danio tinwini | reverse complement strand
ATATATATGAGCAATTCCATGCGAATGTCAACCTTGCCATGAAAAAAAATTAAGGTTTCACCAAAATAGAGAAACCGTTTCTACATTTTTTTGTGTAAGCAAGTATTTTACAGTACTTTAAAAATACTTCTAAATGTGTTTGTCAGTTTTAAAACTATTATATTTAATTTGCCAAATCACACAAGTGGCAATTTCACATCTGTCACATCAATAACGACACTTTTTCCTCATAAATGCAAAAATATAAAATAAAATCAATCATGTTTGTTCTGTAGTAAGCCGACTCTTATCCGTTTGATTAGCATAGTTTCTTTTGGGTGGTGCAGTTTAATTGACAGAATTTCTACAAAGTATGTTGTATATTAAAAACTCGCAGACTTTTTGTCACATCCATAGCGCATGTTTACTTTCCTCATTTAAAATCTAAAAAATGTTTACAGATGGATATTTTTCTGGTTGCTTAACTCTGTGATTAGTTGTTTTGGAAGATATAAACAGATGTGTCAATATAATGTTAAAGTATACATTCTATGTGAATTTATGTTTTGAGTTTTTATTGCAAATATCACATCCATAATGCTGGAATTGCTCATATATATTAGTACCATTAATGGACGTAAATGTAAAATCAATCAATTATTAGTTTATTTATTCACCACATGTGCAAGATTTTTTTTTTTTTTGCAAAAAGTTCTACTTTCTCATGATGCTATTAATGTTTCTGTCTGCATCCCTGTAATGTTGTGTAAAATTGTGGACATACACACAAAAAAGTATTACGATAAAATAAATGATATGTACGATATACAGCAGTCAACATTGGACGTGATTCAAAATAGGATTGTTACGATACTGGAATTCGGTATCATTCGGTACTGAAATTTTAAAAACAGTGAAGCTGTTGCAGGACAGGGGTGATGAGAAGGGGTTCTGGTGATGATACGGGCAGCTGAGTTCTGGACCAACTGAAGCTTACCGAAGGATTTATGAGTGAGACCAAAGAGAAGGGAGTTGCTGTAATCTAAATGAGATGTGACAAGGCTATGAACAAGAACAGCAGTGGCATGGGGGGTAAGAGAAGGGCGGAGTCGGTTAATGTTGCGTAGGTGGAAGTAAGCAGACCGGGTGATGTTACTGATGTGACAATCAAAAGATAGTGTACTATCAAGGATGACGCCCAGACTCTTGACCACTTTAGAGAGATAGATGGAACAGTCATCAATGGAAAGAGAAAAGCTGTCGGTTTTTAGAGCGTGTTGATTTGGTACCAACAAGCAAAACCTCAGTTTTTGCACTGTTTAATTTGAGAAAGTTAAGAGAGCCAAGATTTGATTTCTGCTAAGCAGGCTGTAATGAAGGTGGAAAATAAGAAGAGGGGTTGCCAGAAAGATAGAGCTGGGTGTCATTCACATAGCAGTAGAATTCTATGTTATATTTACAGAGAATATTACCAAAGGGAAGGAGATAGATGATTAAAAAGCAAGGGCCCCAGGACTGAGCCCTGGGGTACACCCGAAGAAACTGTAAAATGCTAAGAAGTGAATGATTTGAGCTGAATGAACTGAGTGCAGCCAGAGAGATAAGATTTGATTTCTGCTAAGCAGGCTGTAATGAAGGTGGAAAATAAGAAGAGGGGTTGCCAGAAAGATAGAGCTGGGTGTCATTCACATAGCAGTAGAATTGTATGTTATATTTACAGAGAATATTACCAAAGGGAAGGAGATAGATGATTAAAAAGCAAGGGCCCCAGGACTGAGCCCTGGGGTACACCCGAAGAAACTGTAAAATGCTAAGAAGTGAATGATTTGAGCTGAATGAACTGAGTGCGGCCAGAGAGATAAGATTTGAACCAGTCAAGTGGGATATTGGTGATGCCAAGAGAAGATAGTCTATTGATGAGGGTGCTGTGACAAATAGCGTCAAAGGCCACACTCAAGTCGAGGAGAATGAGAACAGATATTACTTATTAGAGTATTATTGTACTCTGTAAAACAGTGGTGAGTTTGGTGAAATGATGACCTTCATGGTCAATCATAGTAATTTATGTTGAGGACGTAAAGTCCATGTCAAATGAGCACGGTTTAGGAATGCACTCAATATCGCTTAAATGTTAATGGGAAATGAACGTTTTTAAATTGCAGTATCGATTGGTACCAAATTCCAGTATCGTGACAACACTAGTTTAAAACCTTTGTTGTCCTAAAACTATTGAATAACTCTTATTGTTATGTTATATTGTCATGACTAGGGTTAGCCGTACGGAGCGCAGCGGCAGGTATGGCTCTGAACAGTCTCGCGATGATGACCGAAGGGACCGGCGAGATCGAGATGACCGCGGATACGACTCTCATCGCTGGAATGATGACCGCCGCAGTGACCGTTATGATGGTGAAAGAGGTGATAGAGGCGACAGAGGTGATCGATACTGGAGCAGAGACAGTCCTGAGGTGAGAGTTCCTGTGTGTTTGTGTTCATGGACACTTTTCACAAGATTGTTATGATGCATTTAACGGTCATCAGCATCTAAAATCCTTTAAAGTTTTTAACATTTAGATTTATTTGTTTTTTTAAGTATGAACATTTATTTGTATTTATGTATGTATTATATCGTCTCTGCATCAAATTTCAAAAAACAAAATACTGCTTGTGCGAGGTGTTTATAATGCAGTGTCTATGGGCAAGACAGTCAGTTTGATGATCTTCTGGCTGCCGTTATCAGTCTCACACAACAGACTTTGACAGAAAGGTATAATAAAGAATAATTCTGACCTTATGTAACAGCGAGGGAGGAAGCGGCGCAACAGTGATGGATCTGAAGATGGACATCATTCAGATGGTGATTACTCTGAGCAAGATTACAGAGGAGATCCTGCCGATGAAAAGGAGAGCAAGACCATCATGCTTCGGGGTCTCCCCATGAACACGTCTGAGGCAGATGTAAGTCTTTTCTTTCTTTGTCAAATACTCAAATGTGTTTACATTTCCACATTATTGGTAAACGTTAATATTAGGATTTGTTTTTTTTGTTTGTTTTTTTGTTTTAATAATATTTGTGACTTCTAATAGAATTATCTGTAGTTAATATAATAGTTTTACTAGGCAGAAATTACTAAAATATTCTCATGGTAATATAAATAATAATGGTCATTATAATAACAATATAAAGAATAATTGTAATATTTTGCACACGGAATCTATTAAATATTGTCAATTTCTAAATTGTTTAATTTTCTGCAGTGAGTTTAACAATAATAATATTACATTTTTTAATAAATATTCCAAGACTGGATTAAAAACACCTCATAATGAAACTTTTGCAGTGAATATAATAGTACTATTAATTATTAAAATTAATATTATTTAATAAGTTATATTAGTAGTCAAATATAATAGTTTTTTTTACAAATGTGTACAATAGTCAGTGTAATTAACAGTTATTATGTTATAAATGACATTCCTGACTTGCACATTTCTTGAAAATGCTTGATTCTTAGACATGAATTTAAGGCTTGGAAAGTTATTTAAAAACAAACACAGGTCCTTGACAGTGCTTTAATTTAAATTTTATGCTGTTATTTCAACAATTGTACTGTGCTACTTTCAAAAACAATGAAAAAAAAAAATTCTTAATTTTAAAAAATCGTAAATTTCAATCTTACACATGAACTATGACAAATAATGCATTTGATTAATACTTCATAAACCGCATCTGAATTTTGCCAGGATTTAAGTCAACTAATTGTATTAAAGTTCTTTAAACATGACTTTAAAACGGTTGTTTAAAAAGGTCAACCTTTTATAAAGTGCAAGTTAAATGTTAAGTACAGGAAGGATTTTTTTTAATTTGTTTGAATTACAAAGGTACTCGATTTAAAATATTAGTGATTTAAAAAGTTCTTGAATTTGGTGTCCATGAAAGAGTGGGAACCGTGCATAATACAAATGCAATAGCTATATTTATTAAGATAATTTAGTATGTGAAATTTAAGTATATTTTGATTGCACCCACAAATATTGCATTTTAATTTCATAAGATTGTAAAAAAATTTTAGGTCAATAAAAATGCTGAAGTGAGGTTGATAGTCTAGCTATGAATAGTTAGTAACTTCATATTTTATCCTGAATTTCATTGTGAAATTAAAATGAAAGCTGGTTTGCTCTTAAAAAATCTGACTTTGCCTGGTAATTCACAGATTCGAGCAGCCATTGACTTGCTGGAAGGGCCAAAGCCAATGGATGTGAGGCTGATGAAAAAGAGAACAGGTGAGATTGATGTACCGTGAATGCTTTCGCTTCCAAACAAACCTGTGTCCACTGGGCCAACCTGCTTCCCCTCAAATGCCTTTTGCCATAGCAACATGTTATCTGACTAGCTTTACCCTTTCAGACTAATGAGTTAGGACATGTTTGACTTTAGGTACAAGCTTGAAGGTAAGTTTCTCTCCAGCTTTTGAGTGTCTCGAAATTGGCACAGCTTTATTCATGCCAATTGAAGTTACATGCAGTCATGTAGCTTCTATATCTTAAGTGCAAACTTGTTAAATATCATCCAAGCCAGTTATATTTCTCAAAGATTATCCACTTGTTTATGACTGTCTGCTTTGATTATTGTTTCAACCTGCTTCAGCACAGTAAGTTTGAGTAGCAAGATTATACAAAGGTGCTGTTGCTATGGTAAAAAGTTTCCAGGCAACCCCCCTACATCTCTTTGGCCTCTCTGGGTCAAGGAGGTCACGAAGCAGTTTGTGACAGAGTTTGAATGTTGTACCACTGAACCATTTAAACTAACACGCCTCCCGTCTGTATATCTGAATGCCTCTCTAGGTATAAGCCGAGGTTTCGCCTTCGTGGAGTTTTATCACTTGCAAGCTGCTACCAGATGGATGGAGACCAATCAGGTTGCTTCCTAATCACCAAGTCTAGCTTTTGCCCTGGGGGAAAATGCAATTTCAGTAGAAAAGGAAAAAAAATGCAAAAGTTGCTGCCCCAGCAGATTATATGGACTGATATGGACCAGATCCTCTGTCTTTGAAGGCAAGGTGTTGTGACCAAAACTTAGAAGAGCCATTTGATGGACACTCTGGCTTTATGTACTTAACTGTTTGTTAGCACAGATGATTTTATCTTTTTAAAGAGGGAAAATAATTAATACACCTCTGGTGTAATTTAATTGATTCAAATGGGTTTTAAGCCACAAACTGTAAATGCAATTTTATGAAAATGTGTTTTTTTTTAAATTTATTTTATTTTATTGATGCTAGTTTGTTCAGGTAGTCGTGAAGTGTGGTGCTATATAACATCCCAGTTAATGGACCTCAGCATTAAGTTTTTTTTTATTATAGTACCAAGATGTTTTGTGCCGAGAAAGTAAATGCTTCGACTCAAGTCCCCTATCCTATTTAAGAAAGGAGTGCCCTTTTTTTTTTTTACACTCTGTTCCGGCCCCATCCGGACACTCGGGTCCCAAACACACACCATCTTACACGTTAAACCCTCCCGGGCGATCCTCACCCTAAACCCTCGTGGCTAATGTGGTTTTTCTTGGGCTAAGATAAAAACGTCACAAGAAGGGAAATAACCAAATTCTTTCTTCCTTTTCCAGAAACTGCTGTGCGTTCAAGGCAAGCCTGTTGTCGTGCACTACAGCAACAACCGTCACAAGTTTGAGGATTGGCTCTGCAACTCAGTAAGTTACAAGAGATTCCCTGGTTCTTTTTTTAGTTTCATTGTCAATGTTTTTGTTTAGAAATAGAAAACTTTATAATTAGATGCTTTTAAAAAGTATCTCATAAGAATCCTGAAGTTAACATGATTTGCACACAAATAATTAAGTTTTCAACTACTAAACTGATATTTCATAATTCCTGTTTTACTATATGTTTGTTCAATAAAGTGTAGCTTTGGTGGTCAACATAAGAAACCTAAATTGTATTTCAAAGTGTAACCGTTGTTTATGTACATAGGTTATGGCTATTTGTGTAGGAAGTTTAGTTGTGTTTTCGACTTTTGAATACACTTTCTGTGAGCATAGTAAATAATGCTGATAAAGCGTTTTAAAAATGGTAAATCCTCTAGAGCACGTTTGGCCAATTCTGTTCTTGGAGATCTACCTTCCTGCAGAGTTCAGCTTTAACCCTGATCAAAAACAACTAAACCAACTAAGGCCGTCCATGAACACAAAGCCACAATTTTTTTCTGCGCGGTTTCGCTGTTTGTCTCCACGAAACACGGTGTCAGCAGACTGAAAACGATTTTCCAAAACTCTGGGTACATTGTGGTCACTTTCGCCTCATGATATCAGAATGTGTGCTATTTTCTTCTTTCTGATTGGCCTGCACAGCTGGGTTTACACCAAATGCGAATGATGGAAATGAGGTGAAATTTCACACATTTGCAGCAAACGCATGACATATTTTGTCATTTAGCTGCTGTATGCAATTTTCTCATGCAAATTCTTAATTCCCAGTTTGGTGTGAACCCAGCATAAGTGGTATTATCGCCCTCTGTTGGTTGAGCATGCCCTTAACATGCATTGCAATGCGTTTTTTTGTTTTTCATGTGGACGAAGATTTAAAAAAAAAGTAAATGAAAGCATGTTTATAAAAATACCCATGTACATATGGACATGGCCCAAGTAGGATCTGAGGCCAAAGCGCGATTGTCCCCCATCCCCTCTTCCCCTCGGCTGCACTAACATTGCATAGCTGTCATCCAGTGAGGAGTTTGTGTCTTTAATAAACTACAACAGATTGCGTTCATTGAACAGTAAGAATGATTAATAAATCCACATAAAACAGTCCCCTAAAAGTGATGTGTCTTCAGTTTCGGGCTCAGGCGGTTTTTGCACTTGCAAGGTTGCAGCTGAACACTGCAGGAAGTTAGATCTCCAGGAACAGGGTTGGGCACACTTGTTTTAGAGCAGGGGTGTCAAACTTGGTTCCTGGAGGGCCGCAGCCCTGCACAGGTTAGTTCCAACCCAACTCCAACATAATTACCGGCAGGTTTCAAACAAGCCTGAGAGACTCGATGAGTTTGATCAGGTGTGTTTAATTAGGGTTGGAACTGAACTGTGCAGAGATGCGGCCCTCCAGGAACTGAGTTTGACACCTGTGTTCTAGAGGATTAATTACACAATTTTTTAAAAATCTGCTCAAACATCCCTAGCCAATTTTGTTTGGGAAAGTTAGTTATGCTTATAGTGTAATCACATCACAATTTTTCAAATGGTCCACTCATCACGGTAAGTGTTCAAGCCACTGTTGTGTGCTTGTTACCTGCTGCCCCAAAGCTGAAGTGTCAATTAAAACACTATGACCGGTTGCTTGCAGTGTGGCCTGTACAATTTCCGGAGGAGGCTGAAGTGCTTCAGGTGTGGCGCAGCTAAAGCGGGTAAGTAGCTCCTGAGCAGGAAACCGCTGTCTGCACCCATCCGGATGGTCCAGTCAAACACACTTATGGCCATGGAGCAAATTTTTGATCTTTTACAATGTGGGGATGTTATCATCTACCCTGTTTTGTTTACAAATATATGATAGCTAAGAATTGTTTTATTGCTCATAATCACTAATTTATATATTTTTATAACATACATAAAATTATGGCTGCATTTTAGGAGTAGTTAAACAACCACAAAAGTAGTTATCCAAGTAGTATTTGATAAGGCATCCAATATAATTAACACTGTTCTCCATATATTAATGGTTTATGATATCCAATCAATGGTGAAAATGAGTAGAAGTTCTGATTGTAGGAATTATAATATGGGGCTCTTTTAGTGATACAGTTTGTAACTGGCTTCAGTGTTAAAAGAAACTCAATGCACTTTTGTTCTTTTTGTGTTTATTTTTAGATTCTGAATCCAGCAGCACCACAGGGACCACAGAAACACAGCCAAGTGGAGATTACTATGGCGATAGTAAGGGTTTTTCCACAAAGCATCGCCACCAAATTGGGTTGCATTAATAAATTATTAGGACGCACAAATTAATTTTTTCTCCAATGTTAGCTGTCCAAAATGTTTTTTTAGACTGATAATGATCATGTTGATTTAAATTTCCTAAAACCCTTATTCACAATGTCACCAATGCAGATGAAAAAAATATTAAAGAAATAAAATGATACAAAAATAATGAAGGTCATAATGTTTTGCTCATTCACATTTTATGTATATTCAAATTCGAAAAGCCCAGTAAAGTGATTACTGTGAATTAGCATTAAAGCAACAGGGTTAAAGGGCATATAGGGTTAAAGCAGCAGTTTATCAAATGTGCAGAAGTAAGCATAACACTATATTTCCATTTTTTTTGTCAGCCATCATCTTGAGGAATATCGCTCCTCTCTCTACTGTTGAAGCCATTCTGGGGGCTCTCGCTCCTTTTGCAAACCTTTTGCCTGGCAACATCCGCCTCATTAAAGACAAACAGACAGGCCAAAACAGAGGATTTGCCTTCGTCCAACTCGCTTCTCCTCTGGTACCCATTTGTTCTTGTCTCTAAATGTATTTTATATCAAAGCTGGTATTGAACAAGTGCAAAATCACTAACGTTAAACCTGCAGACTCTTTTTAATCACCTTCTGCTGATGTTGTTTGTGTTTTGCAGGAAGCATCGCAGCTGCTAACCATCCTCCAGGGCCTACAGCCGCCACTTAAACTGGATGGCAAGACTATTGGTGTCGACTATGCCAAAAGTGCTCGAAAGTACGCACCTGTCACTCATATGCTGCTGTCTAGTTTTCCATAGCCTTTTTCCAGCTTGATTAATAATTCACTTAATTTTTTTCTTTCCTCAGGGATCTGTTATTGCCAGATGGGAACCGTGTTAGCGCCTTTTCAGTTGCCAGCACAGCCATTGCAGCTGCTCAGTGGTCCTCTAGTCAGGTATGAACATCTTAAACATGCCTCAACGTTAAAGGTCCTATGAAGTGCTTTGAAATGGGAATTTTTTTTTATTTTATTTGATACTTGACATACTCAGAAACTGAAACATCAAGACAGGCGTTAGATTTTGTAGTATTTGGCTTAGCCGTTCTTGGGTGGCTCACCAATGTATTTGATTTTGTATTAGATTTTTGTTGCTTATGACCCCTGTTCCCCTTGGAAAATACTGTAAGGCCCCTCTCCACATTTAATGATATTATCGCTTATATAAGTTTGCAGTAAGGATGACAAAATAATTTTTGTTTTCAAACAAACTGTATGTTTTACTATATCTAGATATGTTTATGCACAAATAATAGCCTAATATAACCTATAAAAGCAAAACATCAGTAGCAAAGCATCAGTAGCAAAGCATCATAACAAACATATGCAAGAAGTTGTGCCATTTTTGACACGTCGGTAGACTCCTCTATTGGTACAAAGCTGATCCCTCATGTCTTCTGACATTGTTGTGATGCGACGTTTGACTGTATTATTTGATAATGGTATCTAGGCCACTTGTTTTGATTTATCCCCTCCAAATAATTCCTTGATAATCTCTGTTGCGCATGGCAAAATCAAAGTTTCTGTAATTGTATGGCCTTTCTTTGCTTTCGCAATTTTTATTTTCTTTATTTTTCTTTCTTTATTTTTTTCAGCAACTGTGTACAATATTTAAAAAAATTCTTTTCATCTTGTCTGTGACGTCCCTCATCTCATTTTGGGCATGTGTCAATTCTTTTGCCTTGCGCTTAAAAAATGCTCTGAGATGGCGCGGAATAGGGGATGAGTCCTCTGCAAATGTCTTATTAATTTGGACGGCCTCATGCATTCGTTAGCAAGAAGCAGAAAATGCACTGTGGCTGGGTTAGGGACTTTTTGCTTGGAGAAAATGTAATAAAACCATAGTTCAGGTAACTATCTTGGTGTTTCCTGCATTTCATGTTTCCAGTATTACTAGCGCTGTGACCTGAAATGTTTGGAGCTTCCTCACCTGGGGTCCAGTATGCTTGGTTTATTACTATTAGCTGCTGGAGGTGAATCAGTGAGAATTACAAAAAAATGTCAATTTTTTTGGTCAGCCAGGGGATAAAATGCACTAAAGCAGCATGATCATTCTCCTAATTGTCCACAGCTAAAAAAATTCTAAAATATGACACGACCCCCCTCACAGAGCTCGCTGAGGCCCCCTTGTGGGCCGGGACCCCCCTGTTGTGAACCGCTGTGTTAGATGACTCTAATACATAAAGTAAGCTGACCAAAGTTCTTACGAGGAAAATACTTTATTGAGGACAATGAATAGTGCAGTTCCTCAGCATTGATGTTAACCTGTTGTCTTCAAGTAACTTAACCCAAAGTACTGTCTGTGAGACACTACTTTTATAACAAAGGATAAGACCCCCCCCCGGAGATTACCCAAGTGGTTTGGTTGGGTCACAACTCTTGAGTTCCTGTAGGCCATTTAGTTCACACCTTTTTAGATGCAGATACCTGTTAGCATATGAAACAAGCCATGCACATGCACAGGGTGTGATATGTAATAGCTCCTCCCCTTTAAAAAAAAGCCAATAGCATTTAGTTTATCAAGGCTGTGACAGTGGTTGCGCTTAAGTGCAGCAAATGAAAATTATATAAGAAGTGTTTTAAAGGGGGTGGGTACATATTTTGAAGTGCATTTGATTGGTCTGAAGATTTGATGAGGTGATGTCAAATAAATCAATGATCCATTTATGTGGAAGTGACAAACTACAAGGATTCAATGTTTATATCTTCTAAATGCCAAATTGTCACTTGGAGCACACTAGCTTATAGATAACATATGGATGATAATAACATCTAAAAACGCCCTTATTTTAATTACTTGCAACATTTTAAAGCAGAATTAGGCATTCAAGACTGATTTATTTGATAACTTTTTATTCACCAGCCTCAGCAGAGCGTGGACCCGGCATCAGAGTACAGTTATCTACAGGAGGGATATGTGCCCTGTTCGCAGGTCAGTTGACCGCATCCGCTAACATGTACAGTATGTTGTTTATTTGTTTGAGCCAAGTTAAGATGGTTTGTTGTTTTTAGGAGTATCAGGCGTACTATCAGCAGCAGGCTGGAACTGTAGACCCATCCCAGGCTAATGGCATACTTGGAGGTAACATTAGCATAATGTGTTGTTTATTACATTGCAATGGGATGTTTTAAGAGTTATGCATTTTTAGCATATTCAAAGTGAAAAGCTGATGTTTTGATTGACAGCAGCTCCAGGGGTGAAAGTTGTTCCTGCTGCTACAGGAGTGGTGATCTCTCAGAATGCACAAGTCTATCAGTCTCCGCAAGCTACTCAGGTGACTGGTTTTGCTATATTATTATTTATTTAATAATTTAAGAATAAAAAATGGTTCTCAATCTGTTTTTAAAGGCCTAAATAAGAATATTAAAGTATGTTTTACATTTATTTAAATTAATTTTAACTATAAAAAAACTTTAAAATAAAACCATATGCTTTCCCTAAGCCAGTGGGGTGGAATGACAACTAGGTAAACACAAAACGTTTTTTATTATTAACCCGTTCCATGACCCCTCATTGCTAGTAACTCAAAAATGCAGAGAAACAATAAAATGAAAGCTAGATAGTTCTGCAGTATAAACTGCACTCATTTCTCAAGTATTCTCATGTAGATACACTTCTAAAAATAAACATGACTGTTTTAGGCCCCGTTTACACTAATGCGTTTTCGTTTTGAAACGGCGTTTTAGATAAAAAACGATCCGCATCCACACTAGCGTTTCATCTAGCATTTCTAAACATATCTCTGTCCACACTACTCCACTAAAAACGTATATCACGTGACCATTCGCGCACTCTGGGTATGCACGTCCAAGTATAAACACGAAGCATGTGTCTCGCTCTGCATTTGGCTATTGTTAGTCAACAAACGCTGGTTGAACGATGAACGCGATCGATTAGTGAGTGCTCGAACAATAGCTTGCCTCTTGCGAATATATGAAGCTGCTGTAGTAAAAAAGGCAGAGTTTAACTGCACAATGGCGCCTAAAACAGACAATAGTGCAAACAATGCTCCCAGTTCTGTGCCCATGTTGTTGTTTACAGTGAAGGCTGGTCTGCCGTCTTCCGGTAGCATTATAGTCATGTGATAGGGGCTTGACAAATAAGGGAAGGATACGCAATGATCCAAAAGCCCCAATCAGTTTTTCCCCATCCACACTGAGACGAAGCAGCAGCGTTTTAGAATGAAAACGGCCTCTCCAGCATTTTCAAAATGCTCAGTTTTTGGGGCTCGAAAACTCTGGCGTAGTGTGGATGAATGGAGTAACCGTAGCAAAACTTGTGCGTTTTAAAACGAAAACGCATTAGTGTAAACGAGGCCTTAGAATCACGTTTGCAACCTGGGTGTGTCATTTTAAAAGCATTGTCAACTTATTTACTACAGACCTTGTTTTTATTTTCATAAATGCAAAAATTTATTTCTAAAAAAAACTATAGGAAAATTTTTAAGGAATCAGTGGCTTCCTGGTTTTGATGTCAAGTTTTCAGCGCTCTGCTTCTCTTATTTTTGTAACAGGTTGTCTGCTGGGTCTAAAACGAAAGACCTTAAAGTCTTAAATTGACTGAAATATTGTGTTTTATGTCTTAAGTCATTTTAAACAGGTCCTAATTTTGCTGTGTCCAACTAAAGCTACTAGATCGGGTCCAAATCATCCAATGATTAACAATACATCTCAATAAAACCTTATTTTATGTGTTTAAGTGTTTTATTGCAAAGAGATACAATTCATCACTGCTGTTTGACATTTTTACAGCAAATTCCCCATTAAATCCCTTAAGAATTCAGGGAAGGAATACTAAAAATAATTACACTATTCTTTATGATAATACCTGGTCATTAAAATTAACTTTTAGTGTTTAACCATGTAAAAGTTTACAACTTCATTCTTAATGGTCTTTAAAAGTTTTAAATTTGACTTGATTTTGACTTGACCTTAAGAAACCCTGTGTAAATCAGAAGCAGCTGAATTATCTTTTAATGTTATGCAGTGGCCCTGAGAATCCAGAAGATTGAGAACCACTGTTTAATTCTGACATCATCATCATAATAATAATTTATTTTTTGGCAAAGATTGACGGCAAACCCCAGTCTATTACAGCCACTGCCACCATTTCTGCCCCAGCAACCTCTGCAGTCTCTGCTACAGCCACAGCAACATCTACCTCTCAGGAAAATCAAGCCAGTAAGAATACTTTGTCTTATTTTGTATTTTTATATTTATTTAATGTTAAATTTTTGCTGTAGAGCTTTAGGTTTAAGCAAAATACATTACAAATTACATGCATTATTATTCTTATTATACCACTATTAAATTCACACATACTTATCAGAAGAACTGATGCTGCTGGTCATTATTTGATTCTTTTGCCATTTTCCTGTTTCCTTCAGATGTCCCAGACACTTCCTCCTATCAGTACGATGAGTCTTCAGGGTATTATTACGACCCCAGCACTGGCCTCTACTATGACCCAAATACACAAGTAAGAGTACTTTTTTTTATACAACAATTGTTTAATTCAATTGCAAGTAGAACGCTCTAAGCTTTGTTATTTCTATCTTTTAGTACTACTACAACTCTCAGTCTCAGCAGTATCTGTACTGGGATGGAGAGAAGCAGGCGTATTTGCCTGCTGTGGACAGTAACGCTCAAAATGCCATTGCCTCCACTTCCACTCCTCAGAAAGAGGGCAAAGAGAAGAAGGAAAAACCTAAGAGCAAAACTGCTCAGCAGGTAATAAAAGCTCATTATGCTGGTCAGTCAAATTGCAAAAGGCTGTATGTAATTTAATTATATAGATAAGCATTGACTGTTTTGTTTATATGCATGCGCTACTCATGGTGTTTCAGCCTCTAAAAGCAACTTTACTTCATGCATTTACTGTGAATTGAGATACTCTGCAACACCATATCTTGAGCTACACATGTATAAACGAATGGTAAAATTCTCACGTTTGCACAGTTATTGAATTTAAATCTAAAATGTTTTGATTGTTTTATGTTTGGATAAATTTAATGAAGATATTAATAAGTTGGATATTAATAAATTGGGAACAAATAAGATGTTTGACAAATTAATACAGTTATTTTTGTAAGAACTTTGCATTTCCTTTTAATGAAAATGATTAGATTGTGACATGAAAAGATTTCTCGCCTTTTTAGTTCAACTCTAAAATTAATTTTAACTCGACTCTTTTTCTGTTTACTTGTATATTTATTTTTGTATATAAATGTTTAGTATTTGCATATTTACTTGTATATTTTTGTACACTCCCAACAATACTGTCCCAATCATTCCAGTATGATTTATTCTTTCCAAATATTGAGCTTGTCATCACAAATATATTGCAGATAGAGCTGCCACTAATGACTATATCAAGACTGATTTC
The DNA here is from genome assembly GCA_903798205.1 of Danio tinwini. Lineage (NCBI taxonomy): Eukaryota > Metazoa > Chordata > Actinopteri > Cypriniformes > Danionidae > Danio > Danio tinwini. The sequence goes on along the minus strand of CAIGQZ010032248.1, from coordinate 2,463,989 downwards.
ATTTATTGATTATTTGACTAATCTAAACAATACATTTTATACCAAAAATTAGGGTTGCACAATATATCGTTCCAGTGTTGATATTGCAGTGTGTACATCCACAATTGTCACATCGGTGTACTTATGTATGTGCTTTTTTAAATTATAGTTGACCAGGAGCTACAGAATTGTATTTAATCACTGTATTTATATGGAATTTATATGATTTATGCAAAAAAAACAAAAACAAAATGTTTTTCTTGTTTCTAATCAAAATATTTTTATTTCAAATCAAAAACACTGGCGCATATATTTACGCACTGGCGTCTTTTTATTTAGATGTAATAAAAATATGACAATATAACATCACAATCATATTTACATCTTTTTCAATTTAGAGGGGAAAATGATAATAATGGGAGGGGGGGGCACAGGTTGTTTAAATTAGTAACAGATTCTAAAAAATAAATAAATACATAAACATTAGGAAGAATTAGTTGAAAATACAAAATCACATATAGAAGGCATGCAGCAGATCATCAATGTGACAATGGTTTGCGACAATAAATCTTTGAAAATAAGGGGAATATGTAGATGGGCTAAGTGAATGCCAGTTTATTTAGTCTTTTCCTGTTTCATTTAATAAATTGCTGAAATTTGAGGTAAGATATACATATATATATATATATATATATATATATATATATATATATATATAAAGGGTGTCCACATTTTCTCAAAAACAGTAAGCTTGCCTTTTGACATGTATGAAATCTTTTCCATAGCTAAACAGAAGGACATATTATTGATCCACTGTTCAATAGATGGCCTTTCCATTTTCCTCCAGTACATAGCTATTAGACGTTTTGCTTGGAGTATACTTGCATCAGTAAGTTTACGAGTACTGCTGTGGCAGTCAATATTTTCACAAGTAATACCCAAAATATAAATTTCCTGTTTCATGGGCAATTTCGATTCCATTTCAAAAATGAACATAGCCACCTCTTTCCAAGATTTTTGTACCTCTGGGCAATCCCACATACAGTGCAAAAGTGTACCTTTTTCGGCACATGTAACTTTGATTGTTTTAAGGAAAAACTCCTAATTCTGACTTTTTTTTTTTTCTGACGTTGAAAACAACAACATTTTTACTTGATCTAAGAATATTTAGACTAGAAATGAGACAAAGCAAAGAAATGCATGTTTTGCATTGATTTATTTAATTTCTGTACCTGAAAACTGTTAATCTTCCCAGAAGACATAGAGCTGTTCAAACTATCTTATAAAACTTTATTCATATCAAAATATATAGCATAAATAGCAAAGCTTCTCCGTTAAAAATACTGATTTTGACTAATTATCTGTACAGACTTGTAATTGGCATAATAAGCAACCATTGAGCTCCTTGGCAATATACTAGCAAGCTGTCCATGTAAATGCTCAAAATAAAAAAAAATCTATCACTGAAAATGAATATCTACCTCTTTGTGCATCAGATTGCGAAGGACATGGAGCGCTGGGCCAAGAGTCTGAACAAACAGAAAGAAAACTTCAAGAGCAGCTTCCAACCCATCAGTCAGGAGGAGAGGAGAGAGGCGGCGGCAGCAGATGCAGGATTCACGCTGTTTGAGAAGAAGGTACGACTAGCATCATATTGTCTTATGATGATGATAATTTTCAATGAATAATTATTAATAATAAATTATTGTCAATACATAAGATTAATTCTAAGTGTGTTTTCTTTTCAGCCTGGAGCATTGGAGAGGCTTGTAACAGAAGCATCCAAAATGGCAGAAGAAGAGTGTTGCTCATCAAAGGTCCCGCACACAATGTGTACATTTTAAATAAATTAACTTCTTGTGGCATATTAGCTTATTGACGCTGCATTTTCTGCAGGTGGGACTGGTGGCTGCGTACAGTGGCGACAGTGAACCAGAGGAGTGCATAGATGGAGACGACAGAGAGGACAAGCTGACGGACTGGAAAAAGCTTGCTTGTTTGTTGTGCCGGAGGCAGTTTCCCAGTAAAGAAGCTCTGATTCGCCATCAGCAGCTCTCAGACCTACACAGGGTAATTACAGTCTGTTTGTATCATTGTCGTTACTTTTAAAATCACCTTATTTAACTCCTGACTCGTCACATTTTCCTGTTTAGGTATATATGATCATAGCAATTAGAGCTGCACGATAATGGAAAAATCTAAGATTGCGATATTTGTTTATCCTGAGATATATATTGCAATATGAACCCAATTGAACTAGTGTGCATCTGCATAAAATATATACAAGCATGAATAAATTCAATAAAGATAAAAAAATTAAAGAAAAATTAAATCAACAGCTTTTTGTGTTGTCTTCTGGGGAGTCTAACTATATTAAGGTATACAGTAATTGAATAATCAGATGTAAAATAGTACTGCAGTCTTTGTTGTATAAACCAGTGTTTCCCAACCCTGTTCCTGGACGCACACCAACAATACTTATTTTGGATGTCTCCCTTATCTGACCCATGTGTTTCAGGTTTTGGAGTCTCTTCTAATGTTCTGATGAGTTGATTCAGGTGTGTTTAATTAGGAAGAGGTGGAAAAGGTGTACTGTTGGTGTGCCTTCAGGAACAGGGTTGGGAAAAACACTGGTATAAACAATTCAATAAAATTAATCTTTAAGTTTTTAAAATTACAAACATTACAATTTATTGTGCCTAAATGATTTTTAAAAATCCTCATACTTTGACATTCCTCAGAAAACACTTGATAAATGATAAATTATAATCCAGACTCAACATGCGATGTGACTATTGCAGATAATCAAATAGCAATATTGATGCTGAAATGATATATTGTCTTAATAGCAGCCCTAATAGCAATTCTGCTTGAGTACACACCAAAACAATTGTGTTTGTGATGCTCTAAATAAAGTGTTCTTGGTCTAATTAATTGAAAATAAATTGACTAACAAAGAAAGCAGTATTTTAATTTATTGTGGTGGATGTTTTACATCAAAGCAGCCGTTGTTGTGTTATTGCATTTCTCTGTGCAATGCGAGCTGTATGAATCATGATGCATACAATTTTATGTTTAGTTAATTATGAGTCATCAGATAAAGTGGGGATGACAGTTACATACCTGTGCCGTGACAGCTGCAGATAAAGTCATAATAAGGCTATGGAGAAAACTTGTCGATCCAGCTTCATGGTTGATGCAGAGTGTAAATATAGATGCACTGTTGTGGTGCACTTTGAAATGTTGCCTTGTGAAAGAAAACCAAACCATTTGTACAAATTAAGCTCCTGTTTGTGTACAAAGCAAACGATGTACAAGTCTTCAAATGCCGTGAAAACTTATTTGTTGGTATGCTTCAATAATCACACAATTGTGTTGTTGTTTTTGTTTTTTTAGCAAAACTTGGAGGTTATGAGGAGATCTAAACTGAGTGAAGCAGAACTGGAGGAGCTGGAAAGAAAAGAGACAGAGGTGAGAATCTTCAGCCACTCTTTATTCAATTCTATTAATTTTAGTCTTACGATGCACGGGTGCTTTTTTTTAATTAGTCAAAATACATTGTATGGGTCAAAATGATTTATTTTAATTATATAGATATGCATTGGCTGTTTTCACTCTGCAGCAATGTTTGTTTGCATGCATTCTAGCTATGATATAGTGTATCAGCTTCTAAAAGCAACTTTAACAATCTAGGCGCAAAGTCCAAAGCGCAGGGCGCAAAAGCATTAAGGGCGTGTCAGAATCCACTTTTGCTATTTTAAGGATGGAAAATTCTGCTTTGCGCCGCGGCGCATGGTCTAATAGGGTTGGGCTTATTCTCTTAATGAGTTATAGGTGTGTTTTGAGAATAAACAAATCAGAGTCTCATCTCCCATTCCCTTTAGGAGTCGGTTTGCTATTTACATGGCGGACTTTGTAAGTGGAAAAACTGAATGCTTCACTAGCGAGAAAACAGTTAAACAGAGCATCTACAGTGCAAGAATAAGACAATGAGCATCCTCTTTACTTTCACTCTCGTGGATAAGGAAACGTGTTGTACGCACAGACATCCATTAGCCTACATAATTAATTTAGTTTGTTATGCACAAAGATTTGTTTCAAATCTATTTCTATATTCAGTTCTAATTTCCAGCAAATGAACAATAATAATGAAGTGTGGTCAAAAAAGTTATATCCTAATACACATGCAATGGCCCATATGGTCTACAACCTGACAGGTGAGCAAATCTAAGCTTGTTTTTAATAAAACAAATATAAATATGCAAATAATAAATAATACTGCTAATAATAATAACATTATACAAAAGCAATTTGTCATGACTAAACTGAAAAAGCCCCCAGAGATGAAGGCAGTAGTTTTTATATTTATGTATTTTTGTAATACTGTAATCCTTTATTTCTTTTTTTATTTGTAAAGATATTTGCGTATTGCTCTATGAGTATTGCTCTGTGTGTATTAAGCAATGTTTAAGCGAGGCGCACAACTAACATGCTCTGCGCTGGACTCTTAGCTGGTCTATTAAACAGTCTATTCTGGTTTCTCAAAATAGCAACGTGCCAGCAATGCACCTTAACTCACCTCCTTTTTTAGACCAGACCTATGGGCACACATATAAGCGCAAATGCATTTGCCATTTAAACAACGTGGTGAAAAACGTCAAAATGACTCTTGCGTCAAGCTGAAACTAGCAAACAACATTTGCATTGCGCCGGGTATATGATAGGGCCCCATATCTTAAGCTACACGTGTGTAAATGGTAAAATTCTTAATTCTGAAACTGGCAGTACGTACAGTTATTGAATTTTAATCTAAAACTTGTTGATGGTTTTATGTTTGAGAAAATTTAATGAAGATATTAATGAATTGGGAACAAATAAAATGTTAAAATTTAATACTGGACTTTTGGTAAATGTTCTACTGTAAATATATAAAAACCTTATTTTTGATAGTAATATTTCTTGCCAAATACTTAATTTGGACATCTTTAAAAGATCGTTGTCTCAATATTTAGATTTATTTAAACCCTCGGATTCCAGATGTGTACCATAGTTGCATCTCAACCAAATACTGTTAAATAATAACAAACCACACATCAATGGAAAGCTCATGTATTCACTCTTCAGACTAGGGTTGTCACGATACTGGAATTCGGTACCAATCTGAAGTTTTAAAAACGTTCATTTCCACTAACATTTGAGCGCGTTCTTAACGCTGATTTGTTATTGTGTTCACATGCTCAACAGAAATGACTGTGATTGGCCGTGAAGGTCGTTAGTTCACCAAACTCACTGCTGTTTACTGGGTGTAACCACAGATACAGGGACACTGGAGCGTTTTAAAGCCGCGATTCGTCAGCGGATCGCTTGTATGTTAGCTTGTTGTATCAGCTGATTTTCGTGGCTTTAAAATGCTCCAGTGTCCCTGTATCTGTGGTTACACTCAGTAAACAGTGGTGAGTTCTGTGAATTTACGACCTTCATGGCCAATCAGTCATTTCTGTTGAGCACGTGAACAGCGGGGTTTAAGAACGCGCTCAAATGTCATCTGGAAATGGACATTTTTAAAATGTCAGTAACGATTAGTACCGAATTCCAGTATCATGACAACCCTACTTCTGACTAAGCATGAATCTCAGTTTCAGAAAATTGATCCTTTTTAATGGTCCAGGGTCATGAGTTAGGGTGTCCGCGAGGTCTTAAAGTTTTAAGTTCACTGAAATATTGTTGTTTCTCCTAAATCATTTTAAACAGGTCATAATTTTCCTTCATTTTTGCAGAGCTACCAAATCGATCCAACACATCCAATCACCAATAATACAAAATGTTTAGCAGATCTCTATTCATAACTAATTTTATAACAGTCTGTTGTGCATACATGTAGTTTAAGTTTTTTTAAAGAGTTGTTTTTATGTTGGAAATAAAATGTATGTATAGAACTAAGGCAGGGATGGGCAAACTTGGTCCTGGAGGGCCGGTGTCCTGCACAGTTTAGCTCCAACTCTGATCAAACACACCTGCTTATAGATAAATAGTGATCTTGGAGGCACTGGTTAGCATGTTCGGGTGTGTTTGATTAGAGTTGAAGCTAAACTATGCAGGACACCGGCCCTCCAGGACCGAGTTTGCCTATCCCTGAACTAGGGCATGCTTGTTGTGACATTATTTAAAATATGTGGCTAAGAAATAATTAATTGAATTTAACTATTAAATATCCTTAACGTTTAGTTCCATACAAGTCAGAAATTTCATTGTTGGTCTTACTGATGTGTTTGTTCCGTTTACCTCACTGAACAGATGAAGTACAGAGACAGGGCCGCTGAAAGAAGAGAGAAATACGGCATCCCTGAACCCCCCGTGCCCAAGAAAAGGAAATATACCGCACCAACACCTGTAGTGTAAGTTTGTAGTGTTTGCTTTATCAAGTTCTGCTCAGTCAGCTGCGTGTTTATGATTGCTGTGTCAATATAACAATGCTATTCAAATCTGCAGAAGTTACGAGCAACCCACGAAGGACGGCCTGAACAGTGATAATATCGGCAATAAGATGCTGCAGGCAATGGGCTGGAAGGAAGGCAAAGGTCTGGGTAGAAACCAGCAGGGCATCACAACACCTATTGAGGTAATATTCCTTATTCTGTCTGTCACTGTACAATTGATATTTGATAAACAGTTTGAGGTAATTACTTTCCTCTAGATTTGAGACAGGATTATTCTTTCCACCATCTCGGTCTCTTTATTTTGCTGGTGGTCTGATTTAGGCATGGGCCAATATAAGATCTTGACGGTATGATAACCTTGGATAAAAATATCACGGTATCACAATATTATGATTACTGCTCAAAAATATATTCGTTAAATGTCTGGGTAAAAAACTAAACCTTTTTCCCTTTTTTGAACACAATATACTTTATTTTGAGAAACATTTAAAATATTTTGGATGAGTAAACATGTCAGGCTGAAGGAATTATTGACTATTGATTCTTTTACAATTTAAAACGGCATCTTTAGATATCTTTTCTGCCAAAGATACTGCTGTCCTAAAAAAAATAAAATAAAAGTCAATAAAAAAAATCATACACATACCTTAGGAACGGTATTGCAGAAAATTGTGATGGTTTTAAAACCTTGTCTTTTCCAAATTGCAGTATACCTTGAAAACAGTTATCGTCCCATGCCTAGTCTGACTTTATATCAACTGTGCTGTAAATTTAAATCTTTTCTTATAATGCACATAATACAGTATAGTAATATAGTGCACATAATGGAGTATAGTATATTTTAGTTTTTATAAGTTATGGAGTGCGTTGTGTTTATTAGGAATTCAGTTTCCTTGGATTATTTCACAAAAGTCCTTAGGGCGTAAATTTAGCATTTCATTTGTGATTTGTCACTGTCATTTTATTTCATTATGCAATTTTTAGTTTGTTGTTTATTACAGTGTAATTGTGATTTATTAGCATTTAGAAATCACTTAATTCAAATGCACTCTTGAGGTTGTACCTTTTAAATTACTTTGTTTTGTGTCTGCATCGTGCTCAACAAAATAGCTGCATGTTTTCTTGCTCATTCTCTTTATTTTGCGATATGGAAGTTAACTCATTTCTACAAATACATTTGGAAATCTGATTCAGTTGCCACCATGGGTAAATTACCAGTAATAACAAATGTCAGGGATCTTGTGCTTCAGAACATGGTGCTTATGACAGTTCATCAAAATAAAAATGTTAAGAAAAAACAAACCGCATAACAGACCTAAAAATGAATGGAAGTGAATGAGACGAGAAGCTTTTTAGTCAGTGAAATGTCAGGGAAATGACAGAATTTGACATTTTGCCTTAGTGTGTGAACCCTGAATTCTGCCATTGGTTGCATACTGGTTGCCAAACTTATAAACTTAAAACTTTTTTTAAACTTTATGCTACGTAACACTTGAAACTACTTTAAACTACAAACTACTTTTGAACTTTATGCTACTTAAAACTTAGAACTACTTAAAACGGCTTAACTTAAAACTATTTTTTACCTTTAAGCTACTTACTACAAACTACCTTTGAAGTTTAAGCTACTTAAAACTTAGAACTAAAAACTGTTTTAAACTTTAAGCTCTTTAAAACTTAGAACTACATAAAACTTAACTATTTTAAATTTAAGCTACATAAAATACTTAGCTGATAGTTTAAAAATAGTTATTTAAAACTTAGAACTACTTAAACTATTTTTGAACTAAACTAATTCAAATTATTTTAACTTTAAGCAACCTTGAACTTAAAACTGTTTAAACTAAGCTACTTAAATTAGAACTGCTTAAACATTAAGCTACTTTAAACTTAGAGCTGCTAGACTTTAACACTACTTTTAAACATTAAGGCCATATTCACACTATGCTATCCGAACCGTGCCCAGGCCTGTTTCCCGGATCGTTTAAGAAGTGTGAGTGCTCTGAATCGGGCTCAGGCACGGTTGACTTGGGTGGCCCTGGCCCGATTGGAAGAGGTGGGCCTGAGCGCGGTTCACTTGGGCTCAGGTGCGGTACACAACAGTGTGAGTGCAAGCGTGCCTAAGACCGAAACTGAAGGCAAGACATGACTTTTAAGGGACTGTTTGATATGGATTATTTATTCGTACTGTTCAATGAACGCAAACTGTCGTAGATTAATAAAGACGCAAATCCCTCACTGCATGTCAGCTGCGCCTTCAGCAAACTTCCTAATTCCTGCAGAACGAGGACTTTATGATTGTTTATGAGCGTCAAAAGTGGCTGATCTGTTTGGCAAAATATTACACTGCGTGTCACCGCATATCAAACGGCTTAAACCATATAACTAAAGAAATCTCCACTGTGCTGAGCGAGAGCGCTTACTGAGCAGCGCATCATCGATGACATAAGCGCGCCCAGGCCCGAATGTAATGTGAGTGCGGGCCGTCAGGGGAGACGGGAGACAGGACAAGCTCAGTTGCTCAAGGCAACTGTACATAGTGTGAGTACGGCCTAAGCTACTTAAAACTAGTTAATACCATTTTGAACTTTAAGCCACCTAACTTGGAACTTCACTATTTTTGAACTTAGAACTACATAAAACTTAGAACTACATAAAACTTAACTATTTTAAATTTAAGCTACATAAAACTTAGAAATACTTAGCTGATAGTTTAAAAATAGTTATTTAAAACTTGGAATACCTCAAATTATTTTTGAACTTTAAGTGACTTAACTTAAATACATAACACTATTTTTAAACGTTAAGCTAATTCAAATAATTTTAAACTTTAAACAATCTTAAACTTAACTATGTTTGAACTAAGCTACTTAAAACTTAGTACTGCTTAACTTTAACACTACTTTTAAACATTAAGCTACATAATACTACTTAAGACCATTTTGAACTTGAAGCTATTTAAAACTTAAAACTACTTAACTACTTTTGAAATTCAAGCTACCTAACTTTGAACTAAAAACTATTTTTGAACTTCGAACTACTTTTATCTTTAAGTTACTTAATTTCAGGCTAAGCTTTCTTAAACCAGCCTAAAGTTTGACTTGACAAACTTTTTAGTCTTGTTATTTAATAAAAGTGCATAGTAAATTAAAATTTATAATAATAATTATTATTATTATTATGTCTTCTGCTTTAGGAGTTCAAATTGCACAAATCTGCTTTACAAAACTGATATTAAAATGTTATGACTAATAACAACTAGTTTATGCAACCAGCTCTTAGCTCAGCAGCAGACAGATAATCAGGCTGTTATTGACGGGAATGTTTGTCATCTGCAGGCTCAGTTGAGGGCGAAAGGAGCCGGTTTGGGAACTAAAGGAAGCAGCTACAATCTCACGGCTTCTGACACCTACAAGGACGCCGTCCGGAAAGCCATGTTTGCGCGCTTTACAGAAATCGAGTAAATGAGTAAGATGTCATGTGAGCGGTGATTGTCGACCTCTGCACTGCGCAGTGTTTGTATTTATTTTGACATCAGAAACTGTTGATGAACGGGAGATATGCGTCTAGATGTGTGTGTGTGTGTGTGTGTGTACATATGTACAGAGTCCTCCAGAAATGTGAAGTATGCCTTTTTGAGTTTGATTGTTTGCTTTTTCAAAAATAGATCTCAATCTGTAAAGTTTATATATGACCTCAGTTTTGTACATAAGAAAATAAATGAGATGACCTGAGCTTGAAATCACCCGGTGTTTTTTTTTTTTAGACGATGGACTTCCACAAAACTTTTGTAATTGCATTTGGTGGGTAATTATGTGTGTGTGTGTGTGTGTGTGTGTGTGTGGGTATAAAATGTTTTGAAAGCATTAACATTTATGAATCTGAAAATTTAGCTTAGTCTTTTTTTAACAAAATATTTCATGAATGAGATGAGTGTTTGTCACAATACTTTCTGCTGGTTGTTTTGTTGGACACGCCAAATATTTACAGGTCTGGCATTCCTGATAGGTGATGAGCTGAAAGCGAGAAAGTTCTGTAGAAAAGACCAGTTTCTCTGTACTGCAACGCCTTTCACTACTGGAAATACCAGGTTTGCTAAACAGATGAAGAGCTTCTTCTCATATCTTTTTTTTGTCTGTGAAAGTTGTGGCTGCTCATAAAACTTCTGCGTGTTTGCACATGACCATGGTTGTTGAACAGGTTTTGTTGACTTGCTGCCTGTGGCATGACTTTTCCAGCATGTATCGCAAGAACAACACCTTGTTCAAGGGAATTAAAGTGTTTTTTTAATTTTTAATAACAATACACTACTCCGTGATGTGTCTGTTGATAGACTGGGTGGAGAAAGTTGACATGTCAATGCAAACAACACATCAACCATAGCAAACAAGATTGGGAGAATTTTTTTTTTTTTTGCACTTGAGTAACATATTGTAAAAATGTTATTTAAACGGTATCAGATTTGACTTGTCATTAGTAGTTTGCAGGACAATAAAAAAGTATAGTAACAGCTATATTCTATAAATCCTATTCAATCAGAATAACAATTAAGGCCATTTCTTTCAGATCTGGTTAGACCCAGAGTATAATTGATGAAATAGCCTTGATTTTTATATGTAAAAAATACTTAAAATAGCAATTTAAAGGAACAAAAAGAACAAATGTCAGTATATTTGATCATAGATTAGCAAGAAGATTTAATAAATTCAATGATAAATTCAGTTTTATCAACCCGTAATTTGACGGAGTAGTAAATAACGGGGAAAGTCTTAACTCGACTCATTTGTGTTGCCAGATGTTAATGTAAAAACGCAAACAACACTTCCATTATAAATCCAATCAGTTCAAACTATTTCATATAGGAAACAATAACCTAACATTGCTATTCGTATGTGATCACTAATGAAATTTAACTAACAGACTTAACCTAATATACGAGCCAAGCCTAAATAAGAAGTTACAAACTTGAAAAGAGCGAACATGGCAACATGCGTGCACAAACCACAACGCGTCTCTTGTCCACTTTGATGCTGTATTAATGGTCAATATAAGCGAACATCTAATCTAACTAATTACCACGGCAGAATCCATCCTATTACCACAGCAAAAAAGCAGACGTCACTGCTGACATCTATGGATGTAGCACGATTTTAAATGATTGTTTTTGTTGACGTCACATGACAAGATGAAGCCACTGAGAGCGCAAGTAAAGTCTGCAGCCAAACTTTTCAGTCGATGAATTTTACGTTTAAACCGTATAATATTGAAAACAATTTATGTAATAAAACTGATCCATATGCTAGCTTTTCTTAGGTTTCTACCTGACCCTCAGCAGTTCCCTCAGTTTTACAGGAAAACAGCACTAATATCAGTAAGTATTTGCAATGAAAATGTGGAATTCTGATTTGTTTCTCTGCGAAACTTTCCACTTTGATGAAATTACAGTAAACAGTTTGATATCAATGATAATAACTTTACATGATATGCTAGCAACATGCTAATTCATGTTAAAAAATACTGGTCGTGTTAATTCATGCTAGAATGGGGAAGAAAGGTGATTTAAGTGACTTTGAAAAGTGGCATGGTTGTTTCACGCTCAACCACCTCTAGAGTTTACAGAGAATGGTCAGAAAAAGAAAATATCCAGTGAGTGGCAGTTCTGTGGGTGCAAATGCCTTGTTGATGCCAGAGGTCAGAGGAGAATGGCCAGACTGGGTGTGATGATAGAAAGGCGACTCAAATAACCACTTGTTACAACTGAGGTATGCAGAAGAGCATTTCTGAACGCACAACACGTCCAACATTGAGGCAGATGGGCTACAGCAGCAGAAGACCACACCGGGTGCCACTCCTGTCAGCTAAGAACAGGAAACTGAGGCTACAGTTCACACAGGCTCACTAAAACTGGACAATAGAAGATTAGAGAAACATTGCCTGGTCTGATGAGTCTCAATTTCTGCTGCAACATTTGGATGACAGGGTCAGAATTGCCATCAACAACATGAAAGCATGGATCCATCCTGCCTTGTATCAAAGCTTCAGGCTGGTGGTGGTGTAATGCTGTAGGGCATATTTTCTTGGCACACTTTGGGCCCATTAGTACCAATTGAGCATCATGTCAATGCCACAGCCTACCTGAGTATTGTTGCTGACCATGTCCATCCCTTTATGACCACAGTGTCCTCATCTTCTGATGGCTACTTCCAGCAGAATAACGCTCCATGTCATAAAGCGCGAATCATCTCAGACTGGTTTCTCAAACATGACAATGAGTTCACTGTACTCAAATGGCCTCCACAGTCACCAGAACTCAATCCAATAGAGCACCTTTGGGATGTGGAACGGGAGATTCACATCATGGATGTGCAGCCGACAAATCTGCAGCAACTGCTTGATGCTATCATGTCAATATGGAGCAAAATCTCAGGAATATTTCCAGTACCTTGTTGAATCTATGCCATGAAGGATTTTAGCAGTTCCGAAGGCAAAAGGGAGTCCTACCCGGTATACCAGTAAGGTGTGCCTAATAAAGTGACCAGTAGGTGTATGATTGATAATTCATTTACTTTCTTTATTTCTTTAAGTTTGAACTTAAAGCTGGTTATTATATTAGTTATAATCATTGTTTATTGTTTATTTTAGTTATTTCCCGAGCCTGACCTTTATTGCACATCTTTTCTCTGTACTTTATTTACTAAGGGTGTACTCACACTATGCTATCTGAACCGTGCCCAGGCCTGTTTCCCGGATCGTTTAAGAAGTGTGAGTGCTCTGAATCGGGCTCAGGCACGGTTCACCCTGGCACGGTTGGTAGAGGTGGGCCTGAGCGCGGTTCACTTGGGCTCAGGCGTGGTACGCTTACAGTGTGAGTGCAAGCATGCCTGAGCCAGAAACTGAAAGAGAGACGTGACTTTTAAGGGACTGTTTCATATGAATTAATTAATCATTCTTACTGTTCAATAAACGCAAACTGTCGTAGATTAATAAAGACGCAAATCCCTCACTGCACGTCAGCTGCGCCTTCAGCAAACTTTCTAATTCCTGCAGCACGAGGACCTTATGATTGTTTATGAGCGTCAAAAGTGGCTGATCTGTCCGGCAAAATATTAGACTGCGTGTCACCGCATATCAAACGACTTAAACCATATAACTAAAGAAATCTCCACTGTGCTGAGCGAGAGCGCTTACTGAGCAGCGCATCATCGATGACGTAAGCGCGCCCAGGCCCGAATGTAATGTGAGTGCGGGCCGAGGGGGGAGGAGGGACAAGCGTGCTTTGGCCCGTTCAAGGCAACTGTACATAGTGTGAGTACGGCCTAATATTGACTGACAACACTGTATTTACGTTTGTACTATTCTGTTTAAAGCAGAGAAATCAGGAAAGGTAATGTATATCAGCAATTAACAAATTATTCTACCAGTAATATTATAATAATAAGGCTATAATAGGCTATGCAGTGTCAGCTGTTACTTTTCATGATTTACAATCATTTCGGATGACACGGTGGCTAAGTGGTCAGCACTGTTGCCTCACAGCAAGAAGGTCATTGGTTCGAGTCCCGGCTGGGTCAGTTGGCATTTGTGTGTGGAGTTTGCATGTTCTCCCCGTGTTGGTGTGGGTTTCCTCTGGGTGCTCCAGTTTCCCCCACAGTCCAAAGACATGCGCTATAGGTGAATTAAAGAAACTAAATTGGCCGTAGTGTATGTGTGTGAATGAGTGTGCATGGATGTTTCCTAGTACTAGTTGTGCAAGAAAACCTATGCTGGAATAGTTGGCGGTTCATTCCGCTGTGGCAACCCCTGATGAATAAAGAGGCTAAGCTGAATGAAAATTAATGAACAATTATTTTGTGATAGACTGATAGAACACAAAGTAGGAAAGAAATGTGATACTTGGGGAAATGACCAACTTTGCATGATGTGTGTGGTGTTGATGCTTGAAAAAAATGATCTTCTGTTACCATAATGTACCATAATACTGCAATTAAACTTTTTTATATGGCAGGTTTGATATTTAGTCACATCTCGGAGGTTCTGCATTTATCTTCTTTGGTACGTTAGAGAGATTCACATGCTCATTATTATGGTTTGCAGCTCAGTCATTTCATTAGGTGTTTCCCAGACAAGCAGCGCAGTGTCTGTCCAGCTCTTCTGGACACGTCACATCTGGTCACATCTGATGCATTAAAAGTCGAGGTGTAGGAAAACACTGCTTTTCATTTATGAGTGCTCCTGGCAGATGCCGAGTCCCTGTAGCAGATGACATTGGATGCGTTCCTGCAAAGGTTAGTAAGAAATGTGACTGTTTATTCCTTTACATGTGTAGTTTAATGCGTAAGCCTTAAAAAATTAGGGACAATTATTTTATTATGAGTCAACAGGGCAAGTCTGAATTGTTAGAAAATTTGAGAGCTACTTTAAACCAGAAAGACTGGCTTATAATGCAGTAAAAGGCTTGTAAATACAAATTAGCACAGACAGAACGTGTGAACAGAATGCTTTTGTGGATGTCAACAATGTGAACTGACTTCCAAGTAAGCAGATGAAAGCATCACAAGATTTTCAAAGATTGTTTAATGTGTTTTTGACAGGGGGAGACTGCTGCTGAGGAAGGTATTGCTGATGGTTATGGCTGCTAGTTGTTTACAGAGATGGAAAGAGGAGTTCACAGTTCACAAACTCCACTTTTTCACCTCAAAACCTGAGCTTCTGCTTCAGCCACGAGTGAGTCAGTGTTAAAAGCTAATTCATTTAAATAAAACATGTTAAACTTACTGAGAACAAATTTTCAACATGACTGTAAAATGTTATATAACTGGAAACATGCATGCTAATTTTTGGTAGTATAAATAAATATGTTGACAAATGTTAGAAACAATAGTAACATGCTATTTAAAAACATGCTAGCATGATGCTAAAGCATTAACCATGTGTTAACTGTAATAACCGGGTGGTAGGAACATGTTAAAACATCTTTTTAAGGCATGGAATTCAATGTAAAGATGCTATGCCGCGTTAAACAGTTAACATAACTACAAATAAATAGCTATTATAACAGTTTGCATAAATACAGGCAGTGTAGAATTATTAGGCAAATGAGTATTTTGACCACATCATGCTCTTTATGCATGTTGTCTTACTCCAAGCTGTATAGGCTCTAAAGCCTACTACCAATTAAGCATATTAGGTGATGTGCATCTCTATAATGAGAAGGGGTGTGGTCTAATGATATCAACACCCTATATCAGGTGTGCATAAATATAAGGCAAATTCTTTTCCTTTGGCAAAATGGGTCAAAAGAAGGACTTGACAGGCTCCGAAAAGTCAAAAATAGTGAGATATCTTGCTGAGGGATGCAGCACTCTTAAAATTGGCAAGCTTCTGAAGCGTGATCAACGAATAATCAAGCGTTTCATTCAAAATAGTCAACAGGGTCGCAAGAAGCGTGTGGAAACACCAAGGCTCAAAATAACTGCCCATGAACTGAGAAAAGTCAAGCGTGCAGCTGCCAAGATGCCACTTTCCACCAGTTTTGCCATATTTCAGAGCTGCAACATCACTGGAGTGCCCAAAAGCACAAGGTGTGCAATACTCAGAGACATGGCCAAGGTAAGAAAGGCTGAAAAACGACCACCACTGAACAAGACACACAAGCTGAAACGTCAAGACTGGGCCAAGAAATATCTCAAGACTGATTTTTCTAAGGTTTTATGGACTGATGAAATGAGAGTCAGTCTTGATGGGCCAGATGGATGGGCCTGTGGCTGGATCGGTAAAGGGCAGAGAGCTCCAGTCAGGATGCCAGCAAGGTGGAGTACTGGTTTGGGCTGGTATCATCAAAGATAAGCTTGTGGGGCCTTTTCGGGCTAAGGATGGAGTCAAGCTCAACTCTCAATCCTACTGCCAGTTTCTGGAAGACACCTTCTTCAAACAGTGGTACAGAAAGAAGTCTGCATCCTTCAAGAAAAACATGATTTTCATGCAGGACAATGCTCCATCACACGCGTACTCCACAGCATGGCTGGCAAGAAAGGGTCTAAAAGAAGAAAAACTAATGACATGGCCTCCTTGTTCACCTGATCTGAACCCCATAGAGAACCTGTGGTCCATCATCAAATGTGAGATTTACAAGGAGGGAAAACGGTACACCTCTCTGAACAGTGCCTGGGAGGCTGTGGTTGCTGCTGCACGCAATGTTGATGGTGAACAGATCAAAACACTGACAAAATCCATGGATGGCAGGCTTTTGAGTGTCCTTGCAAAGAAAGGTGGCTATATTGGTCACTGATTTGTTTTTGAATGTCAGAAATGTATATTTGTGAATGTTGAGATGTTATATTGGTTTCACTGGTGAAAATAAATCATTGAAATGGGTATATATTTGTTTTTTGTTAAGTTGTCTAATAATTATGCACAGTAATAGTCACCTGCACACACAGATATCCTCCTAAAATAGCTCAAACTAAAAACAAACTAAAAACTACTTCCAAAAATATTCAGCTTTGATATTAATGAGTTTTTTGGGGTTCATTGAGAACATGGTTGTTGTTCAATAATAAAATTAATCCTCAAAAATACAACTTGCCTAATAATTCTGCACTCCCTGTACAAATGTTTGAAAATGTATGCCTAGTTTGTAGCAGGATGCTAAAACACATCAACTGTGTGTTAAATTAGTTAGAAGAATCATTGTAGTAATGTGCTAAACTAGTAGCACGTCAAACATGATAGAAATATGATAGTAGCTACGCTAAAGCATGTCAGGCAAATGCTAAAATAATATAAGCTACCAGAAATATGCTAACAGCATGGTAATTCATGCTGACATGCTACAACACATTGCACAAAACATTGTCGTAATGTGCTAAGCTAGTACAGTAGTATGGTAAACATGATAGAAGCACGATAACAACTATACTAAAGCATGTCAGCCAAATGCTAAAATAATATATTAGAATCATGCTAACAGCATGGTAATTCACGCTGACATGATGCTACAACACATTATTACATAAAACATTGTCGTAATGTGCTAAGCTAGTAGTATGTTAAACATGATAGAAACATGATAGCAGCTATGCATGCGGCTAAGCATGTCATCCAAATGCTAAAATAATATGCCAGAAATATGCTAACTGCATAATAACTTATGCAGGCATGATGCTAAAACACATTATTACATGAAACTGTCACAATGTGTTAAGCTAATAGTATGCTAAACGTGATAGAGACTATGCTAAAGCAGGTCATCCAAATGCTAAAATAATATACCAGAAACATGCTAACAGCATGGTAATTCATGCTGTCATGATGCAAAAACACATTATTACATGAAACATTGT
>CAIGQZ010032248.1:2432752-2446221 GCA_903798205.1 Danio tinwini | reverse complement strand
TGCTAAAGTAATATATTAGAATCATGCTAACAGTATGGTAATTCATGCTGGCATCGCTAAAGCAGGCCATCCAAATGCTAAAATAATATGCCAGAAATATGCTAACAGCATGGTAATTTATGCTGTCATGATGCTAAAACACATTATTATATGAAATATAAATAAAATATATTGAAATAATATACCAGAAATCTATCTAAGTCATTTATATAGAATAAATTCATAACACATTTATAACACGTCTCATCCAAGTAGTCATATTAAATGTTAGTGATATATAAATATATTCTTATTTGTCACTTTTGGGTGCCATCTTGCAATAATAGTAAGAAAGTGTAGGTTGCTTTCAGCTATATTTGGTTCTACAAGCCTTATGTTTAATTAAGGAGCTAGTAAATGATTACAGCTCTGGGGTGCATTTCCCAAAACCATCGTTAGCCAACTAAGGTTACAAGTTCCGTCGTTACAAACATAGTTCGTTGATTTGCTGTTTCCCAAATCCATCGCTCCAACGAACATTCGCAAACTGCGTCGCAAACTTGAGCACTTGAAACGACACCTCTGGAGCTGTAGTTAGAAGCATAGTTCCTGGCTGTGTGCTATTCCCACTTATCCCCCCTATTCCCTATTCATTTAGAACATTCTAACATTCAAAGTTGGATTTATTAAAAATAAAAAGCATCAAGGTCATCTCTCTTAGGTGTAATTTGCTTTCAAAGTATTTTTACAGTTTAGTTTTAGCGATCTTCATGTGCTCCCTTCGCAGTGCACTTTGAAAACATTGATATCATTTTGAACACAGCCTCATGGCGAAAGCTATAGGTATATTTAAAAGTGGAAATTATGTTACGTCTCCAAAGCTTGTGAAAATAAAAAACATAGCATACGTTAATTATTTTATTTTATAGTAGTTTATTTATTAAGTTTCTCTGCAGTATATGACATGGGTCTGTTGGTTAGAACTTTCTGCTGTGGTTTGCATGTGTCAAACTGTAAAAAGTTTTTTTTTATAAATAAACAATATCCTAAATAATAATAATAATAATAATCATCATCATTAATATTATTATTAAAGTAAATATATTTATAATAAATAGCCTCTTTATTTATTTATTTATTTATTTATATGATTTATTTATGATATTAGAATAGTGTTAGCTTTTGTAAGTGATTTTATGTTTTAGAATAGAATATGTAATGTTCAACTTCTCAATAATATTAGTAAGGCAAACACAGGCCCTATATTTGCCATTTACATATATTTTATTTAATATGGAAAGCGAGTGCATGTTTTTACCAAAACTAATATTGGATTTTATTTTAAATGCGTGTTTGTGTAAAACAATATAATTTGCACAAAGAAATGATGGGGTTCTTCTCTAAAGAAGTTACTCCACCCCATTTAGAGCATCATTATGGGCGTTTTACGTTATAACTAACGTGGTCCAAGCGATGGATCTGCGACAGAGAAACTATGGGTTTTGGGAAACACTCGTCACTTCATCGTTCTTTTGCCAAACGATGCATCGCACTATGATAGTTCAGTCGCGAGTAATGTCGTTGTTTGGGAAAAGCTCCCCTGATTAATGCTTCATGTCTAATTGTTAGGATTTGTTGCAAGTATTCATGTATTAAGCAAGATAATGTGTTGTTACTGCTGTAACAATTGGTTAGCCTAGTAACATGTTAAACATTCTAGAAACATGCTAACAACATTATTCATCATGCTAGCATAGCATTAATTAATGCAATCATGCATGTTTGTGAAATTAAAGTTAAGATATTTGTGGTTTTGTTTCTAGTGGGATATTCCTCCACTGTTGTGGCTTGTATACAGATGTTTTATGCTGGTCTACACCCTCAGCTGGTTTATCTACACGGCTCTTCACTTCAACACTCCTAAATTCTTCATTTTTCTCAGCCATATCTCCTACTCTCTGATGGTGATCTACTATCTGGTTGCTTTCTGTAATCTGGCCTGGGCTTTCTTGGAGATCAGATGCTGCTCTCACAGAAAGAAAAGAGGTAAAACTGCTGCACGATGCATTGCTGATCACAGATATCTATTACTCATCGCATCTCAGAAACACAGTGAAGCCATGAAGTCACACTTAGAGGGATAGTTCACCCAGATTACTTACAAAAGAAGATATTTAGATGACTTAGAAATAGGGTCACAGCAAAAAGGTCGCTGGTTCGAGCCTCGGCTGGGTCAGTTGGCATTTCTGTGTGGAGTTTGCGTGTTCTTCCTGCGTTCTCGTGGGTATCCTCTGGGTGCTCCGGTTTCCCCAACAGTCCAAAGACATGCGGTACAGGTGAATTGGGTAGGCTTAATTGTCCGTGGTGTTTGTGTGTGAATGAGTGTGTGTGGATGCTTCCCAAAGATGGGTTTTGGCTGGAAGGACATCCGCTGCGTAGAATCGTGCTGGATAAGTTGGCAGTTCATTCTGCTGTGGCAACCCCGGATTAATAAAGGGACTAAGCCGAAAAGACAATGAATGAATGCATTAGCATAGCTCAATATTTGATTTGAAGTTTTTTGATTTTTAAAAAGTTTCCCAGTACTGGGCATCCACTGCATAAAAAAATGCGGAATAGTTGGCAGTTCATTCCACTGTGTTGTTATGTGTTAACATGAATTAACAATGAGTAACGCATCTATTAAACAATAAGAAAATTAATAATCACTGTTTTAATGAACCCACAGATGTTAGTATCATTAGTTATTGTTGAGTTACTGGTAAGTCATGTTAGTAACGAATGTTAGTACAACATTAGGTAATGTTGAAATAGTGTAAACTTTACAATAAGGTTCCTAATTCCATTAACAAATGCTTTGTTAATGATAAATCGTGTTAGTAAAGAGTTAACAAACATGAATAACAATTGAAGCTGAGATGCTCTCCGAGGGTCCATTTAGAACTCCTTTGTGAAGCAGTTTTACCACTTCATATTTTATGAAAACACTGATTTATTTAATTAATAGAAAATTCATGAGAATCTATTTGAAATAGAATTCTAAAACTAAAATGGTTGTAAATGTTATAAATGCATACTTTTATTCTGCAAGAATGTATTAAAGAGCACCTATGCTTTTTCATTTTTCATTACATATAAAGATGTATTATTCATACCTGTCAACATTGGGATGTGAAAATAAGGGATATTCCCACCATAATAAGGGATTCCCCCGACGCCCCATCCCCCCAACCTCCTTAAAAATCCCCAAATTACTAAATATGTTGATTTGTAGCTGTTTCATTGTAAATAAACAGTTAAATGGTCAGTAATATGTTTTATTATTAATATTTACGAAAGAAACAATAAATAGTATACATTAGCAGCAAATACATTAGCAAACAGTTCAGCTTATTAACATTAACAGCTATTATAATGAAATAAAATCAAGCTATCAAATCTCATTAGCCGTTTCTTCACTGTATAAATGACACATTCTGATTAAAGAGCAGTGTATGAATCTCTTATTTATTTAGATTTTTTTGTTTGATTACATTAAATAACAGGTGTCACTTTAAAAATGCATCTAACGTTATAATGAAAGCATTCGATTGCTTTCCTAACTTTTTATGCTCATTTAGGACAAAATTTGTTGTGTTTGAAAAAAACTCACCAAGATTGTCATCTTTAGATAATATTATTATTAATTATGTGTATATGTCTGTTTAAACATGCACCCAAAACCCAGCCTTTCGATCCGTTTCAAACTGCGTGTACAGAATCTGTTTGGGAAACAGCATCTGTTTATCACTATGGAGCGCGTCAGCTGATAGTCGTGCACCGCTATATGACTGTTTTGAGGATTGCATATGAGGGGGAGACGGCACCTGTAATAAAAGGAAAGGGAATCCCGCCGATTTTATATTTATTTCAAAGTGTTTTTATGCATAAACAAAGCAAAAGCACAGAACAGACTCTCATTTAAGAGCAAAGTGCGGCACCTGGTGGTTTGGCAGTATGGGTTGCGTATAGGGAGGCTCTGCTCTTTAATGTTTATTGCCACCCTTCAGAGAAAGACTGAAAATACGCGAGAAATACGGGAAAATACCTTTATGGCATGATAGTGGGATAGAACTGTAAAATATGGGAGAATCACGGGAAAAACGGGAGGGTTGACGGGTATGATTATTGCCTACACATATTAACTTGCTATTATTTCCTTTATTATAAATGAATCCATTATATAAATTTAAAACGGTCCAATTTAGATCGTATAGCAAGGCCAGTATCTGCTGTATTGACTCTGTCAGATAATAATGACTGATCATGATGACTGATAGAAAACTGTTCAGTCTATTATATTGAATATCGATCGAAAACAACACTCCCTATTAGCCCGCCTTGATCGCAATATTTGTGAAAGAGTAAACACTTTTGCTTATTGTGTACATTATTTATCAACAATATATATAAAAACATATTGATTACGATGTCCGAGAAGACGTAATAACATTAACATTCGTCGTAACCATATATGGTTTGTCTAGATCGTGTGTGCTGGATTGTGTGTGCCTGAAACGTGTGTGGTTCTGCGGGCCTCTGAGGGGTGGGGTTAGGTGAGCCCATTAAAAAGCGTTGGATGCAGCTCAAATTGCACTGCACCAGGTCTGCATCCAGACCCCTCTCAAATTTAATGTTTTTTTTTTGCTGAATAAAAGTATATATTTTAAAAGCAAGGAATAAAAACATTCACATCCAAACCATGCATGTGTTTGATGATGTTTTTTTTTTCTCCAGCAGGTGTCAGTGGTGGGCGTGAGGCTCTGCTTTCTCTCTTCATTCCTCTCACTGCTGCTCTCAATCTCCAGTGGCTCCTTCATTCAGTGATGGGCTGCTTTTCATTATCTGTCTCTTTTCTATACTGGACCATAATCCACCCCTCAGATCAGCACTCGCTCACAGCGTTCAACATCAACATTCACTTCATCAACAGCGTGCAGACGGCTGTAGATCTGCTTCTGTCCTTTACACCTGTAAACCTCACACACTTCATCTACCCAGTTCTGGCTGCAGTCCTTTATGTCATCTTTGCTGTTGTGTATTGGCTGATGGGTGGCACTAACCGATCCGGTCAACCCTACATATACAGCATTCTTGATTTCAGTGGTCGCCCTCTAGTGGCAACACTCAGCATTTTCGGAGTTTGTCTGGTTTGTTTACCCTTCTGTCAGTTTTTGCTGTGGAAGCTGCAGTTGTTGAGGGAGTGGATGGTGGATCGTGAGAAACTGAGGTGGATGGCTGTGAAGAGAGAGGTTTGGTGGTGGGTGAAAGTGTTTGGAGGAACAAACTCTGAGCTCGTGGCGTCACTGGATCCGTCGCTTTCTGTGTTTGAGAGCAGACGATGGAGAGATCTGATGGAGGACCAGCAGTCGCAATCCCTCACGCTCATTTGAAGGAGTTTTCGGTCAGTCTGAATCTAATTTTAGCTTCTTTATGGTGGAAAAATGGTATTAAAATGTTCTTTGCAGTAGGGCTGCACAATATATCATTTTGCTATTTATATCATAATGTGTGTGTCCACAGTAGTCACAATGCAGGACATGCAATGTTGAGTGGGGATTATAATCAACACAACAGTTGATTACATGAGATTTGTGGAGTTATTGCCAATAATAACCATAACAAAGTGAATCTTTATCATTTGCATGTGTTTTAAAGGCATTCAGTGGTGGAAAGAGTACTGAAAAATCATACATAAGTAAAAGTACCATTACTTGCCTAAAAATGTAGTGTGAGTAAAGTAAAAGTATCTGTTATAAATATCACTCAAAGTATGAGTAAAAAGTAACCCTTTTAGAAGTACTCGAGTAGTGAGTAGTGAGTATTACAGTTAAAAGCTGATGCGTTTACATGTAATTTGTGCATGTGTGTGTGTGTAAACGTAACATTCTGTAGTGCATTTAGTTATTGCCCAGCAGGAACACAACATTATGAGACATTAATATTGGGTTAGATTTAGGTTGTGATGTCAGGTGAATAAAATTAAATGTCATGACAGCATCTAAAGACCAACGTTATTTTGATGTCCATTAATGACGTCAAATGATGTTGATTTTAGGTTGTTATAAAGTGACTAAAATCCAACATCTTAAAACAACGTCATATGATGTCAAACACTGACATTTGTTCATCAGGTACAGCAACCAAAATCCAACATCTAATAGATGTCATAGGGGTAACGTCCACACAATGTCAAGCTGTAACATCATCAGAGGTTGATATTTGGTTGGTTTTAGGTTAGACATTGGATATTGATGTTGGCCTGATGTTGAGTTCTGACGTCAACCTGATTTTCATTTCCAAACAAAATGCAAAGTCCCCATGACGCTAGAGTTCAACGTCAATCAGACGTCATGTTGACGTCTTGTGCCTGCTGGGTGTTTAAGGCCATTTCGGTCATCATACAGTAAACATCCGTCATCTTCTCATCAGTGACATGCATCTAAACAGTCTCTGCGTCAATGCGCGTAAAGATGTTGAACATCTTCATGGACACTTTTAATGCTTCCAAACAGTTTGCTGCAATTATAAAGTGCACACATCTAGAGGTTGTTCATTATGATGCGATTTACCTTCTACTGTATGTGCGATTTGATTAGACAGGAATCACAGGACTGATTTTCTAATCCCCATAGACAAGAAAAATAAAGTAGTTACTGCAGGTTGAAAGAAAGTAGTGGATTAAAAGTACTGATACTGCACAAAAAATGTACTCAAGGAAAAGTAAAAGTACACATTTATAAAACTACTCAGTAAATTACAATTCCTGAGGAAAACTACTCAATTACAGTAATTTGAGTATTTGTAATTAGTTACTTTACACCACTGAAGGCATTTCATTTATTCATTCAATCATTTTCCTTTGGCTTAGTCCCTTTATTCTTCAGGTGTCACCACAGCGAAATGAACCGCCAACTTATTCAGCATATGTTTTACACAGCGGATGCCCTTCCAGCTGCAACCCAGTACTGGGAAACATACACTAAGGCCAATTTAGTTCATTCAATTCACCTATATAGCGCATGTGTTTGGATTGTGGGGGAAACCGGAGCACACGGAGGAAACCCACACCAACACGGGGAGAACATGCAAACTCCACACAGAAATGTCAACTGACCCAGCTGGGACTCGAACCAGCGACCTTCTTACAGTGAGGCGACAGCGCTAACCACTGTTTAATTCAATTCAATTCATCTTTATTTCTATAGCGCTTTTACAATGTGGATTGTGTCAAAGCAGCTTCACATGGAAGATTAGAGTGAATTGAATGTGTCAGTTCAAAGGAAATTGAATGAATGAATGACGTTTTTTCCTCGCCGCTGCCGCCACTGGCTTGCATGGTTCGGGACTTGTAGAGCTGCGCATCGATGGATTACTCTTCAGTGTTTGTACTCTCAGCAGTGAATATTAAACCACACTGACCTGAACTGAACCACTGTGCAGCTTATTTGTAATTTTAATGAATACTTTAACAGAATTAAAACAATAAAGACTATACAGTGTTCTTTTACATTTTACAGTATTTATGTTCTACACCTGAATGCTGTTTGAACCATAAAGTGCTCTCTATTTGACTTTTTTTTTTTGTTTATTGTTTTTTTATACATGATTCTTACCCTTACAAAATCACCCCAATCATTCATTCATTCATTTTTCCTTTGGCTTAGTTCCTTTATTTATCAGGCGTCGTCACAGCAGAATGAACCGCCAACTATTCCGGCATATGTTTTACGCAGCGGACGCCCTTCCAGTCGCAACCCAGTACTTGGAAACACCCATATACATTCATTCACACACACGCTCATACACTACAGCTAATTTAGTTTATGTAATTCACCTATAGCGCATGTGTTTAGACTGTGTGGGAAACCTGAGCACCCGGAGAAAACCCACACAAACTCCACACAGAAATGCCAGCTGGCCCAGCCTGGACTCTAACCAGCGACCTTCTTGCTGTGAGGCAACAGTGCTAACCACTGAGCCACCATGTCTCCTCGCGAGAGAGACAACTAAAAGTTTATTTAAACACATTTACAAAGCAGAAATAAACACGGCTGATGCAGCTAAAATAAAAAAATGCAATGTATACAGTGTAGCCGATATTATCATATCTATGTAGATAAACTGATTTTAGGCATCACGGTGATGCCGTGGGTAGCACAATTGCCTCACAGCAAGAAGGTCGCTGGTTCGAGCCTCGGCTGGGTCAGTTGGCATTTCTGTGTGGAGTTTGCATGTTCTCCCCGTAATCACGTGGGTTTTCACCGGGTGCTCCGGTTTCCCCCACAAGCCAAAGTGGGGGAAACCGGGTAAACTAGGTGAATTGGAAACCGGGTAAGCTGTACAGGTGAATTGGGTAAGCTAAATTGTTCGTAGTGTATGAGTGTAAATGAGTGTTTATGGGTGTTTCCCAGAGATGGGTTCAGCTGGAAGGGCATCCGCTGCATGAAACATATGCTGGATAAGTTAGTGGTTCATTCCGCTGTGGCGACCCCAGATTAATAAAGGAACTAAGCCAAAAAGAAAATAAATTTATGAAAACAATTATTTTAATAATGTAGGTTTACAAACAGCTCAGTTTGAAAAGATTTATAAAGCTAATTTATTTTAATGTTTAAATGTACATTTAATTTAAAGCTGTAATATTAACTGACAATTAGAAACCTTTTGGAAATGTACAATTGCAATCAGAATTATTCAACCCCCTGATTTATTAGCCCCCTGTTTATTTTTTTCCCCAATTTCTGTTTAACGGAGAGAAGATTTTTTTCAACACATTTCTAAACATAATAGTTTTAATAACTCATCTCTAATAACTGATTTATTTTATCTTTGGCATGATGACAGTAAATAATATTTGACTAGATATTTTTCAAGACACTTCTATACAGCTTAAAGTGACATTTAAAGGCTTAACTAGGGTAATTAGGTTAACTAGGCAGGTTAGAGTAATAAGGCAAGTTATTGTATAATGATGGTTTGTTCTGTAGACTATGGAAAAAATAAATAGCCTAAAGGAGGTAATAATTTTGACCTTAAAATGGGTTTTAAAAATTAAAAACTGCTTTTATTCTAGCCAAAATAAAACAAATAAGACTTTCTCCAGAAGAAAAAAATATTATCAGACATACTGTGAAAATTTCCTTGCTCTGTTAAACATCATTTGGGGAATATTTAAAAAAGAAATAAAAATTTAAAGGGGGTTCAATAATTCTGATTGCAACTGTAAGTATATACAATTAATATAATACAAATAAAGCGGCATGGTGGCTCAATAGTTTGTACTGTCGCCTCACAGCAAGAGGGTCGCTGGTTTAAATCCCAGTTGGGCATTTCTGTGTGGAGTTTGCATGTTCTCCCCATGTTGACGTGGGTCTCCTGCAGGAGCTCCGGTTTCCCCCACAGTCCAAACACATGCGCTATAGGTGAATTGGGTAAACAAAATTGGCCGTAGAGTGTGTGTGCGTGTGAATGCAAAAGTGTTTGGGTGCTTCCCAGTACTCTGTTGCAGCTGGAAGGGCATCCGCTGTGTAAAACTTATGCTGAAATTGAAATAGCGAACAGTTAGCGATTCATTCCGCTGTGGTGACCCCCTGATAAGGGACTAAGCCGAAGGAAAATAAATTAATAGCAACAAAAGACTCAGAAATAATTGTAAAAGGCTTTAATATGTAGCAAAAAATAATAATAATAACTAGCTGAAAATTATTGCATCACATAAGTCACTTTACTCACAGCTAATTGGCCCTGTCTGGGTTTGCAAGCTCTAATTTAGAAAAAGTAAGTTACTGGGGTGATAATCTGATCAAAACCAACCCACATACTTAAACTAAACACAAACTTACCTGGGTAAAAACCCAAACCAACCTGTGCAACAGGCCTCAGGACTGTGTTTGGAGACCCCTGTTCTGTTGTTTCACCTTCACTGTTTTATGAATACAGTGAAAGGACATATGTACTAATTGGCTCAAATACTGATGTGGTATGTACTACTGGGAAAGTAGGCATATTCAGACAGGGTTAGTATCGAACGTGTATACAAGGCTTTGTTATATTACAACTGTCAGCAAATGTAATTATATTTCAATGGTTTACCACTGGGGGGCGCTTTATGTGAACCTTTTTGTCTATCCATTTTGATCTTGACATTTTTTAATTAAAAACTACAAAAGTAGCAGTCAGTTGTCTTATTGGCTTGTCAAGTTCTGCAAATATATATAAAAAATGGTTATACAGATCATTTGTTAATTGCATGTAATATACGTTCAAAAAAACATTTGCAACAGGTGTTTAAAAGCTAGTTTTGTTTCATTGATTTTTGTGTCGTTTACAGAGTTTTGACCAGCAGTAAATATAAAATGCATTCCAGTTATAATGAAGCAATGACCATGTCTAGCACCAGGGGTCAGCAGTGTCCTCTTAGAAATACAATTTCAGACTAAAGATTATAAAATAAATAGTTCCCCTGCTAAATAATATAGATTCAGGAACAACCCCTTAAGTCTAGTTTATCTTATTTCTATTTTAAGTAGATTTTTATTTTTGATGTATTCAAATGTTTATCGAAATTCTTTATTTAGATTTTTTTTATATTAACATACTTGATTTTATATGTATAGTTGAAATCAGAATTATTAGCCCCCCCCTTTGATTTTCTTTTCTTCTTTTTTAATTATTTCCTAAATGATGTTTAACAGAGCAAGGACATTTTCACAGTATATCTGATAATATTTTTTCTTTCTGAAAAAGTCTTATTTGTTTTATTTCTGCTGGAATAAAAGTAAATTTAAATTTTTTTAAACCATTTTAATGTCAAAATGATTAGCTCCTTTAAGTAATGTTTTTTTTTTCGATAATCTACAGAATAAACCATCATTATACAATAACCTGCCTAATTACCCCAACCTGCCTAGTTAAGCTAGTTAACCTAGTTAAGCCTTTAAAGTTAAGCCTGTTTATTTTATAAAAAATAAACAGGGGGGCTAATAATTCTGATTTCAACTGTATATATTGTGCACATTTAAACCCCATAAAATATTTAATAAACTTAAAAGACATCACCTTTCAGAGATCAGAGGCATGTTCTTTAGTAAATCCCACTTTGTGCACATCATTATTTACCTTTTTTTTTATATATATATATTTTGCATACAAAATGTGTTCAGTTAAAACACAAACTTCTATTGTTGTGCATTTGCTGTATTCTCTTAACACATTACTTGTGCTTTATTTTAGGAAAATAATGTTATGATTTCCAACAAAACGTGTCAGAAATGTACAATAACGTATTGTAAATTTAAAATGAATTATTATCTATAATCTATTCTCTTGTGTAAATCACTTTGGTTAAAACTACATCAATTTACATGAATTTAAAATATGTTCCACTTAACCAAATTTCATGACATTCACTCATGTTAATTTTAAGACGAGGTTACTCCGTCTCACAAAGCGAACAGTGTTTCTGATTTAAAGTACACATGAAATCCAAACTAACCATATCGATTTTGTTAGCTCACATTGCTGATTTTGTGGTGAACAATTTATCTGTGCATGTCATTAAGGAAAACTAAATGTTTGCCCTTTTAATCTTTAATTGAAATCTGAAAATGCACTTCCTGTTTGGTTACAGATTACATCTGTCAATAGATATATACACTAGATATCACATACGGACCCTGAGCATGCGTCAATAGCGCCGCCACATTTGTACAGTCCTCCCAGGAAAAACATCATTCAACCGCACTAGTCAAGACAGTGTACCAATGTTAAGATGCTGGACTTTTGCACTGTGTACGGGTGTAGTAATGAGCAAACAAAGAAAACAAAAGCATAAAGGCATCACATTTCATAGGTAAGATTACGTTTTTTAAGTTTTTGTATGTTACAAACTTTTGTGCTAAACAGGTACGTTTTTCATGATAATACAGTTTCCTACTGGACTGACAATAAGGCAAAGTAGAACCAACTCGCACTAAATTTGGCTTATGCTAGTTTTGTTGAAGAAAATCAGCAAACAATGTAAATCAAATATGACAACAAGGTGCTGCGGTGCCAGAAACGTGTGATCTTGTCGGCTGAGTGAACGAGTCCTTAATAATGGGGATTCATTCACAAACGAATCGCTCCCTCCATTAGAATAAGAAGTGACAGCAGGAGAAGGGCTGTGTTTCAAGACACAGATTAGATCAAATTAACAGGGAGGGAGGATAATACATCTCCATGCACACAAACACACGCTCTATGTCTGCAATGTCCATGTGGTCACGTATCCATCGATGTAGAAAAGTGATGTCAAATTATAATTTTCTTAATTAAAACAAAATATTTGCATACTGACCACTGGAAAAACTCCCGAACAGAGATATATGTGTGTATATCTCTGGCTCTGGATGGCCACAGTCCCCCACTGCACCTTGGTCCCACATTCATTTCAAAGGAGCGCTATCCTTAATAAAATGGCCTGCTAATCGACAACAACAGGGTAGGCGGCATCTAATGTAAATATCTATGGAATCTGTTTGAGATAGTGGGCGTGGCTAGCATACTTAACCACGCCCCTCCATCTGTCAGTTTTGACAACAAACTGAAAAGGTTAGCAGGGAGAGTCTTGTAATAACTCTCCCCTAACCTTTTACCTGATCTCTTTGAATGAAATGCCTACTTTACTGCATCCAATCAGCTCACAGTAGAAAAAAACAAGCCACACCCACTGTTTTCTCATTTAATATTCCCTTTCTCAAGGAACTGCATCACAATATGAAAAAAAACCAAAAACGTTGCAGCTTCCAGTTCATGCAGACTTTAAATGGCTGTTCTCATGCAGTTACAAGCATCAGTGCTGGACTTTGGCCTGTCTGGTCTCCTGGTGTCTTTCAGTGAAGGATGCGGAGTGTGTGTGTGTGTGTGTGTGTGTGTTTGCCCTTCAGATGTGCTCATGAGAGGGTCATGGCAGCGGGACAGATCGGTCTTTAGCCTGAGTCACTTTCAGTGTTTCTGTCTCTCATGACCCTCGCTGAATCAAAGCGCTCACTTTCTGTCTGAGTGATTCAGAGCTGAGTCAGACTGTGTGTGTTAGTTTATGTGTGTGTTTGTGTGCGTTTGCTTTCATAAGTCAGTCTAGAATCACATTAGCTCATTTCTCAAATTTGTGCCTGTGGGCTTTATATTACTTTGATATTAAAAAGTAAAGGCTTTGGTTCTGAAATATGTTTAGAACAGTAAATTGCTAATTAAACTTAATAATATATCCATCTGCCTGTCGATATGTCATTCTGTCTGTCTGCCTATCTGTCTGTCTTTTTATCTCTCTGTCTGTCTGCCTTTCCATCTATTCCTCCTTTCATCTGTCTGTCAACTGTCTGTCTATCCATGTATCCATTTGTCTGTCTATTTGCCTGTTGGTCTATCTATCTATCTATCTATCTATCTATCTATCTATCTATCTATCT
>CAIGQZ010032248.1:2371405-2392456 GCA_903798205.1 Danio tinwini | reverse complement strand
GAGAGAGAGAGAGAGAGAGAGAGAGAGAGAGAGAGAGAGAGAGAGAGGCAGAGAGGCAGAGATGGTGTTTTACAGCATTTATCCCTAGTGAAATAGCGACTCGTGCTTTACCATTCCTCAGTGTCAGTGAAAGATTTGTTATTTAAGTAGTAGGAGTGTTTAATTTACTCGCCCTCTCCTCCTTCGCCATAGTATTCTACCGCGACATCGCGCATAGGGGATAAATGACGTCAGTGCGTAATAACCGGTTATAATTATTACTGAACCGATATCGAATTGTCCCCATCTGCATCGCGGTGCACCGAAGAAACGATTATTTTGACACCCCTAGTTTAGACTTTTAAAAACACTGTTGCAATACATTGAGCCACTAAGCAATGTTCATATGATGTTTTTCTAAAGGAGGAAAACGCAAATTACTTCCAAACACTCCAAATACAGTCTGTGTTAATAAATGCAAGGCTATTTATGAAATCCAGGCATAACACTGTATGACAACGCTTCAAATGACTATTTTATAGCCTACAGCTAATCAATCTGTCAGATTCTGGAGTGCATTACGGGTCTTAAGAAAATTATAAATGATAAATTATCTTAGTAAATCAAATACATTTATAGAGATGGTATATAAGTATGCAATTGCATTCACCTGGGAAATGGAGGCCACTTGAATGGTTTGGGAGCACAATTAAGTGCACACAGCATGCTATAGTATCTGATAATTGCAGGAAATGATTCCAAAAGGCAATTGAGTTTGTAAAGAAACATTAAACAAAAATACGATGTATATGGCGAGTTCATCGGCTGAACAGCCGGAATCAGCTGAGGTGACGAGACAGCGAACAGTGAGACCTAGCTGTCACTCAAGTGGCCACGCCCTTAATTATGCAGCCTTAATAAAACTTAATAAAAACAAAATGGATGAGTTATAAAAAAATTCACCCCCTCACAGTTGTCATGAAGGGTAATATTAGCTATATGACCACGAGAATTAGCTTCTCTCCCATGGTGCACGACAACACTGAAATTCTGTGCGACTGCCACAAGGGGGCGTATTCTGACAGTCGTGTCCAAATGCCATATAAAGAAGAAAGGCGGCTTTAGCCCTTTCCCTTATTCCCCTACCCCTTGTTTTGAGTGTTCACGTAAAGGGGTAAGGGTGTCCCAATTCTCTTAGCTTGAAGGTGTTGGGCTAAGGGGACGGGGTAGATAACCATTGAAACAGAGTTTTTTAGCACCACACTCGAAAGTACACACAAGGAGTATGAAATTTTCCCAGAATACACTAGCTGCATTGGCAACATGGCTGCACATAGAAGTCAGGAGATGCACGAATTTGTATTTTTTGGCATTATTATGAAATTTTACAACAAATAAGCACATGTTTAAAATATATTCATAACCGCGTTAGTGTTTTATCGACATGGCAAAAAAAAATTAAAATCTCTAAATTTCGCTATCTATAATCCATAATAATAACTCCTGTACTGCAGTCCCACAACATTCTGACACTCGTTGACACTCGAATACTTTGTCAGAAAAGTCTAGTGGCTGGGAATGAGCTTTTTACAGTGTCTGGTATAACGTTAATGTAGTTTGTATTTACATAGATGAATATGGCCACGGTGTAAATGCACAGTACAGTTATGAGCTTATTGAGCTTATATATCGTTAGAATAACATGATAACATTGCCTTTAGCGATTTGCTAAAGATAAATACCAAAAAATTACGTAACTGGAATAACTACAGCAGTTGAATAACATGTAATTATCGGTCTCATATGAAGCAAGAGCTCTTGATGACATATGATGATGTGTACAGGTGCTGTAGTGCTGTCCCATTTCTTAGAGATAAATTTTGAAGCCCTTCACCTTTACACTCTGTTTCAAGGTCCAAGGGGAAGAGGGACAAAAATAGAATTGGGATTGGGTCTAATTTGAGTATTTGTAATTCATTACTTTACACCACTGGTAAGATCAAGTGCATGTGTGCATAAATAAATTTTCATTTATAAATTATTTATAAATGAAAGTGCTTTCTGCATGGAGAATGAGGCCACTTTAAAGTGTTTTGCCTCATTGGTTTTATCATCATTGCGTTTTCTCTGCTTTCATCAGATCAGAACTGCAACCCATTAGAATGTGTCATTTGTGTCCATGTGCTTCTCTTCTGAAGTCTATCAATGCAAACTTTCTATTTTATATCACCTTTATCATCTGGCATGGTGTGTTGACTTGTCTAAGTGCACGTTTTGCCCTCTTTTCTTGCCTTTTCCTGCTCGGTGATGGATCCTCAATCTCTGTCAACCCTCAGAAATGGTACCCATCACGACAGGTATGTCAATAACCCCAAAAAATGATGTTACTTACTAAGGAAGTTGGAAGTAGTTCTTTAAGGCAACTTGCGAGATTATGATGGATTAAATGTCTGCTATCGTCCGTTCAACAGATTTGATGATCCTGACAGCACTCTTGCGGAGAACATTGAGTTCCTGCCCAACGGTGAGAGCAAGAAGCCACGTTTCACCGATGTAAGTGTAACTTTAGAAGTAACCAAAGAAAATAATGAAATATGAATACAGGAATGAAATGATATACTGTACAGTTGAAGTCAAAATGATTAGCCCACATGTTTTTTTTTCTTTTCAAATATTTTCTAAATGATGTTTAACGGAGGAATTATTAACAGTATTTCTTATAATTTCTTTTTCTTCTGGAGAAAGTCTTAATTGTTTTTAATTTTTTAAAAAACATTTTAAGGTCAAAATTATTAGCCCCATTGAATTATTAGCTATATATATATATATATATATATATATATATTTCTTTTTTTTTTTATTGAACATTTTTTATTTTGAACAAAGCCCAAGATCCACCCAACATAAGTCAAATAAAATAAAAACAGTAATACTGTAATAATAGGTACAAAATATGTATTGAAACCTATCTGATACAGTCTCTCTCATATTTAACCAAAATTTGACAGATTTCTTACAGGAACCATTTAATTTAGCTGTGGTTTATTCCAAACTAATAATGTCCAGTACATAGAGCCTCAGGGATAGATCAGCCAAAGCAGATGTATCCAGTCATATTTTCAGGGTAGCAATATTTTTTGATTGTTTACAAAAACACGCATAAGCAAACACACAATATCAACAAGTGAGGGACAAAATACCTTGAATAACGAAATGCAATAAAGTGAGTTTTATTTGCAAAAAGGTAATAATAATAAGCGCAGTAATGTATATATAGAGCAGTAAATATTTACAAAAATATATTGAACATCACAGGCAACAAACGGGACACAAAATATTCACCTTATTCTCCGCGTACGAGCGGGCGCAGCCATTTGAATCGTTTTGGCTCTAGACTTCCGGTCTCATTCACTTCCATTCATTTTTAGATGTTAAAAACAGCTCGTTCTGCTGCTTGATGTTGCAAACGGAGGTTTTCTCATTATATTATTCTATTTTGTCTGTATAGTCATGCAAACACTTGTTTGTAGAGCGAGTAGTTTGACCATTTTCAGCTGTTTATTATTCCTAGTCATTTCTCCCATAGGCAACTGAATCGGAAGTTCTAAAACAATCGCAAAAACGAGTGCACTTCCGCATTGAAGAATAAGGTCAATATAAGCAGGTAGATGGAAGAGTTGAGCGGTTTCCAAACAATAGAAACAAAACAACCTATTCTAATGGTACAATTTCTACCATAACTACCCAAAAGAAAAACATACAGCAATATTGAAAAGAATATCTTCACATCTCTGACACACTGCCTTACCTACACTATGGCCCCATTTACACTAATACGTTTTTGTTTAAAAACTAATAAGTTTAGCCACGGTTAAGCCATCTGTCCACATTACCCTGGAGTTTTCGAGCACCGAAAGCAAAGTGTTTTGAAAACACTGAGAGGCTGTATTCATTTTAAAATGCTGCTGCTCCGTCTTAGTGTGGATGAGGAAAAACACAGACATCTGAAAACGGAGGTGTGGCTGCAGACATCTGATCTGATTGGGGCTTTTCCCTCAATATTAAGTAGCCTTCACACAGTTCAGTCTTGCATCGTTTCCTTGTAAGTTCAGACTTTGCAAGTTTGATAAGGAAAACAGACTCCCGAGGACACGTCAGGTGAATCTTAAAGGGAGCAGTGTGGGCTACTTTATAACGTCATTCACATCACCCTGGCTATGTTGTTTCACTATCCTAACAATAAAATAAAAACATGATATGAGGAACTGCCTATTTTCATTTTAAAATTAACAACTTAACAGACACCAAAAATGTTGAGGCGTCGTGTAGCTTCGTATTTATATGACCGTCGTCTTCACTGTATGCATATTTATAACAAAACAGAGCCTATAACATAACTGCCCAACTACATTTTCATTGAAAACACGAAACATACCCTCTCTTTTGCTGAAAATCAGTTTTAATAATCAATAAAGGCCATTATAAAAGTATAACATGCAATAAGTTTATACATTATAGGAAATAAAGGCAAGCAATCAGTCAAATATGCAGAATCAGTGTACGTGGTTACATTAATTAATATATTAACCTGTCTTTGTGCTCAGCCACGTTACCTGAGAACAAGTAATAGATTCTAAAGACCAAAGTCATGGGAATATGTCATTAGATATAGACAACAAGATAAAATAAATATCACGCTTAACAAATATAGTGAGATGAGATACAGCGGTAGATCCTTGATGAACTGTCTGACGTGCACAGCTCTCGTTTGGAGTTCTGTGCTCAAAGCACCTGCTGACTGCCTGGAGCTCAGACGCGCACATACACTGTAGCCAGGGCTTACTATTAACACCCGCCAACCCGCCAAATGCAGGTAGATTTCAGCTTTGGCGGGTAAGACGGACACTCCCACTAGCCACTTTGGCAGGTTGAATATAATTTTAAAATGTGGTTTTCTTAAAAGCACGGTTCGACTATAAGGATGACCCAATATGTGTGCAAATGTGATCTTAGAATCGAGAAGCAGCACGACTTCGCGGAAGCAGAAAGCAGGTGAATAACGAATGAGAGGATGATCAGTTGCGCTAACAGCTGATGTGATGCGCGCAACTAAAATGCGTGCACGCTCCTGTTTTCTTGCTTGAAGTAACCGTGCCTGAAACACAACTGCGATCGGTTCTCTTTCATATAGACCAGACACAAATTTATGCTCATGCACCCACAGTCTTGCTGCTGTCAAGAGCTCCAAATATGTCTTTTTGTAAGCTGCCCCAGTTGCTTTCGCTTTGAACAGATTAATAATTGGCCTTAACCGTGTGATCATCCTTTCATTATCACACACAGTATGTTTTTCACCTGCTTTCTTTTACCTGCGGTTATTTTTGTTAATATGGTTTAATATCATATTTTTACAACAATATTGCTTTTAATATGAGATTAACTGTCCATGTATGTGTAGTTAACTGGTGATCTGAGAGACCTTTAGAGAGGACAGATTACTGTGCATATTTTTGATACACGACAGTAATTATTTTTAAAAGTCAATTGTTTTTCTTTGTTTGTTTGTTTTTAAAGAAATTTTTGTTAAATTATTTTTTTTTGTTTTGTTAAATAAAGTATAGTATACAGATATTCAGCTTGTTTTGACGCATTTAAAATTTGTGGCTAAAAATAATTATTGTTTGGTGTGGTCAGAGATAAACTTGGTAAATCCTTAACTTTGAGTTCTGAAAAGTCATGTAAAATAAAACCTTTGCAGTATAACACTATGAATATGAAAACATGACCCATTTGCTCATACACGACACACAAAACGTGAAATGAATGAGGAGGCATGTGGACAAAACACAAAATCTAAATCAATTAATTTTAGCATGTCAAAGTCATATTTATGCATATAAAAAATATTTTCCCAACAACAAAATTGTGGCTAGTGAAAATGCAGAGTGGCTCGTAAAGTTGGAAAACTACTAGCCACTGTGGCTGGTGATCAAAAAAAGTTAATGTCAAGCTCTGACTGCCAGAGAGTGTGTGTGTGTGTGTGTGTTGTCACATGATGTGCATTTTCATCGATGTAGTGTGGATCGAGATCTGTTCAGAAACGCTAGGTGAAACGCCAGTGTGGACACGAATCATTTTCATTCTAAAGCTAAAACGTATTAGTGTAAGGGCGGCCTTCGATAAGAGAAAACTAAAAATACAGTGTGTGGAGCTCGCCCCTAATCTAGTGTGTTTAACAAAAGTGATATTTAAAGCCTACGTGTCCACTCTACAACTTCAAATGAGCATAAAACAGATCGTGGACATATACCAAAAAATGTAACCCAGTAAATGAACAGATTGAAATGATTCACTGAGAACTTTCAGAAAGAAAACAGTGTCCTGGGCCTTGCGAGTAGCGTCCTGTCATCACTTTTATGCCACTGTGGCAGCGGCTGGATTGGAGACAGTATGATGATGTCAAGTGAGACACGGCAAACAGCTGGGCAGCGTGAGCCAATATGAAGCAAATGTAGAGATGAGTGTGAAAATAATCATGATCATAAAACATACCGTAACAGCGTTAAACAGTGATTGTGGAGAAAAAAGTACAGGGGGCTAATAATTCTGATGGTATATGTTTGTTGTCATCAATCTGATTTTCTCTTTCAGTTTGATGGGAAGACGTCTTTTGGCATGTCGGTCTTCAATTTGGGCAATGCCATTATGGGCAGTGGGATTCTGGGATTGGCCTACGCTATGGCCAATACTGGCATATTGCTGTTTTTGTAAGTCAAAACCCTTCATTACCTTTTTAACGACAGATTGCTTATGTAATTGGTTGTTGTGTGCTTGTGTGATGTGAAGCATCATTGAATTATCTCATAGTCATGCAAATGAATCTGTCACCTTCAGCCCTCAGTGATTTAGCCTTCCTTTTTTTTTTACTTTACCTGAATGTCAAGCATTTGGCAACCCACAGGCAGTCTAATTGCCATGGTAATTAAAGCTTTGTTGTCCATATGTTATTTTTCCAGACATGCTCTTGAATAATTGAGTGTTCCCTTTTGAAGGCTGTTAATGGTGATGAATATGGGTCAGCACTTTCTATGGAAAAGACCCGCCCATTGCATTGTGTTAAATGACACGCAACCACTGTTTGGCCTATTTACAAAAAAAAAAAAAAAAACGTTACCTCATGTTTTAGGAGTTTTAAAATACTGCAAAAAAGGATAACTCTTTATTTTGATGGTCCATTTGAGTATTAGTAGACTGTCTGCTTAATATCTGTTAATATGCTCCTTCAACAGACATTTAACTGACTATAAGAAACTTTGCAAGTACATGTCAACTTACACTAACCCTAACCCCAACATAACAGTCTACTTATAATCTAATGAGAATTAGTTGGCATGTAGATGTAATGTAACTTAAATTCATAAAAAACAGGCCATCAAAATAAAGTGTGACCAAAAAAGTATGTATCCTAGTAAAATCTTAAGTATTTGAAAGTGTTTATAATGTTTAGTTATTGGATTTTTTCTGTTTATGTTTGTTGTTGTTAAGTACATGTGTATGGGTGTGTGTATTATATACAAATATATATACAAGTTACAAATGCAATTATATACAAATGTTTTCACATTTTTTTACATGAATATTGAAATTTACAAATACTTGCGTAAACAAAGTTAGTGTCATTTTTGTTAGCTAAACCATAACATGACAATTATTTTTGTTACATTAAAATAAATAAACTTAAGGTAAAAATAATATTAATTAAATACATGAAAAGTTATTTTTATTATTATTTCAACGTGTTGCCAAGGAC
This sequence comes from Danio tinwini, assembly GCA_903798205.1. Taxonomy (NCBI): domain Eukaryota; kingdom Metazoa; phylum Chordata; class Actinopteri; order Cypriniformes; family Danionidae; genus Danio; species Danio tinwini. The sequence continues at coordinate 2,384,667 of CAIGQZ010032248.1, read as the reverse complement.
ATATTTCTACTAAAAATATTTCTGTTTCTATTTCTATTAGATTCTTAAATGCTTACTCTACACTCTCAGAAAAAAGGTACACAGTGGTACAAATCATGTTCCTTAAGGAACAGTTTTGTACCTTTGTAAAAGTTATACCTTATATGATACAGAAAAGATCTCTTATGATACTGTTCTGTACATTTTATGGTACAATTAAAGTGAAGGTACACAATTGTTCTCATATAAAAGGTACATAATTATTGGACAACTCCTTTATTACAATATCTATAAAGATATATATTACTGGAAAGGCAAAATGATTTATGAATAATTTCCATATTAAAAAACGAATCAACATTTAAAAGCACATGTTTAAAGAAACTCATAAACATTAAATATTAAGTTCTATAATACAAAACAACTAGTAAAACAAAACTATATGTATTGTAAACTAAACATTTCAGGCATTTTTAGTGAACATTTGTGGGGCATTTTCTGAAAAATACAGTTTTATTATTGATATTCGCACCTTTTGGCGTTTGCTTTTTACTATAATGTACATGAGAGAATGTGTTTCTGTAACATTTTAGTGAAAAGTGTTGTGAAATGTTTAGGAAAAATTGATCTTTTGATTTATTTTTTATTCTTTTTTGTAAATGGAAGTTAAATGTTTTTAACTTTTTTAAAAACATTGTTTAAAAATGTATTTGATGTTTTATATTTACTGAAAATAAATTTACCCATTTTGGATAGAGCAAAATGCCTTTAAATAGTTCTTGAAGGAACACATTTGACACTGTTAAAGTACAAAGTGTCTTTGTCAAAATGGTACAAACTGCAATGGCACAAATTTCTTTCTTTGTCTTAAGGTACAAATCAGCTCCATAAAAAGGTACTGCCCTTCTTTGGTACAACATTGTACCATTTTTTTCTGAGACTTCAAGTCAAGTGAAGTCAGTTTTTTTGTCAAATATGCTGAACATTCTTAATATACAGCACTGGTGAAATTGCAGTCCTCTCAGCCTACGGCGCAAACAAGCAATATATAAATAAATATACAAACCAGAGTATTTAAAACAAAAGTGACAATAGTGCAAAACATGTAATTGATGTAGTGTTTAGTCCAGAATAGATCAGAAAGATCAGAAAAGAATATGGGATATAATATAGACATATTATAAAAAATGATGAATATGACAATGAACAACAAAATTGCTCAAACTTGAATATTTTAAACAAATATATATTTTAAATCTAAATTTTTAAAATCTATTATATATATATATAATTTGTTGTTGTTGTTGTTGTTGTTGTTGTTGTTATTATGTTATTTATAAAATAAACACATTTTCCCATATTAATTTATATTAAATATTTATTTAAATAAAAAATGTTGACTTCTACTTAACCTCCTAATGCTGTAAAGCAACAAGAATTCTACACTATAAAAATATCAGTTTTCTGTATTTTTTTTAATTTATGTTTTTATTCTCACCTTCCCCCCCCCCCCCCCCCCCCCCCCCCATTTATTTATGTTTTTAAATTGCATTATGGGACCTTGATCTTTCTTTTAAAAACTTTTAACCTTAAAAAGCTTGAAAAAGTGACTTTTATTAACATTTTTAATAATTTAAAGTGATATATCGTCTAGGTTGATGGTGTTTTTTACAATAATAAACCGCCTGTACATTTTCTGTTATTTTATAGACTTTTTTTCTTTGTATATTATATTATTTTAAACTACTAAAATGTCAATAAAAGTCCCATTGTTAAACTGTAGAGTTGAATTTTTCAACATTACAAGCCAACAGAGCTGGCATCAACATCCCATAATGTAATTCACAACCGTAAATAAACAGAAAATACTTGAAACTGTTAATTAACAGATATTTTTTACAGTGTATTTTCTGGCAAGCAGTACTTATTACTATATGTCCAAAGAGTAAAGATAGGAAGTAAGCACATGTGTCCTTCCCATTTAATCTTTATTCCCTTCCTTCCAAAAATTTTCCACTAGTAAGCTCCACCCCTTTTGTCTCTCCAAGGCCCCTTAAAAGCCATGACCTGATCTAGCCACACCCATTTAACATCACTTTGCCCCCCCCCCCCCCCCCAAATCTAATATAGCTGTCATATTTGGTTTCCTCTGGTGGGTCATCTTGGTTTGACTAGCGAGGAGAGACGTCTAGTTCCCCAGATCCAGTCAGGTTACAGGCAACTGAATCCTGCCGATCACATTACCTCACAGGCCAAGACCAATTCCTCCAAACATAGTCTCATTTCCAGGTATAAAACAATAAATTGATTTACCTCATGGGGTAGAAACCTAACACATGCCTGTCAGGAGGCAGTTTGAGCAGGTCTTGTGTTTTTAAAGTTTAGTCTACTTTACTATCTGTAAAATACTCAGTTAAAATGTAAAAATGCATTAAATTTGTTGGTTGTAAGCAGATGTTAATAGAAAGTTTTACTTTAAATTTATAAAGTTTATAAAACTTTTGTTACCTTTTTTTATAAAACATGCATTTACATGTGATAGAGTGAATCATGGACAAAAATCTCACACGGACAAGAACTACGCTCACCGGCCACTTTATTAGGTACACCTGTCCAACTGCTCGTTAATGCAAATTTCTAATCAGTCAATCACATGGCAGCAACTCAATGCATTTAGACATGTAGACTAGGTCAAGACGATCTGCTGCAGTTCAAACCGAGCATCAGAATGAGGAAGAAAGGTGATTTAAGGGACTTTAAACGTGGCATGGTTGTTGGTGCCAGACAGGCTGTATTTCAGGAACTGCTGATTTACTTTGATTGATTTTCACGCACAACCATCCGAAAAAGAGGAAATATCCAGTGAGTGGCATTTCTGTTCTTGCTGAATTTCTGCCACAAAGGATTAGGCATTTCTGAAGGCAAAAGGGGGTCAAACCTGGTACTAGTAAGGTGTACCTAACAAAGTGGCTGGTTAGTGTATATCCAGCATTTTGCACAACAAATGTGCAAGGAAAATGCTTTATTTCTTTTTTTGCTTCCTAAATTATGAAGTGCAGTTTGTGTTGTTTCATAACAAAATCAAACATTAAATGCCTAGAAAGATTAAATAATAAATCAAACTCTCAAAACAACTACCCAAATGATAAATCAAATGCGCAAACTATAAAGTAATAAATCAAGCTTCATTCTCAAATGAGAAATGTATTTGATATTTAATTTTCATCAACTCAGTATAAACCTGAAATAATTAAATGACAAATCAAATGCTCAAACTATAAATCAAATACTCAAACGGACTACGCAAATGTTAAATCAAATGCAAATGAGGAGTGCCAATCAACCAGTCTGGGTGGAGCTTTAAGGTGGAAGAGTTTGGTGACCACTGCCAATAGCGCAATCATTTTATTATTACCGGTTTATACCGAGTTGATCATGAATATTAAATATCAAATACATTTGATTTCTCATTTGAGAATGCCTTTGAGAGTTTGATTTATTATTTGATGTTTTTAGGCATTTGAATTTTGTTAGGGAAAAACTCTCATACGGTTCAGCTTTGTATGTCTTTATACTGTATATAGGTCTGCAAGTTTATTATTAAAGAGTAAGTAGTTTTGATCTTGCACCTAAGTTTTTACTGGAGATGCAGTGAAAGTTCAGAATCTCTTTTTTTTGCAAAAGAAGCTTCCTTGATAGCACAGTTTAACTGTTTAGCATCTATTTTATGCATAAAATGTTGATATAAATACATAAAAATTAAGCGATTCTGAGGCATTTACCTGGAAAACCAGTTTGTTCCATATCTTATTAGATGATTTAAAAAAAAATTTCAATTAATAAGAAAAACTAAAATTGTGAAATCAATACAATTATTCAAAAACCTATATTAAAGTATGGAACAAAAAATTTACTCAGTTTAAATAAAAAAATGCATTCATTCTGATGGTTGTAAGCAGATGTTTTTAGGAAGTTACTTTGAATTTATAAAACGTTTGTGACCTTCTTACAAAGCATGCACCACATGTGATTACATTCAAATAAATAGACAAAAATAACAATTATAGAAATAAATGTGAGGAAAAATATTTTTTATTTCTTTCAAAAAGTATTTTTTCTTAAGATATTATTTATATATAGTGCAATTTGACTATTATTTGACATTTTTTTGTGAGGTAAATTTTTTGTGTTTTTTATACTTTATATTAAGAATATTTGAATGCTTTAATAGTGATTAAGTATTTTTAATAATGTTGGAAGTTCACTTAAGTTTAGCTGAAAAATGTCATAATGTTGTTCTGCATGACGTCTATTAGTCATGGTTTTGATCTTGGACTTAAATTCCCTTTGGATATGCAGTGAATTCTCAGCTAAATTATTATTAGTTTTTGCAGAAGTAGTTTTAAAGGACCAAATTCATTTAATTTTAATTATTGCTTTCCCAATGGCACATTTAACTGTTCAGCATCTGTTTTGTTCATGAAATGTGGATAAAAATAATAGCATCTAAATAATAGCATTGTGTCTACCTTGAAAGCCAATTTATTCCACATCTCATTAGATGAAAATTTATTTTAAATTATATTTAAATATTGTAAAATCAATACAATTATCCAAAAAAGTTTTATATATATCTTTTTGGCTTCAGTTTTTGTGTTAGCTGCATACACTAATTTTTAGTTTTAGGCCAGAATTTTAGTTTTAGTGCCTCTACATTCACCATTTATAGTCTCAATATTAAAAACAGCACATAAATAAAATTTATACCGTCTAATGAAGCACTTAGAACTGTGACAATATAGCATTTTTTAAAATAAAGTTGATTAATGCAGATTCTTGCATCTTTAGTCTTTACTGTAGATGCATTATATACATGCAAATACTGCGTTTACTTCCTGTGGTCAATAATTATTTTACATGCTAAAGGCTTAGGCAGTTTCCAAAGTGTATGATCACCCATCTCATTTGAATACAGTCATTCCAGAGCTCGTCTCAGTGCATTGTTAATTACTTGCCACTTATCAGGTACTTATTATCCAAATGGACTTGAAATATACTGAATTCAGGGACCGTCTGCCTCCTGCAGTTAAAGGGATAGTTCACCCAAAACTGAAAATTATGTTATCACATTCACACATCAATAAACCTGAGTTTCATTCTTCTGTTAAACACAAAAGAAGATATTTTGAAGAATGTCAGAAACTGGTAACCATTGACTGCCATAGTATTTGTTTTTCATATGGGTGGCCAGGTTCTAACATTCTTCAAAATATCTTCTTTTGTGTTTAACAGAATAAAGCAACTCATAAATCATTTAAGAAACTGATTTAAATCCACATGAGGGAGAGTAAATGATGAGGTCATTTAAATATTTGGGTGACTATCCATTATCCATATCTAGAGAAAGCAGGCTAAACGTTTGCAGATATTTAGGAGAACTATGGTAAAATATTTTGTGAATATGAGCCTAGATTGCTGACAATGCATATTAATACCAGACTGAAAAAGGACAAATGTGTTTATAAGTATAGATAAGCTCAAAATGTTCACACTGTTTAGTATCATCCACTTGTAAATGTTTTGATGAAAATGCATTGTAATAAATCAGAGCCTTCATGAAAGTACAATAAAGACTTTGCTAGATAGTTGTGATACAGTTTTGCTTTTTTCCTAACAGTTGGCGAGCACAGGATTTCCATTACATTATAGATAAAAGATGAATTGGTTAATATTGGCTACTGGTTTGTTTGATCACTGGGTTTCAAAGAATAGCTTATCAGCAGACGTACTTTTTAGCTTCCAACACAAACACTGGCGTTTTCCCAAGATTCATTCAGCAGTAAATCATACACAACAACATCAGAAAAACGTATAAACACTTTAAACGTAAACTACACTTCATTATTATATAGGGCAGAATGGTTATGAATGGTTTACTTTAAATACTAGCTATAATATATATTGTGTATTTAAGTTATTTATACGTTTGTAATCATAAATATATGTATAATAAATTTATATAATAATAAATATAAGTTAGAGAGCCAAAACCATTTCAGATTAAAGGTCAGTTAAATGTCAGTTTGGTAAGTAAAAAGTAGTGGGTCAAGAATGAGACGTCCTGTTTTGGTTTTTGCATCCGATTAGTAGTGGTTTAACAACAGATCACAAATCTCTCGGTTTGGATTACATTATGTATTTGAGTCACCGATTGGGCCACTTTTCGCATCAGCCAAAAAGGGGAGACAAATGTTATTTGCTTTCCATTTATTACAAAAAGAGTACTACAAGACGCTTTTGGTTTTAACAAACAGAACTCTAAAAGCTGTAATTTTATTACAAATAATATGAAAAATAATCAGCTGAACAAAAATAAATTGTAAAATATTCTGTGAAAAACTCACTGTTACTACTACTGTTGCTGATAACACTAAATGTAGAAATCTAACATTATAATTTGTACAACCCATATTTATTTTTAGTCTCATTTTCAATAAATGATTCAGTGATTCACTCCTAAAACGTCATGTTTTATTGCTAGATGAATAATTTTTAAAGAATTATTCAGTGGCATATTTTTTGATGGCTGGTTGTCGCCACCTGTTGATTAAATAATGTAATTGCTGCCTGCAACTTTCATTTTTGAGCGTCATATTAAATGCATATGATGGTAATTTTAGTCTTTACCATAAACATCAGTGGTTTTATATAAACTATGAACTGTTACTACTTCTGTGTTATTTGACTGTAACTTTATAACTAGCTCAAAAGACTGAAGAAAATAAAAGAATGAATAAATAAAAAGTATTTTACTCAAAATATTACAGCATCAGTAAAGTCAATACTACAATATAATGTAGTGTTCATTCAGTTGTCAATTCTATAATATATACAGTATATTACACTTTACTGTAGTACTCCTGTGTTATTTGACTGTAACTTCATAACTAACTCAAAAGACTGAAGACTCAATCTCTTGGAATTATTAAACGTATGCAAATCACCATCATTTATCATTTATGTTGCGTGGGTGTTGAGATTACGATCTTTTAACGATTAATCGTGCATCTTACACTGAATGCATGAATACAGGCTAAACAAGTAGTGACAGAAAACACCTTTAATAACCTAAGAACCCCACCACATCCCGAAAAACCCACCACAACCTCTTCTGTCATCATTATATTTCACAGCAAAGCCTAAATGCTTATACATGTGATTTGAATGATCTCTCTGCGATCGTTACGAATTTAGGTTTAATAAACAAGTAAAAAAATGAATTAAGCCGCAGGTCACGTGTGTTTCGAACCATGGGTTGTGATCCATACAATTCACGGATTAACAGTGATTCGTTACACCCATTCGGTACATTAGCTTTACAAAAGTGATTTTGTTTACAAAAAAGGCATTTTAAATACAAGTTGAAGGGGTAGTTCACACAAAAATAAAAAAAACTCACTATTTATGGTCTCTGAAGTAGTTCCAAACCTTTGAGTTTATTTCCTCTGTTGAATACAAAAGAAGATGTTTCGAAGATAAGATGAAAAACTGTAACTATTGACTTCCATAGTAGGAAAACAATACAATAGAAGTCAATAGTTACAGGTTTTCATCTTTCCTCATATTATCTTCTTTTGTGTTTTACAGAGGTAAGACGCTTGTAAAGGTTTGAAAAAATTAAAGGGTGAGTAAATGATGACAGACTTTTTATTTTTGGGTGGACCATCTCTTTAAATGTCTTCTTTAAATTTTCTATCAACATTTGGGGAAATAAAATGTAAGGATATAAATGTAATAATGCTCCAAAGTCAATCTGTGCAATAGATATATTGATGTAAAAAGTTAAACAACAATAATTTTGTGAACAGAACTTTTATAAATGTGGGTGCTCCAGTTTCCCTCACAGTCCAAAGACAGGACATGAGCTATAGGTGAAGTAAGTAAGCTAAATGGTCCATAGTGTATGTGTGAATGAGAGTGTATAGGTGTTTCCCAATGATGGGTTGCAGCTGGAAGGACATCCGCTGCAAAAAAAACACATGCTGGAAAAGTTGGTGGTTTATTCTGCTGTGGCGACCCTTGATTAATAAAGGGACTAAGCTGAAAAGAAAATGAATAAATGATGACAGAATTTTCATTTTTGGGTGGACTATCACTTTGAGTGTCTTCTTAATTTTCTAATAACATTTGGAAATATAAAATGTAAGGATATAAGTGAAATATCGTTTTAAATTAATTCAGTGTAACAGATATATTGATTAAAAAAAGTAAAACAACAAGCATATTAGCAGAACAGAACTTATTAAAATATGTAGATGAATAAGTGATCATACTAAATTTTCCTATAGCTTAAAGTCTCAGAGAGAACTTATAGACAAATGGGTAAAACTTCGTGATTTAAAGGATAGTGACAAAGTATAAAGATTTAAAATAACTAATCCGTTTAAGAGAGAATTTTGGTCCTCCAGTTTGATCACTAAAAAATATATTTAAATATGCTATCAAATGACTATTTTGTAAATCAGGGGTGTCCAAACTCGGTTCTGGAGGGCCGGTGTCCTGCATATTTTAGTTCCAACCCCAATTAAACACACCTGAACCAGCTAATCAAGCTCTTTCCAGGTAGAAAGTTCCAGGCAGGTGTGTTGAAGGAAGTTGGTGCTAAACTGTGCAGAACACCGGCCCTCCTACACTCTCAAAAATAAAGGTACAGGAGCTGTCACTGGGGCAGTACCTTTTCAAAAGATACATATTTGTACCCAAAGAATCCACATTGGTACCTCAAAGGGACATATTAGTACCCAAATTTACCTAATAAGTACCTTTGAGGTACCATTATGAACCCTTCAGGTACAAATTTGTACCTTTTGCAAAGGTACTGCCCTAGTGACAGCTCCTGTACCTTTATTTCTGAAAGTGTAGATTCTAGATTGCTGGATAAACTGTTGTTAAACTGAAATTTAATAGGTCTATAATAATAATAATAATAATTCATTTTATTTGTAAATGGCGCCTTTCTAGACACCCAAGGTTGCCTTACAATAAGCATCAACAGCCATGCTAGAACAAATTAAAACAAATAATAAACATTACCAAACAAGTATAAACAAATATCGCGAATATAAAATAACATGTTAAAAAATTGTTAAAGGAAAGCCTGCTTAAAAAGACGAGTCTTTAGACGAGATTTAAATGTGTCAAGACTATCACTGCTCCTTAGATCCAGGGGAAGCGAGTTTCATAGCCGAGGAGCCATAGAGCTAAAAGATCTGTCTCTAATCGTGCTTAATCGAGTCCGAGGTGGTACCAGGGAGAAAGAGTTGACAGATCTAAGAGTGCGAGAAGGGGTATAAATATGGAGAAGTTTGGTGAGATAGTGAGGAGCAAGATTATGAAGTGCCTTGAAAGTTAGAAGTAATATTTTAAAATCAATACGAAACTTTACCGGAAGCCAGTGAAGCTGATAAGAATCAGAATCAGAAAGAGCTTTATTGCCAGGTATGTTCACACATCCGAGGAATTTGTTTTAGTGACAGAGCTTCTACAGTGCAACAGAATTACAGAGGACTAAAAAACAGATAATAAATATATTTTAAAAAGTAGTGAATGCAATATAGAAATTGACAAGTGTATGTACAGGTGTATTACTATATACAACATAATATGTGCAGGTGTTATGTGCAAATTGGCATGTAAAGTGTGTTGTTAAATAAGTGAATGTGTGTATAAAAAAAAAGTGTATAGCAGGTAGTGATGTTGGTTCCACAATTATTATCATCATCAAGTGTTCATGAGATGGATTGCCTGAGGGAAGAAACTGTTTCTGTGTCGGGCTGTTCTGGTGCGCAGTGCTCTGTAGCGTCGACCAGAAGGTAAAAGTTCAAAGAGGCAGTGTGCTGGGTGTGAGAGGTCCCAAAGAAGTGGTGTGACATGCTCGTGAGATGGAGTCCTAGAGATGACACGAGCTGCATGGTTCTCAATCCGTTGGATTGAGTTCCAACTTGGGCTATTCTATAAAAGAAAATATCATAGACATCATTTTTGTTCAGAAAACTATTAATTATACCAAATGTTTTGATACCGGAAATTCGCTTTTTGTCTTTACCGTGAGTACATTAATCTTCAGTGCAGGAGCTGTAATGTTTCTCCTTCAAGATCTTTTGAAGAGAGCAGATTATATTTGGAGTTATTCAGACGTGAAGGGAAGCTGATGGCTGTATTTTGTCTTTAGGTTTCTCCTGACGGCTGTAGCGGGTCTGTCCTGTTACTCCATCCACCTCCTGCTCAAGTCCTCTGGTGTTGTGGGTAAGATAAGACACATTTTGGCTGTGAATTCTTCTGTACATGTGATTTTTCAGGTTTTTTATTTTTAATAAATTTGCAACAAATTCAAAAACTCTTTTGTCACATTGTCATTATGGGGTATTGTGTGTAAAATGTTGAAGAAATAAATGAATTTAATCCATTTTGAAATAAGGCTGTAACATATAAAAATGTGGAAAAAGTGAAGCGCTATGAATACTTTCCGGATGCACTGCATGTTAAGAGACATTTCTTGCAATGCAGTTAATGTCATATTCATGTTATTGTTGTGATGGTATTTTATTTCAGCTTCCACTTTTGGTTCTACTGAATTTCTGTGTTAAACTGCAGGCAATGATAATCTTGACAGGAGAGTCAGTGTTTTGTGGAAACTTGACTGCGCTGCTGATATTAGTCTCTCTCTTCACGTTTTGCTGATACTCATTTCCAGGAATCAGATCATATGAACAGTTGGGATTTAGAGCCTTCGGGATGACAGGGAAGATGGCAGCCGCAATCGCCATCACTCTGCAGAACATTGGAGGTAAAGAAAACCTGATGCCAGTGTCTGCTTTCACATTAATATTTGCCCAAACAGACATTTTGAATGCCAAATCATTATTTTTAAATGAGACAGATTTTGTTTTATTCCTTTTCTGCCACTTCTCTTTCATTTCTTTCATTATTTTTCTTGATTATTCATTCATTCATTTTCTTTTTCGGCTTAGTCCCTTTATTAATCCGGGGTCACCACAGCGGAATGAACCACCAACTTATGCAGCATTTCGTCACCTTGGAATTATAAGGTTCTATATGCGTTCTGAATGATTTTGAGATATTGAGCTTCAAAGTTTTTGCATTCCATAGCAAACAGTATGTGTGTAACATTTGTTTTTTAAAATAAAAAAATGTCTTAAAATGTAAACAACTTATTAAATGACAACTTCTTTACATTATGGGATTTTTTTTTATAAGAATATGTCGATAACTCAATTTTGACAAAAATGTCAGATAGAACCTTATAATTCTAAGGTGACGATTTGTTTTACGCAGCGGATGCCCTTCCAGCTGCAACCCATCTCTGGGAAACATCCACACACACTCATTCACACTCATACACTACAGACAATTTAGCTTATTCAATTCACCTGTACCTCATGTCTTTGGACTGTGGGGGAAACCAGAGCACCCGGAGGAAACCCACGCAAAGGCAGGAAGAACATGCAAACTCCACACAGAAACGCCAACTGACCCAGCCGAGGCTCGAACCAGCGACCTTCTTGCTGTGAGGTGACAGCACTACCTACTGCGCCACTGCGTCACCTTGTCTCGATTAATTTATTTTTTTGTAGTTTTCACACACTTTCTGAACTGTTAAAATGTTAAAACTTTCTTTTATGCTTATTAATATGGTGATTATGCTGTTGCTTTGTTATGTCACATTACATTTAGGCTTTGTAAAAAATTACTTTTTATTGACTTTTTTTGTATTTTATCTGAGAAAAAACATAGATTCTATATTGATTCAAGAGATTTATATATGTGTAATAAAGTTTACGGCAACCTGGCCGTTGGAAAGGAGGCGGAGAACATATGAAGTTTTAACAAATATTTATAAATAAAAGGGATGGCAGCTCATCACGAAGACTGCCGTCTAAACTAAAACAAACAGAAAACAAAAGTAAAACAATATGTCCGGGCCCAGTCCTCTTTCGGCTTCCTCTGCCATCGTTTCTCCTCTTATAGTCCAGAGCTCCTTCCGTGGGCTTCGAGGCCAGTGTGCACTACAGGTGTATCCACTTACGCGGCGACCTCATTCTGTTCCCACGGCTTTCAGCCTCGCCCCCTCGCCACAATTTGTTACCGGCAATGTGTGAAATGCGGCATTCTATAAAATGTCTAGGAAATGTAAAGAATGCCTAAAAACCGAACAACTAAGTATGATTGCTACTGTATACATTTCCTAGGCATTCTATAGAAAGCAGAGTTGCTGTGTGGCAAAGTATATAACTGGCCTACCCCCACCATTCTTCTCGCCACTGATGTTGGCAGTGGCACTTGCATCGTTATTTGATGATGTTGATGTCGATCGTTGTTTGATGATGGTGATCGAGCATGTGAGTGTTAAACGTTATTGTAAGAGCATATTGCTATCTATATCGGTACAAGGTTCTTCATAATTCTTCTCATGTTGTCAGTGCATATTATCCATCTTCACTAATTTGTGAAATATGTATGTGCAAGACCAAAGTGTAAAAATATGAAGTGTTTTTGTGTGAAAGAAGAAAATGAAGTATAATTCTAAGTGCCAATCCAGTCTTACCGTAACAAATACTTCAATCTCAGTTCTGCTGTTATTGTTTTCCAGCAAGAAACATTATATGTTTCATTTAGTATTCCTTCCTCTTTAAAATACGTCAAATAAAGGCTTTTGTTGTGCTCCTCTGACACTTTGCCTAAATGATACTTGTCATTCTATATAATGCCTAGGAATTGTATAGAATGCCTAGGAAAGTGTGAAAAATCTTTTCAAAACTGATATTTCATACTTTGCCTAAGACCATCAGGCATTTTATACATTTCCTAGGCATTCTATACAATACTGGGATTTCACACATTGCCAGTAACATTCATTCATTTTTTTTTTTTGGCTTAGTCCCTTGATTAATCAAGGGTCACCACAGCGGAATGAACCGCCAACTTATCCAGCATATGTTTTACACAGGGAAAAAACACCTATACACTCTCATTCACATACATACACTGCGGACAATTTCTTACCCAATTCCCCTATAGCACATGTTTTTGGACTGTGGGGGAAACCGGAGCACCCGGAGGAAACCCACGCCAACACAGGGAGAACATACAAAATCCACACAGATATACCAACTGACTGAGCTGAGGCTCAAACCAGCGACCTTCTTGCTGTGTGGCTACAGTGCTACCTACTACTATATATGCTACTATATATGTTACCTCAC
>CAIGQZ010032248.1:2309042-2321976 GCA_903798205.1 Danio tinwini | reverse complement strand
CTTTCATCCATTCCTCCAATATTTCATCCAATATTTTCTTTATCCGTCCAATATTTTCTTCATCCATCTGTCCAATATTTCCTTCATCCATCTGTTCAATATTTCTTTCCATTCATCCATCCAATTTTCCTTTATCTGTCAATCTGTGTAATATTTCCTTTCTATATTTCCTTCGTCCATCCATCCAAATTTACCTTCCTTCCTTCCATCCATCCATTCATACATCCATACAGAGATCATGCAGACTTTTTTGGTGGCTAACTATTGAATGACACTTCTTCATTGATTTTATTCACCCAAAATGTTCATTTCATTTCTGATACTGGAATTATGCCTTGCTCATGACTTGCATATATGAAAAAACACAATTCTGATTCCTCAGTTCTCTATCTACTCCTATTATGCATTATAATAAATATCAATAAGAGTTTTTAGATATGCTTAGGGATCTTACATACCATGTGCCATCTATTCATCAATTATGTTTTCATGCCATTGTTTTATTCAGGTCAGTTGCAGATGTTCTCAAATGTTCTCGAATGCATTATGTAACGCTTCCACTAGCTATACTTGCATTAGCTTTACTCCCCATTGTGTTGGAAAAAAGCAGAGTTATCAATGTTTAATTATGGAGACTGCATTGTCTGTTATGCTGCCGCTGTCATAAATAATCTCGGTTATCGTGTTTTATGGCTGTTACGCATCAGTAATACTTTGACATGGTAATGAAGCAAGGTTTGCGCATGCTGTTTGATTTTAAGCAAGACATCCAGGATTGAAATAAACAAGAGTCTGCAGGTAGTGCGGGTTCTCCAGTAACCCTGCTGTGAGAATCAGATAAGTACCGCTCCAAACAAAAGACTTCACCATTCAATTACGCTTCATTAAAGCTGAGTGCGCCTGATGTAACCAATCCATTTTTATTTTGTCAGGTCCACTGGTGGTAAATGAAAGCGTGCTTGATTTGGAAAGTGCATGGGGGTTCTTTACCGAATGTTGCGTAGATGTGCACCTGTTTAATTATTAGGGATTTTTATAATGTCATTTATTTTATTTTGACTTTTTGGTAGTGAAGTAGATTAGAGTACACACTGTAAAAATGTTCCACACAATCGATTTTGTGTTGGGATGATATAAAGGAATTGAGTTAACTTAGTTTTTACAAATTTAGGTGGATTGAACACAAAACCAATTAAGTTGTAAAAAAAAACACTCAATTGTGGTGTTTCAGCTTGTTTTATTGAAGTAGTTTGAACAAACAGCAAACATAGTTTTTTGAGGGCAGTGGCTGTTACTGGTGAGTTTTTTTTTTACCATTTTTTTTTTATTGCAGATTTAGAACACAGAACATACAAGGGCAGTAACGACATTATATTGACATCAAAACAAATACAATATAAAAAGAAAGAGAAAAAAAATTTACAATTATTCAAAGACAAAATTTAAGGCTTTAAAATAATTAACAGTTCTTTTTGCTTTGGTATTTTTTGTTTCTTTTATCATGCATAGGTAATGACTTATTTCTATTTTAAAGTGAGTAAAATTCGTTTTTTTTACTGCCTATTTACATTTATGAATAAAAAAAATTCCATATATAAGAAGCAAATTAACAATATGCCAAATTTTGAAATCGACTGTATTCTCATAAAAAACATATTTTTCTTTGAATTCCAATGCAATATTCGTACTCTGCTTAACAAAAAATAAAAGATCACACCAAAACAATTGTGTATAAATACAATTACTGGTGAGACTTTCCACCATATTTAGTCCAAAATGGTATGCGTTATGCAGTAGGTCAATGGTCTCAAACTCAATTCCTGGAGGGCCGCAGCTCTGCATAGTTTAGCTCCAACCACCTCCAACTCTTGATTAGGGTTGAAGCAGACTGTGCAGAGCTGCGTTCCTCCAGGAGTCGAGACCTATGCAGTAGATGGTAAACTGTAAATAATTTGTTATTAGTATAATTGTGGAAAAAAATGATTGCTGACATTTTCAAGGATATTGGCAAAAAGCCGGGACTTAAAATGAGACTTAATTTTTGACATTTACACAAAATTATTGCACAACATTAAAAAAATTAAAATGACAAGTTTTTGTTGGTGTATAAACTATTGTTTTGCTGAATTGTCATTTTAGTTTTATCTTCTATAAATCATTGCAAAAATGTATAATAATAATAATTTTTTTTGCTTAAATAATAAAATTCAACTACTTTTAATGTTGGAAAAAGTAAAAATTGTTAGATTTTTTTTTTGGAAGAAATTAGTGCTACTTATTCACAAGGCCAAGCTATGTATTAAATTTGACAAATATTGTTTGATATTAATTGCCCTTTAAATGCTGGGTTGTTTTAACTCAAACTCTGTTTGGTTATTTAAAAAAAATAAAAACAATTAAAAATGTAACCCAATGAGTGGGTTTGATCATATTTTGTTTAAAACAATGCATTTTGTTAATGTAGCCTTGCACTGTATGTTTTTAAATGTCAAAATCAAGGTTACAGACATTCATGTGCCATATTTTAACGCAGTCTGGTTAATGTCATCATGAAAAGCAGGTCTGCTTGCTGCAGGATTATCAAACATATTACCTTTTTAAATGATAAGCATGTTTTTAAAAACTGCAAGTGTGTGAGAGATGATAATTCGAGCGTTTTCTTTTTTTACATAGTGCATGCAACTTGGCTTGAGATTTTAAATCATCAAAGACAAATTAAGAGACCTCAATGTCATGTAAATGTTTTCAGCCTGTGGCACGGTGGCTCAGTGGTTAGTACTGTTGCCTTACAGCACGAAGGTCGCTGGTTGCCAGCTGGCTCAGTTGCCATTTCTGTGTGGAGTTTGCATGTTCTCTCCGTGTTGGCATGGGTTTCCTCCAGGTGCTCCAGTTTCCCCCATAGTCCAAAGACATGCGCTATAGGTGAATTGGCCATAGTGTATGAGTGTGTTTCCCAGTACTGGGTAGCAGCTGGAAGGGCTTCCGCTGTGTAAAACATATGCTGGATAAGTTGGTGGTTCATTCCACTGTGGTGACCACTGATAAATAAAGACACTATGCTAAAGGAAAATGAATGAATGAATGTTTTCAGCCAAAAATGGGAAACTTTTAATGCTTTTGTTTACATGACAACACCGTTTTTGTGTAAACACCTGAAAATGAGAGTCTTTGAAAACAGTGACGTCATTTGCATGCATAGTATGTGTTTACAGAAGTGCACAAACAGTTGTGGTAGAGTATGTGCACTGCAAAAAAAAATCTGTTTCCGTATTTTGTGATTCACAAGTTTTTTTTCTGTTTATTTCAAGAGTTCACACTTAGCTGATGATTGATTATAAAGCTTATTTGGCATGCTGTCCTGCGGGAGAGCCCTGAGCTCATAAGATCCTCGAGCCCGGGGCTCCCTCCCATTTGCAAGGTGACAGGGAAGTTTGAGCTCAGGTAGATCTCGAGGACTCCCCAGCTGTAGTAGCTAATGAACAGATAGTGAATGCTCTTAAGTGATAACTACTTTATAACTAGGTGTATGTCTATGGTGCCAATTTGGATTGGTCAATTAACTTTAGTTGCATGTTTTTTGGACGGTGAGAGGAAACCAGGGA
This sequence comes from Danio tinwini, assembly GCA_903798205.1. Classification (NCBI taxonomy): domain Eukaryota; kingdom Metazoa; phylum Chordata; class Actinopteri; order Cypriniformes; family Danionidae; genus Danio; species Danio tinwini. Next base: position 2,318,374 of record CAIGQZ010032248.1, on the reverse strand, counting down.
ACCCGGGGGAAACCCATGTGAGCACAGGCAGAATGTATAAACTCTATGCAGAAATGTCGGCTGGCTTGGTAAGGACTACAACCAGTAATGTTCTTGCTGTGAGGCAACAGTGGCAACCGCTGGGCCACCGTGTCACCCATCTAGGAAAGGAGGTGGAGGAGTGGGGGTGGAAGGGGGGATTCTTCAAAACGAAGATGGCTGTTATATGGAACTTAGGGTATTTATAGTGGCTTAGGAATCGTCTGATTGGTGAATCATAAATTAGATAATGTGGGACCAGCCGTAAGCAATCATAAGCACGTGATCCTCTCGAAATTAGTTTATAAATAATCTGCACTTATGGTTGTGAATTGCATTATGGGATGTTAATCTCTGCTCTGTCGACTTTTGATGTTGAAAATTCAACTCTACAGTTTAGTAAAGTGACTTATTGACATTTTAGTAGTGTGAGACAAGGTATTGTTTAAGAAAGATTGTTGAATCCATAGAGAACTAAGTTGGTAAAATAAGAGAAAATGTACTGGCAATTTTATTGCCAGGTTTTTGTACTGTAATATACAACACCAACTCAGACAATGGCTGTTTCTCAATATGCGTTCTTCAGCGGTCTTGCGTCCTCATGTTCTCGTGTAACGTCATCATCAGCTGCCAAAGTTCAGTTCCAATACTAAAGAGCGCAAGTACGGAGGACGCGTGAAACTTCCCGGATGTGTTCTTGATATCGAGGATGCACCGATGCAGACTTGCGCACCGATCTCGCTCTAGAAGTCCCAGAAGTCATTGCGACTGAAGGTGGGAAGAGCAGTATTTTATTTAGATTTATTATTAAAGTTCAGAGATATCACTTATTTATTTCAGGAGATTTTCTAAATGAGATGGTGAATATAAACATTACCATGGACATCTTAATAAAGGAATAAACACATTAAGGGTGTTTGTTTGCTGAAATTCATAATAAAATCAGTTTTATTTATATTGTGCAACGTATATTTATACTGTTTTTATTTATAGTATATATTTTGAAAAGGGGGAAAAACAGTAAATCATTATGAATGCTGTAATGTTGAAATAATTATCCATTTAAAACACGTGAAGGTCATGTGACCATCAGGAAGAACGCAGCATCTCATTTCTCACAGGACGTGTTCTCTGTCTTTGCAGTCTCCCGAGTTCGTTCTTCGGAGGACACCTGGCAAGACCGGTCTCCACAAGAACGCAAGTCCGTTCTCTGCGTTCTTGGAATTGAGAAACAGCCAATATATCACTTTAAACTATTGAACATTTCAATAAAAGTCACTTTTTCAAACTTTTAACATCAAAAGCTTTTGGGGGAAAGATCAAGGTGCCGTAATGCAATTCACAAGCATACACGAGTGGAAAAGAAAAAAAAAGACAAAATACAAAAAACTGTCAATTTACAGATATTTTTTTTACAGTGTGGTACACAGGCCTGGTTGAAAACATTGTCTTGTATATGTGAAACCTTTTAAAAGACTCATACGAAAAACATTTTCATACTTGGCTACATGGCTATTGTGTAAACGGCCTTAATCTCTGAAAGTTAATGTCTTCGTCTGTGGCCTGATTCTGCATGCATCGGCCTCTGAGCTCAGCGGCGCGTCTGTGTCCTCTCTGTCATGTCCTGTTAGCGGCTCAGCATGTGCTGTGATTCTGACAGCATGGGGACAGGTGGGACGGCAGCCTCTCCACAATACACTTTACCCTGCGGAGAGGGATCCAGCGCTGGGAGAAGAAGCTGCCCGGGGAATACACAAGAGCTAATCAAAGAACTGGATGAACTTAGCCTGAGGGAGAATCTGTGTCAGTGACTTAAACTCTGTTCGGCTTTTTAAAAATATCTCCCTGTAAATAAATAACAACAATTTAGAAAGAGCGCATACTGCATTATTCAACATCGCACGCTGTAAAAAACAAACAAACTGCAATATTGACAGTTTTCTATATTTTGTGATTTTTATTTTTTCACATTTTAAGGCTAGATTTGATCAGATGTCGTATCGGGTCGTATCATTTTTACCAGATGTCGTATCGGGCATACAAGAACGACTGCTCCAAGGTGAAAACCCTACTCAGTATTTGTGCTGCACAATTCCCCTTACTATAAAACACATTTCACTGGGCTGTCCTGCTTTTAATGATTCCAGAAAACGATTTTATGAAATGAACTCGCTTAAGGCCATTTTTAGCAAAGTGACACCAGAAAAGATTTTAGAATTTGTATCATGTATTAACACTAAAAATCTTATATAATTTATGTATTCATTTGTTTGTTGATTTTTAATTGTGTATTTCTTATTTAAATGTTTCTGCCATGAAAATAGCCTTGGTTGCTGACATGGCAATAAATAAAAAAATACGTTATACATTATTTTTTTCACTTATTTATGGTTTGAGTTGCATTGCCTTGATCTTTCCTCCAAAAGCTTTTTGATGTTGAAAACGTGACTTATTGACATTTTCAATAGTTTAAAGTGATATATTATCTGGGTTGGTGTTGTATATTACAGTACAAACCCCTTGTAATAATCTGCCAGTACATTTTCTGCTTCATTTCTTATACATTATATTATTTCAAACGGTTAAAATGTCAATAAAAGTCACTTTGGTAAACTGCAGAGTTGAATTTTCAACATCAAAAGTGGACAGAGCAGAGATAAATCTCCCAAAATGCAGTTCACAATCATTAATAAACGGAAAACACTTGCGAATCATAAAATAGGAAGCTGTTATTTAACAGATATTAGTGCAGGAGTAGTTTAAGGGGTAGTTCAGTCAAGAATGAATATTAACCATTTACTCCGTCTCAAGTGATTTCTTTGAGTTTCTTTATTTTGAACACTAAAGGAAATGTTTTGAAGAATGTTGAAAACCAGTAGCAATTGACAGTCATGGTAGGAAAATAAAACTATTGAAGCTGTAACGTGTGGTTCCATCTACATATTTTTATATGTATTTTGGAATTTTGCTTGCACTGTAAAAAATGCTGGGTTACCTTCATGTTGTCCCAACACAAATTGATTGTTTACTTAATTGTTGTAAAATCCTACTTTCAGATTTAGAGCCACTAAAAAAGACTATATTTTTAACAAATGACAAGCAGAATGGGATCAGTGCTCAGAAAATAAACCTTTTGAAATCTAGTCAGAAAATCTAACTTTTTTTTTTTTTTTTAACTCAAGACATGATGAGATTTTTTACAGAAGATGTCGTGTCAGACACTCGAGACACAGGAGAAGAACCCCCAAAATATTAATATTGCAACAAAAACCAAACTGTTAAACATATACTTTTGGTATGCCCTATTTGTAATGTTATCAGACAATGATTTTTATCTGGAAAGACCTTACGTGAAATATTTGTACATTTTGTTAAAGGAAAACCTTAGAAAACTTTTAAATTTTTGTTATCTTCTATATTATTTTGTATTTTATCTTAAGTCTTTTTTATTTATGTTGATTATTGTTTAAATTAGGGCTGCACAATATTGGAAAAAACATACATTTATATTTATATTTTCTACGATTTATATTGCAGTTTTTTTTCCCACACAAGATAACTCAATTTTAGATAGATTGGGATGATTTTGTAAGGGAGTGCATAAAATATATATAATAAACAAATTACAAGCAAAGATATATATAAATGAAGGAGTCTAACAGTTACAGAAATAAAATAATCAATGTTTAATAAAGCTATTTTTTCTTTATTGTGCAAATAATTAAATTTGATTAATCTTTTTTTAAAGCTACAAATGAAATGATTTCTTGTGTCCAAATGCTGTAAACTGACTTAAAATGTTTACACAGGCCTTAAAAACACAAGCAACTGATAATCTTTAATTATTCCAAACACTTTAATTATTCCAAAATGTTCGAGTGTTCTGAAATGTTATACCTGGTCACCTATAATCTTGACTCCACATTGCACGTCTTGTGATGCGACTACTGCGTATTCACACATTGCGATATCAATGCTAAAACAATATATTGTGCAGCCCTAGTTGAAGTATTTTTATAATTATAGAAAAGCGATATTTATAAAATGTTGTAAACTTGATCTGTTTTTTTTGCCATGACATAGCCAGAAAAGCTGTTATGGCAATAGACTTAAAAATCAATCAATCAACTTTATTGTTTTTGCAAACCTGAGTGGATTGAACATAAGTTGTCCCAAAAAAAAAACTCTCAAAATTGTTACTTCAGCTCATTTAAAATTACTAATGTAAACAAGCAACAAAAATCATTTAAATAGTGTAAATAGTGCACACATTTAAAAAATGTGCATATTAAAACTTAAGTAGGATACACTTTTTTTCAATTTACTAAAAGATGTGCATAAACTATAATGGAAATACATTTACCGAATAAATCCCAGCATGTGCATCAAAAACATTGTGTGATTTTTATTTTAACAGATCATATAAAGCAGAAATGGGACTGCATTAATGGACAACTCACATCTAAAATGTTATTTTGGTCATTCTGAAATCCCTCAGCCAAAGTCTGTCATCACAATGGTTCAGTATTCAGTACAAAAACATCTCCATTATGGGATTACTATATTTTGAGTATTTTTTGTTTATTAAAAAAGCATTCTGTAGGCTGTATAATTTGCTGTCTACAAATGATCACCTCAAATTAACCACACCCATGTTGTCTACTTGGGAATCGTCATCTCAGACAGACTTGCGATGATCATTTTTGTCCTTGCCACCACCTCATATCTCTGCTGTTTATGACACGCGTCTGCTGAATATGCCAGACTTGTATCAGTCGGGTTTAATTTAAGAAGTTGGCGGGACATTTCGATGCCAGGAATATCCTTGAGTCAAACTCTTTTTAGCTTTATTTTTACCCTCCAGAAACATGGACGCCTAGTGTTGAATCCCCAAATACTGAAGAGTCAAGGTCACGTCACAGAGTGTTTATGCAAAACTTTTCAACTCCTTCCTCCTGAACAGCACGTCTCAGGTGTGCTCGCTCGCTGAAAACCTCAAGGAAACACTAAAAGACACAAAGCTTTGAGGATGAGGGTGACGAGTTTAGTTTTTTTGAGATGAGAAATGCCAGCGGCGACGCTCGCATCGTAACTAATGGAAGTGTGCCACAGAATGAGGGCGAGTGAATGTCAGGAGGGTTCATGTGCTTAAGATATCGTCATAGACACACACATTTTAAGAGGTTATTTTGGACTCTTTTATGCTAGACCTTTTTACACATCTCTGAGTGTGTAAATCCCCTGAGGAAGAGCAATTTGCAAGGGTACATGTGGTAAATGCAGACTAAGGCTGAGTGACATTCGCTGAAAAAAAATGATTCATTCGATATACTATATATTTTTAAGGGAAGTGCTTGCAAACTATTTAAATGGGCTGAATTTAAACAAACAAATTGAGTTTAACATTACTACATTTAATTTGATTGTTTAAATTCAGCCCATATAAATTGTTTGCAAGTACTTACCTTAAATGTAATCCAATGAATCATTGTTTTTCAATGTGGCTAGAATTAAATCTCAATATTTTTCGAGTTGGAATCATGCTTCAAAAAAAAGTATGTTCATCAGAAAATTCCCAATAATTTATCACAGTTTCTGCAAAAGTAATCAGCACACTAGTTTTCATGCTTGTTTGTTTTTTTGAACGGCAAACCAGCATATGATATTGATTTCTGAAGAGATCACGTGGCACTGATAACTGGAGTATTGATGATTGTCAGGATCAATAATTATTCCAAGACTAATTTTCAGAGATTTTAATGTTCTTGCAGCAAGGAAACCATTTAGTTCCATTTTAGTTGCTCATAGGGCAGTCCTTCAAGGCCAGTTTTATTTCATGCTAACAGATGAAGCATTATCTTTAATCATTGGTCTACAGTTTGTTTGGTACAGAATCCTATTAACCATATTCTCAACTCTGTCAGCACTGCTGCAACTGGCACATTCCAACTATTCAACTGATTGAAACTACAGTTGAGCATGTGATTATATCAAGAAGCACATACATTTATAACATTAACTTTGGGTTTCTTTAAAATAATACATATATAAATAGAATATATGGAAATTAAAATTAATTATTTAACTAAAATTGCAGAAAATTGCACTATAGAAAAAAAAACATAGATTTTATAGTCATCATAAAACTTAAGTTACGATTACGCAGCATTAAAACTGCCCTGAAATGAAAAATAACTTATGGGCGGTGGATGATTTTGTCTTTTGGAAACCGATTGAATCATTGGAAGATGTGCGTTGCTATATAAATGAAGGAAGATTGACAAATGGACAAAAGCTGAGCAGAAATGGGACACACCCTGATAGCCCCGCCCTAAAGGACTGATAGCCCAGCACTAAGTGAAACCGAAGTCACACTAAAGTTTGAGCTTGCGAAATTCTGTCGTACAGCACTGTGAAAAGGGGCGAGAATAAACAAGATGATTAGACATTTAAAAAAGCGAGCGATTGCTTCATGTTTTAAATTTCTGTTCAGAGAGGTCATGTTTTGATCCTGGATTGGTCTCACGCAGTCAAGCGATGCGATTTCGCCAAAGCTTGAACTTTTCACCGCAGCAACCTGGAAACTCCGACGCATGACCCTGCGTTTGCGGTCTGACGCATTCACGTGCATATGAATGGAAGTCTTACGGGAGAAAAGCCCAGTGTGACCGCGGCTTGACTGATAACCCTGCCCCAAACAACTGATTGCCTCGCCCTAAATGACTGATAGCCTTGCCCTACATAACAGATAGCCCCGTCCTAAAGGACTGATAGCCTCGCCCTAAATGACTGATAGCCCCACCCTAAATGACTGATAGTCTCGCCCTAAAGGACTGATAACCTCGCTGTACATGACGGATAGCCCTGCACTAAAGGACAGATAGCCCTGCTCTAAATGACGATAGCCTCGCCCTCAATGACAGATAGCCCCGCCCTAAAGGACTGATAGCACAGCCCTACATAAGATAGCCTTGCCCTACATAACAGATAGCGCTGCCCTAAAGTACTAATAGCCCAGCACTAAGTGACTGATAGCCCCGCCCTACATGACAGATAACCCTGCCCTAAAGAACTGATAGCCTTGCCCTAAATTATTGATGGCCCTGCCCTAAATGACTGATAGCCTAGCCCTACATGACAGATAGCCCCACCCTAAATGACTGATAGCCCTGCCCTCAATGACAGATAGCCCCGCCCTAAAGGACTGATAGGTTCGCCCTACGTGATAAATAGCCCTGCCCTAAAGAACTGATAACCACGCACTAAAGGACTGATAGCCCCGCCCTACATGACAGATAGCCCTGCCCTAAAAGATTAATAGCCTTGCCCTACATGACAGATAGCCCCACTCTAAAGGACTGATAGCCCTGCCCTACTTGACAGATAATCCCACCCTAAAAGACTTATAGCCCCAATCTAAAAGACTGATGGACCCATCCTAAAAGACTGATAGCCCCACCCTAAAGGACTGATTACCTCACTGTACATGACGGATAGCCCTGCACTAAAGGACAGATAGCCTTGCCCTAAATGACAGATAGCCCCGCCCTAAAAGACTGATAGCCCCACCCTACATGACAGGTAGCCCCACCCTAAATGACTGATAGCCTCGCCCTCAATGACAGATAGCCCAGCCCTAAAGGACTGATAGCCTCACCCTACATAACAGATAGCGCTGCCCTAAAGTACTAATAGCCCAGCACTTAGTGACTGATAGCCCCGCCCTACATGACAGATAACCCTGCCCTAAAGAACTGATAGCCTTGCCCTAAATTGTTGATAGCCCTGCCCTAAATGACTGATAGCCTTGGCCTCAATGACAGATAGCCCCGCCTTAAAAGACTGATAGGCTCGCCCTACGTGATGGACAGCCCTACCCTAAAGAACTGACAACCACGCACTAAAGGACTGATAGCCCCGCCCTACATGACAGATAGCCCTGCCCTAAAGGACTGATAGCCCCGCCCTACATGACAGATAGCCCTGTCCTGAAAGATTAATAGCCTTGCCCTACATGACAGATAATCCCGCCCTAAAGGACTGATAGCCCCAACCTAAAAGACTGATGGACCCATTCTAAAAGACTGATAGCCCCACCCTAAAGGATTTCCATGTGTTCAGAAATTTAGAAAAATCTTTTCAAGGGGCAGGGATGGTGATGGTATTTAATTAAAAAATTAAGAGGGCCAATTAATTTTTACCAAAAATTGAAGTGCATAGATACATTGTTCATAACAAAGCATTACTCTATAAAAATAAGAGCAAGTTTTAATTTCATGACGACTTTAACATACATTTAAAATACAAAATGGTTCTTGTATGTTGCATTAACATTTCACTGTAGTGTTTTGTGCTTGCAGTATATTATTATTTCAGATTATGTGAGAATATGAAAATACAGACACTAGATATTTTACTCGTAGTGTAAATAATCTGTATGTTGATTCAGTATTAATAAACAGCAAAAATATGTTTGTTTATATTAATGCACTTAATATACCAGCAATGAATAACTTTATTTCCATTAACTAATGTTAACAAACACCAATATTGCAATTATATTGTAATACATTGCTATTAACTAATACAACCTAACTGTAAAGTGTTACCTTTAATTTTTTTTATATTTCTAAATTGCATTTTTTATTGTCATAAGGAACCTCCATTCTTTAATTCAAAAGGCATCTGTTAAATAAAAATAATTGATCATCATTATGTCATCAAATCCCATTTATTTTAAACGCAGGACTCTGAGTTGAGGATTTCGGCTTCTAAGCTGGCATATCAGTTATTCTAAAGCTAGAAGGCGAGTGGTTTCAGTGATGCATCATCTGCTCTGTTTACATGTGGAGTGTTGAGTCATTGTGTTCTGTCTGTGTAACTTTGGCTCATGGTGTTCAGAGAGCCTGCAGAAAGCAGAGGTCAGAGTAGGAGCCGTCCAGCGCCACAGAGCCAGACAGTGATAAAACACAGAACCTTATCCTTTTACCTTCACACAGAGAGAGAGAGCGCAAAAACAACTCACCAAGGTGACACCTCACAGAAACAGTTGACAGCACCCGCACAACCACTGTGACACACTTAGGTTTTCAAAATGTACCCACACACCCGTACACGTATACACACACCTGTACACGTGTGTGTGTGTGTGTGTGTGTATATGTATCTATATATCTATATATATATATATATATATATATATATATATATATATATATGTATATAATGTATATGTATATAATGTATATGTATGTATGTATGTGTGTATATATATACACAAACATACACACACACACACACACACACACACACAC
>CAIGQZ010032248.1:2272774-2296853 GCA_903798205.1 Danio tinwini | reverse complement strand
AAGCGTTACTTTAAAAAAAATTAATAATTAATTTTCTATAAAAAAAAAACAACAACAATTAAAAACGATAAGTAAACCATTTCGTCTTTAAAAATAAATATTTAACTGATCTGACTGCTGGACTGCTCCGTGATTGGGGGTGGGGGACACATACATTTTTTTAGATGATCATCATACAAAATATGATAGAAACAATGTTATAAAATTTATACTTCAAGATCAGGGGTGTCCAAACTTGGTCCTGGAGGACCAGTGTCATGCATAGTTTAGTTTCAATTTCCTTCAACTCAAGCTGTCTGGACGTTTCTAGTATATAAAGAGCTTGATTAGCTGGTTCAGGTGTGTCTAATTAAGGTTGGAACTAAACTTTGCAGGACACTGGCCCTTCCGGAGCGAGTTTGGATATTTGAGATATTTATTTGAGGTCCCTCAGATTTCTTTAGGCTCTAAGCAGCCGATGGTTAAATCCACAGACTAATGGCCGTTTTCACTGACTAGGACAGTATGGTACGGTACGGGTCTGTACAGCTCACCTTTATCAGGCTTGTGTTTCCACTGCCTAAAGAGTACCAATGGTATCCTTTTGGAGGGTGTGGTGTACGACACTAAGTTTCAGTCGACGTCATTCTCGCTGGAGGAAATGTCAAAGTAAAGCTGTCCGGGTCGTTCATGTATCATATGAGAAGCTCTTCTCACAAAACAGATGCTTTATACACATAAATACTTGTGTATAAATGTTCATTATTAACCCTTCGATGAACGTGATTTGATTATAACTGCAGATTAATGATAATGCAAAATAGCCTACTGTAATGTCTGTGATTATATCAAATAAATAAATAAATGCATAATAAATAAAATATGAACACATACAGACCCTTACAGTCTCTGATATGTTACCACACACAGCATACATTAAGTCCTTGTATGGGTTCAAAAACAACACACAACATATAGTCAAAGTCAACACCGTAGCTCAGTGGTTAGCACTGTCGCCTCACAGCAAGAAGGTCGCTGGTTCAAGTCCCGGCTGGGTCTGTTGGCATTTCTGTGTGGCGTTTGCATGTTCTCCCCATGTTGGTGTGGGTTTCCTCCGGGTTCTCCGGTTTCCCCCCACAGTCCAGAGACATGCGGTATAGGTGAGTTGAAGAAACTAAATTGGCTGTAGTATATGTGTGTGAATGAGAGTGTATGGGTGTTCCCCAGTACTGGGTTGCAGCTGGATGTGCACTTGCACAGAATCTTGCATTATTTGTGTGCCATGCAGTCATTTCTTATCTCGTCATATTCAGTCAATACTTGCTTGCATAACGTCTCTTGCAGTCCAGGAAGCACTATTCTCAGTTCTCTATTTTCCACAGATTCCTCATTGTGAAATCAAATCAGACTTTGTCTCAAGACGTTGCTTTAATGAGCTTAAGAATTTGAAGAGGCATATTAGTTTCACGTTCTTGTTTTTGACGTATCTGTTTATATTTAGTCTCCCTGACATCCTCTGTCAGTTTGCACAGAGACTCTTTCTTTCATCCCAGAGCTTTTGTGCATCTGTTTCTTGCTGTCCTACAGACTCCGAACAGCCGGAAGCATCTCTCTCTCTCTCTCTCTCTCTCTCTCTCTCTCTCTCTCTCTCTCTCTCTCTCTCTCTCTATGATACTGGCATCATCTTTGTGCTCTGAGATTATCCATCTGGCCCTTAATTAATGAGACTTGTCTTAATATGATTAAGCGAATAGCTGAATTTGTTTAGCCAGTGCCAGTCACGGTGATCCATTTAGTTTAATTCCAAATGAGGATCGTTCTGAAACTGCAAGCATGATTGTTGATTTAGTTATACTGTAGTGTCGACATACATTTGTGATTTATGTACAGTTGAAGAAAAAATTATAAGCAATTTTCTTTTTTTTTTTTTTATAAATATTTCCTAAATTATGTTTAAGAGAGCAAGGAAATTTTCACAGTATTTCCTATAACATTTTTTCTTCTGGAGAAAGTCTGATTTGTTTATTTCGGCTAGAATAACAGCAGTTTTAATAATAAATAAAAACACATTTAAGTCAAAAGTATTATTCCACTTAAGCAATATTTGCTTTTGATTGTCATTTAGTGGTCCACAACCCTAGGACCTGTACCGGGCTGCACAAGAAGTTATTTGAGCACCAAAATTTACCCAACAAGCAGCAAAATAAGAAACAGACGTCTTTTAAACATTTCTTTGCGAAGGGGAAAAGGCCCAGTGATGCACCCACGAACTGCCAAGGAATTTTCATTTGTCAACAGATCAGGTGAATCTAGCATGTCTGTGCAAGAAGATCAACTGCTGGAGATCGCAAATGATGGTGGCTATACACATATTGCATCTTTTCCAATGCTTGACGGTGGGCATGTCTGAAGATGGGGCTGAGGTGATTAGTCCGCAATCGACTACTGTCTGAGCTGGGGTATTTGCATAAAGTGTTCTGATTGGCTGACGCTTCCGTTGGTGCTTGAAAAGTTGAGGAATTCCTAACTTCTCCAGCGAGCATGCCACTCAAGCAATGCCGACGAATCCACAATTAAGTTCAGCAACGCTTGATGTCACCCATTTAAAGTGAATGGGAAGCATTGGTGCTAACACCCCTTGTGAATTGGGTGTTATGCCCTATTCACACGGGATGTTAGCAGGCTTCAACATCAATGATGGAGGGCGTGTCTGAAGTTGGGGCTGATGCAATCGTCATAGCAGCATCAGCCAATAAAATTAGTCCGCAATCGGCAACTGTCTGAGCTGGGATATTTTCATAACGTGATCTGATTGGCTGATGCTTCCGTTGGTGCTTGAAAATTTGAGAAATTCCCAACTTCTGCAGCAAGCAATGCTGCTGAAGCGGCGCCGCCGGACCCACAATTCAGTTCGGCAACGCTTGACGTCACCCATTCAAAGTGAATGGGATGCGTTGATGCTGACACCCCATGTGAATGGGCTGTGAGCGGCATAACACACTTGTGCCTTCCAGGTGCACCAAGTTGAAAACATCTTTAAAATGCAGCAAGCGCACCTCAAATTGTGGTTAAAGAACTGATCGTCAGCTTTATACTTTGTACATATTTAATACACATAATACACACATTTCGGTAGACTAATTATCTCAGACAAATAGACTGCAGTGCTTTTTAATTTTCTTCATAAATAAAACTTGTATCAGAGTTGCAGCAATGTTTTGCCAGCTTGTCATCATCTGAGAAAACGGTTGATGGTTGCCTAGCACAAATGGGCCGCTGTAAAATTGACAAGTATTGACCGGTCCACAGTGATAAAAAGACTGGAGACCACTGGTCTACAGAAAAAAAATCATCGTTATACAATGACTTGCCTAATTACCTTACTTACTTAACCTAATTAAGCCTTTAAATGTCACTTTAAGCTGAATACTAGCTTCTTGAAAATATATATCTAGTTAAATATTATGCACCGTCATCATGGCAAAGATAAAAGAAATCAGTTATTATAAATGAGTTATTAAAACTGTTATGTTTAGAAATGTGTTGAAAAAATTCTTCTTTCCGTTGAACAGAATAGACATAACCCTGAGGTGGAAACATAACTTCTTTTTCAGAGCGACTCAAAATACCTGCGGTGGAATTATTTTATGTCGTGGTGTAATAAGAGAGAGAGTAAAAGCAACAAAGGTATGATCGAAAGAAAAGGAGAATAGACAGCCCTGCAGTGAAATTATGTTTCTTAGTTTGATCAGCATTACTATTAAAATTAGTCTAAATATACATGATAAAAAAAAAAAAACGGATGCAGTGATTAGTCATTTGGATTTGGTTTGAGTAGGAATGTCAACCAGTTCCTTTTTCTGAGTAAAATGTGTAGATCATACATACACGCGCACACGCATGTGCCGCTACTTTGCAGAGGAACATTTGCACCAACTTCCTGTTGGCAAAAACAGGAAGATCAGTGCGGTTTCAGAAAGAACATGCAGATTATATTAAAACTCAAACGTTTCCATTGTGATCTACAACAGACTGTTGCTTGCTTTTGAACATTTAAATCAACAATAGAGGCGAGCATGTGTTCTGCATTTACTGTCTACTTTTTCTATCGATATTTGTTTATTTTTTGTGTGTCTGCGCTTTTATGATTTGCATTAAACTGTTTTCAGGATGTGGTAAAATAGCACTAGTACCATTTTCTCCCGTGCTTTAAAGGAGACCTATTATGCGCCTATTTACAAGATTTAAAATAAGTCTCTGATGTCCCTAGAGTGTGTATGTGAAGTTTCAGCTCAAAATAGCCCACACATAATGTTTTATAACTCTTTGAATCTAATGCTTTTAGGCTTTGATCCTAATTGTGCCAATTTGGTGACTGTCGCTTTAAATTCAAATGAGATTGTGCTCTTTTTCAAAAGAGGGCGGATCTACAAATGCATGTGTGTCAGCATAGTGGCAGATTCAAAACAAGACTAACATCACAGACTACAGTGTTTATTTGTGCATACTAAATCTCCACATTTATAATGCCTCTTAGTTGCTGGCATTAGGTGCGTTCGACTTCATGCAGCACTGCACAGATCAATCGAAATCTGTCTTAAAGCGGTGCATGCTGGTTAGAAATTTTGTCCGGATTGATACTGCGCCGACGCCACATGACTGTCACATGTGGCATCAAAGTATCGCGACAGCGCTCTGAGATCAGACGACTAATTCGGGCCGTGCAGCATCTGAAGAGCAACTACACGAGCTCTGATGACGACACCAATATTACATGATTGGCTGAGTTCACCGCATGACAACAACCATTTGTTTCTGGTTTATTACTGGACAGATTCCGATTCACAAATTGCAAAACAAACAATTCACTTTTCATACCCTCTCTATCTTGTGCACATCATGCTTAAAAGATTACACATATTTTACTGCAGTATCATATTTTGTTAAATAATCTGGTTATAAAGGCTAGCTTGTTTGCACATGTTTAATTTCGACCTTTTTTATACAGACTATTTACTGTATTCAGCTCTATGAATGATTTAAATGATATATTTTAGTAAATATCCTAAATATTAACTCAAATAAGTATTACAGACTTGTAATAAAATAATGATCATCATTGATCCTGCCACCCTAAAGGTTTCTTAACAAATTAAGTTAAATAACTATTTTACAAAAAAAATTATACAATTATTTTTAGGATTATAAAATATATACATTTTATTTCCTGTCTAGCCGTTTATACCTGCTCTTTCTGGGAAACGTCTACTTAAAGTGTAGCTCACTTATTTTAGCAATGTCCTTTTGTTCAATCTTTTTGGATTAAAGTGCTTTGAAAATGCTTTCATTATCCAAAATAATCTTAATTTTTGTTTAAGACTTAACCAAAACACCTTGCTTTGGGTTTTACACTATTATATATTGGAAAGTTTTATATCTATAAATGTAAATGAATGTAAACCTCTTTTAGCATATTCAAAGAAGTATTAGCCTAAAGAGTAATGTTTAAACTCTTAGAATTTGAGTTTATTGCTTTGTATTTATTAGGCCTGTTTGTTTTTATGTTTATATTACTCTCTCGTTTCCCCTTATTTCTCTCATGCGATTGAAATATATTTAATTCAGAATTCTTTTATTGTTTAAAATGAACTATAGTTTGTAGAGACTGTATTCTGTTTTATTTGTAAATCATTTGTTTGCCATTTGATCGGTCATCATGACTGCAGCAACTTTAAGCCCCGAAGTGTTCGGCTGTCCGGCTTGACGGCTCCGTTTTCAACTCCGCCCCCGCCTGTGGTCGGCTAATCTCATTGATCACCGGCTGCAGCTGTGCTTCATGTCGAACGCACCTATTATCTTTAATCAGGGCTGTTTATGCTAATAAGTGAGAGATTGTCACTAATGGGTGGGGCTTTCCCTCATTTTGAATGTCAATCAAAGTGTTTCTGTAGACTGTTTTTATCAAGTGTGGTTATAAAAAATGATCAATTTTTTAAAAAAATTTTTAAATCATACCTGCCAACACTCCTGTTTTTCCTGGGAGTCTCCCGTATTTCAGACCCACCTCCCGGTTTGTCATTTCTCCCGGAAAGCTCCCGGAATTTCAACCCCTTCCCCTAGTCCTCAGGTGATTGGTACAATCTGTAACACCCCATTCACACAGGGTGTGTCTGAAGTTGGGGCTGACGCGATTGTCATAGCAGCATCAGCCAATGAAATTAGTCAGCAAACAGCTACTGTCTGAACTGGTGTATACATTGATCTGATTGGCTGACGCTTTCATCGGCACTTGAAAAGTTGAGGAAGTCCCAACTTCTGCAGCGAGCAACGCCACTGAAGTGGTGCCGATGGATCCACAATGCAGTACGTTGAAGCTGACGCTCCCCCGGATCGCAAACAGACCTGGCACACCTCCAGGTCGCTCTGCTCACCATCCGATCGCCAACCCAACCTCCCCAGCCCCCCAATCTCCCGGATTTTCAGAGACACATGTTGGCAGGTATGAATCGAGTACAAGTCACTTTTAAAAGATGATGTAGGCAGGTCATCAAAAAAATCAGATGCAGTCAAAAAAATTAGGAATTGACCATCAATATCTGCAGTGTAAATGCAGCCAGCCGGAGTGTTTCGGTTGAGATTACGTCAAGCATCAAATAAAAATGCATGTTTCAAAGCACTTCATGGGACCTTTAAGATTAATTTAATACGTTTGTGTTACTGGCATGCAACTTTGGGTAAAAAACAACAACTGAAAAGTGCTATTTTTCCCATTTTAGAACGGTCAGGATTTGAATTAGAATTTCAGAAAGCTTCACTAAAGTCAAACCTAACATTGTGGGTGTAAAAATTTGGGAAAATTGTTTTAAAATCTATGAAAATTTGTCATTGAATAGTCATAACAGGCAACACAGTGGCTCAGTGATTAGCACTGTTGCCTCACAGCACGCTGGTAGGAGTCCTGGCATTTCTGTGTGGAGTTTGCATGTTCTCCCCGTGTTGGTGTGGGTTTCCTCTGGGTGCTCCGGATTCCCCAGCAGTCCAAAGACATGCACTTTAGGGGAATTGAATAAGCTAAATTCACTGCAGTGTACGAGTATGTGTGAATGAGTGTGTATGGGTGTTTCCTAGTACTGGGTTGCGGCTGGAAGGGCATAAGCTGTGTTAAAGATATGCTGGAATAGTTGGCGGTTCATTCCACTTTGGCAACCTCTAATAAATAAGGCACTAAGCCAAAAAGAAAATAAATGTTGTTACAACCCCTGGGCAGTCTAGGGGCAGTAGGGTTGCACACTTGAACAAAGATCTAGTTCAAACAAACACTCAAAAAAATTATACTCAAAGAATTGCTGTGCAAATAAAGTGATTTATTACAGGTGGTGGTAAGTGAAGCAGTGAGTGAGCTATTTACAATATTTAGAAAATCACAACCAAAACAAAACATTAATCAGAAAGACTGGCTATGGGTGGCACTAAAGCAAAGAAACAATCAAAACCAAACAGTCTTACTAATTTCAAATCCCCTCTAATCTAGTCTAATAAACAATAATGTGAAAAATAAATCTTCAATGTCCAAGATGTCTTCCCTAAACTACACTATCAACTTAACCAAAAATACACAGGTTGGCACTCACCCCCTTCCCTAGTGTATCTCTAGACAGTTGAACTCCTATGTGTTGAAATATGTTACGTGACCTACTTACCTACCAGTCTTTCTACCAAAAAAGACAACACAGTGTTAATAAAGGTGAAGAAAGACAATATATCACAACAAAACTAAACAAAATGGAATATAATTACAGAATCAAGCAAGCAAACAAGCACAAAAACCAATAACAAGTTGAGCCAACAAAAACTCCCAAACTACTACTACTACTTCTTTTTGGTTTAATGGCGGGTGGCAAACCAGCTTATGGTGCATTACCGCCACCTACTGTGTTGCAGTGTGAGACCTCAATGAGTGTAAGGATAACTCTACATAAAAACAACATTCTAATTAAATCCTGTTAATTAAACCCGTGTTCCTCAAAAATTTAAAAAGAAAATCGTATATCTTTGGCTGTTTCTGTGCATTTTAAAAGATTTCTGTAATTATTAGGTCAGTAACGTCCAGATCTTTTAACTTTTTTTCAAACTGGTTTCTCTCTCTTCTATATGCTCTGCACTTAAATAATACATGTTCAGTGGTTTCTATTTTACCACAATAACTGCAACTGTCTGTTTCTCTTTTCAACTCCCAAACTGCTGGCAGGCAAAAAAATATATAGTGAGCTGGAGTGATCTAATTGGCTGAGACCGGGACCAAGTTGTCACTGAGGAACCAATCAGCATAAAGCAGTGTCAGGATTGGTTGCATCAAATGGAGGTGAACCAGCCAATCAGGAACAGCAGTAGGCAAAAACAAGTGAACTTGGGTGATAGAAGAAAAAAGACACAATGAGACGCATAATACAAACATAAATAACCAATACGTGCTGGCACGTAACAATGTATTTGAGTAATTGTGTGTAGCACTTAATTGCATGTTTTCAATAGGATTATTTGAGAAGTGAATGTGTATCAAATCTGTTACTTCGCAGCTTACTTTATTCCAATAATGTGATGCATTTCCAAGATGGACAGGATAATCCAGTACAAAAAAAGTACACAGAAAATTGATTTTATACATCTGGAGCTGGTTTGCCTGTGTTATGTCAGCAGGAAAGGAACATTGTTTCAAAATTGAAGCTTTGATGAAAGATTACGCAGATAAACATTTCATTTTGTGTGTGTGTGTGTATTGAGCATAAATAAGTGAACAGTAGGTCAAGCGCATATTTGCTTACAGGTTTTGTTCTTTGAAACATGTTGACATTTGAGCTTTAATGTAAAAATGGTGTGTCAGAGATTTGATGAGCGCTGTGGATTAAGGGGGTAAGCTGTGCTCAGAGGAACACGGCCGATCGGATCGGAGATGCTGGGTTTATGCCTGATCTCCTCGGGCAGATGTGATGCTGTGCTGCTGTTTTTAGCTTGTCTGCAGGAACAGGCAAGAATAGGACATTTCCGAAACACCACCTCAGTAGTGAGTCTGAGCATAGTATGAAACCACATCTTACAGAGATTCTCTGAGTCAAACCAGACCATAGTGCTCAAGGTTATGGTTAGGGGGCGCACCTTCTTTTTAAATTTTAATATTTAAAAAAAATAGCTATTATTATTTTTTATAAAGTGGCTACCTTTCCTCTTGAGGTTGTGCTGGAATAGCCCCTAATAGGCTTCATCACATAGTCATTTCTTTGGACTAAGGCTGCATGAGACAAGATATGTCAAGATATTGTGACAAGATATTTCTTAAACGCATGGCTTTCTGAGAATTTGTTTATTTTTAAATGAGGAGAAAGCTGAAGCTATTATATTTGACTGTAAACGCCCCAGGTTAGGCAACTTGGAGGAGTTTAGATTACCCCAGGTATGTAACCTGGGCATAACATTAGATCAGAACTTAAAATTTAAAGGTGCAGTATGTAAGTTTGACACCCAGTGGTTGAACTAGGTATTGCACTCCTGGATCAAAATAAACGCAAGCCTGGGATGCCAGATTGAGTACAAGAGCGAGTGATTTACACTGTGTTCTAAATAAAAGCAACGACGCGATAGAGAGAATATTCTCCATATTATAAGGAGTTTTGGGTCTGACCAACACCTCAAATTTATATATTAGAAACGGCTTCTATTTCTCACAGCTCAACATGTGAAACCTATGACCATGATCACCTCAGGTAAACCTTGTGTGTTTTATTCAGTGCTAAATGCTAACAATGTGAGTTTGAATAGATTCTAAAGCTTACCGTTTCGTGAGTGAGTGCATATTCTGTGCTTCTGAAAGGCTGTATTTACATTTCTGTCATGTTTCGTCTGGTGCAAACAGCCAAACAGCTCATCACTGCGTATCTCATCATGAAGTGTGTCGTGAGGACACGCGGTTACAATGTAACCTGCTCACCTAATGTTTACGTTCATAATATTTATATCATTTGCTAATTATTAACCTCATGTGGAACTGAATCTGTCTCATTTCGACATCTGATAATGTCCATTTTGGTCACGGATGCATGCATTTAGAGCCTTTCTGAATGAATAAATAAAATATGCTGTTTTCCAACAAGGCAATCCGGGGTGCTGAATTATAATTGGCTAAACTGGCATTGTGCAGGTTAAATTTACCTAAACAAAGACAGACGTTCCAGCATGGAAAAACCATTTTCAAAGCAGAATATCTGACTTCAGCATTGTTTTTCAGATAAACAAGTATGTTCACTTGGGATGTTTCTTAAAAATCTGCACACATATTATTGTATTTTTATGCTTTAGAAGAGTCAAAAACTTGCATACAGCACCTTTAATAAACATATTTCAAGTGTGGTTGGAAATAGCTTTTACCAACTTCGCCTTCTCTCTAAGTCCTCCCTCAATTCACATTCTCTAGAATTTGCCATACATGCGCTTATAACCTCCCGGTTAGACTATTGCTACTCTCTCTGTTTTGGACTGCCTAAGTCTCAGATTGCTCGCCTACAGTTAGTGCAAAATGCAGCAGCTAGATTTTTAACAAAAAGCCCGAAAAATGCACGTCACTCCCATTTTGATGTCTCTCCATTAGCTACCAGTGAGACAAAGAATCAAATTTAAAATCCTTTTCTTTATGTATAAAGCCTTACATGGCTTCGTCCTCTGTTATTTATCTCAACTGGTTGTGGCCTATACTCCATCCAGACACTTGCATTCCGCTGATCAGTTTCTATTAAAAGTCCCAAAGGCCCACCTCAGAAGCAGTGGCGAACGTGCATTCGCTATAGCTGGTCCTCGCCCTTGAAGCCATTACAAATGGCTTCGTCACTAAGACATTTCAAGTCTAAATTAGAGACTCATCTATTTTCTAGGTCATTTGAAGCGTAAGTTCAGTTTTTAATCCTGTCTAGTGTGGTCAACTGTGGAAGCATCTTTTAACTAGGCTGAATTATTTAAAGGGTCAATTACTTTCTTCTTTCAGGCATTAGGACCAAACTGTTTTTGTATAATCTAGTTTACATCTTTTATGCTCTCTTTTACAGTGTGTGCCTATTGCTGTTTTGTTTTTTATGTCCGTACTGCTTGTTTGTATCTTCTCTGTAAAGCACTTTGTGCGGCCTTGTGGCCATTTGGAAACGTGCTATATAAATAAATTGAACTTGAACTTACGATATTATTGTTATATATTCTTATGTAATTTGCTATTTTTATTAGCTTTGTTTTAAAATCATTTATTTATTTAATGATATTACAATAAACAGGTAAATTATATTTTATATTTTTTTTAGATCTAATTAATTCTAATTCCAAATAAAAAAACTGTCAAGGTCGAAACACTTAGTCTTCAAAACACTATGAATGAGTGAAAAACCTCATGAGATATTCTGACTCTGATTGGCTGTTTTAATTTTCCTGCCATTAGTATTTATTTTCAGCTCTAGGTTTGCCTTTTCGGCTGCTCCAGCCAATAGCAGAATAGCATCTACTGGGGAGATGGGGATAAAGAGTCGATAAAGAATAGTATGTCCATAAAGAATAGTACGTCCCATTTGTTATGTCGTAAACCACCAATGCATAAAAAAAAATGTAATTCATCACACATCTGCGATATTTATGTTGCATAAACTATTATCACAATACCGATATATTTAGCGACTATATTGTGCAACCCTAAGCCTCATTTACACTGAGCAACTCCCAGCGTCAAGAGACCGTTCATTTCAATGAAGAGCAAGCAACTTCCGACAACCTCCGTCTACGCAGGTTGTTGCTAAATCAGATACGGTTGCATCCGGAAGTTAACAAAAATTTTTTTATAAAATTTTCCATTGTTTGTATTTTGTTAACAATTAAAACAGTAGCTGTACTGAGTATTATTTATGTTGTTTATTAAATTAACTAAGAAATTATATATTTTTTGTGTCTACCACCTTGTACACCTTATTGCTGTACAATGTCACAAAAAGGCTATACTGATGTGCATATCCGCAGCTGTATCGTATCTAGACTTTACAGTCTACGATAGCGAAAGCAATCGTTGGTGACAAGGTGGGTGTGTCGAGCGACGCAACAAAATTGAGAATTAACTTCTACTTAATGCAACTGAAGAGCGACTTTCTTGAGCGAGAGCCAACAGGAGCACCAGTAGAGCTCACGTGATCCTCTCTCTGCTCCTGCAGAGGCCAGTTGTATTCTCTATACTGTAGACCTACACAGACCTGCGTTTGCAGCAGATAAATAGCTGCAATGACACTTTTTTTCTTGATCATCTTCGTAATTAGGCATTTTATGTACTAATTCCATTTACATTTAGATTTTTCTCTGAACAATGGTTACTTTCAGTGTCATGTAAACTCATTCACTCTCTGTGAATATCAAACATTAACTAATGGCCTGTTTCCACTGAGTAGTACGGATCAGTAAGCATTTATTGCCGTTTCCACTGTCAAAAGGTACCAAAAAGCGAACCATACTGTACCACTTTTTGGGTACATTTTCGGAAGGGCACCTAGCACAACAAAAGGGTACCAAAAGGTGGTGCAAGATATGCAGGCAAACGCCCTACCCTGTGCCTTGTACTTGTTTACAAGGCCGTGTAAAGCAAGCAGTTTTGCTATCTCGTGTGCATCTATATTTGAAATAACAAACTTCTTGAGTTGATGAAAATAACGTGCGCGTGATTATTGAAGTGCTTCTGACATCCGATACTTTCAGAAATGGACAAACGCGAGAGTGAAGCGTTAAGAAGCAAAGGAGCAAATGCTTCTTTCGGCAACCTAAAACATGAACAAACTGCCATGTTTAACTATTATCATCATCTTTAGGACTATTATGAACTTGAAATGATGGAATTACTTTCTAACAGGTTACATGTGCTGGTGAAGATTAAAGATGCAGATGAGAGGTTAGCACTGACTTTGGGCTGTATGTTGTGTGTTGTTCTTGAACCTAAATAAGGACTAAATTTATGCTGTGTGTAGTTTTTCTGTATACGTTAACATACTGGAGTCTGTAATGGTCTGTATGTGTTCGTATATGTTGCATTTATTTATTTATTTATTTATTTATTTGATATAATCGCAGACGTTACAGTAGGCTATTTTGCATTATAATTGATCAGCAGTTATAATCAAATCATGTTCAACGAAAGGTTAGTAATGAACATTTATACACAAGTATTTGTGTATAAAGCTTCTGTTTTGTAAGAAGTGCTTCTCATATGATATGGACGACCCGTATCGCTTTACTTTGACAATTTCTTGAACTAGAATGAGGTCGACTGAAACTTTGTCGTACACCACACCTACCATTGGTACTCTTTTGGCAGTGGAAACGCAAGCCTGATAAAGGTGACCCGTATTGTACATTACCACTCGGTGGAAACAGCCCATAAGCAACCTCAAGGTGGGAAAGCCCACAACCATTTTAATTGCAATCGACAGACAGCTACAAAGTTGGTGCTAGTGTAAATGAGGCACTTTACGTCCAAAATAACTGCAGATATTCTATTAGAAAAGTATAGCTCTTATTACATGTATAATAGTGTCACATTACAGCAGTTTTCCAGCTGATCCCCTGTAAACAAACATTTCCATTTGGATTAAGCTTTGCCCTTGGTTATCCTCTTTATTAACTCCAATCTGTCTCTTGCTCAGCCATACAATTACAATTTGACGTTTTCCCTCTCTCTCTCTTTTTGCGTATCAGGAGCAGGTTCTTTCTCTGCTCGATCTGTTTGTCTAAACAAACAGGAGCAGGAGCGATGGAGCCTAACTGCTGCATAAATGAAGGCAATCCAGTGTGATTTACGCATACCGTGCACCTTCAGATGCCTGTCCTAAAGCCTCAGTTCAGACTCCACAGTGGTTTGCATGGCGGCCTGGATAGAGTATATGCACAGCTAGTGTTTTTCCCCTAACCATAAAACTTCTGGTGAAAGGCAAAGGCTATAGAATACACAAGACATGTCACTCATATAGTTTGAATTGGGAAAAGTGTTATGGTCAATGTGGTGAATACAGCGTTCTGGTAAAGGAGTCAATCATCGTTCGATATAGACATGAGTTTCTGTGTGATTCAAACGTTTAGAAATGAAACTAAACAACAGCCTTATTTAAAATTGAATATGCTTCCTGATATGAAATTTAACAGTAAGCAATTTTAGGGAATTTGATGTTTCCCCATTCAAACAGGATGCCCGAGCATACTGACCAAGAGGCATTTCATAGATGGCCACAGAGTGAAATGACTTGCCTTAAAGGGACTTTGTAAAAGGGTAATGTGAATTTCATACAGGTCCTTTTACAGCATTGATGTTGATTTAAAATACAATCAGTTAAATAGACTTAAGCATTCATTTAGTAGTTCAAGCATAAAATGAGATAAAAGATTGTAAAGACGCGAGCACCGCCATTAGCAGCAGCAGGCCAGCACAGAATCTCCATTGAAAATAGTGTTGTAAAATACATTTCCATATTTTAAAGACATGGTCGGGCAGGGGGGATGCAATTTAATGCAGTGCTTGTACGTTCTGAGGCCCATTTTATGTTGTAAATCAATCAAGCAGTGAAGATTGTTCATTTTTAATGAAAACAGACTAGGGATGCACAGAATATTCAGCCATCGAAAATTTTCTGCCAAAAATGGCCCAATAGTGACTTATCACTAGGGCCAGACAGAATCAGCGGACAAATTGCAGAGAATTTTGTAAAAAATCTGGGGATTTATGCGGAATGAATTTGGGAGTATCATAACTAAAAACTTAATATATTAATTAAAAAATAATACCTATTTAACTTTTATTTTATTTTTACAATGCAAATCCTATTAGATCCACTTTATTTGGTAAGCAAATTAAATCTTTTATATATCTACTTGTTACAAATTAAATTAAAAATCCTTAATCAAATGGAGGTTTAACCAAAACGGAACAAGTTAACAGGGATAAAAATATAATCCCTGGTGCCCCCGCGCTCTCTCCTCAAAATATGAACCAAAAACACAACCACTGAGATTAACAAGAAAATAGTATTTATTTTACAGAAAATAAGGAGCAAAAATTACATCGGGAGGTGTTCAGCCAAAATAAATGACAATAAACAAGAGCAAACTTCTCTAGAAAATAGATAATAAAATAAAATACAGCAACTTACCTCCCTATACTAACAACACAGGAGAAAAGGATAATAATAAACAAAAGGCACCAAACCTCCCTACCATGCTCCAAGCCCAACAGGGAGACAGAAAACCGGGTTTCTCCGGTTAGAACTTCACATCGGCATCTCACAAATCGCCATATAAGAGACATCAGCAACAAACACTCATTTTGGATCACATAAGCAACAATATCTCCACAAAGAATTAACCAACGAGGAATCGAGAGCTGCTGAATCCATGCTGTCTGAGGGTTTAAATGTAGCCTCCGCCAATCCAAGCGACAATCATGATCCGATGTAGGCTAATCCGCTGCACCTGCGGATAATTCAAAGAGAGAGCGAGAAAGCACGAGAGAGAGCCCGCGAGTGAGAGAGAAAACACTACACTACAACAACTACTCGTAACACTACAAAAAGACAATAAATATTACTTTACAAACTGTATTGTAAATAAATCATATTAATATTTTCATATTTATCAATAATTCTAAAGAAATTATTTAAAAACTGAATAAATATAAATTAAGTAAATAAACTGAATCAATGATAGGCTAAAAATCGGCGGAATTCTACGCGCGCAGATTCTGTGTTGGCCTACTTATCACCAAAACAACATAGCCAAAACAGTATGTTGTGGTGACGCAACATACTTTTCGGCCTGCACGAGCATAGTTACAATATAGTTCAGCGCTTCCCACAGATTTGAAATATCCTTGCGGTGGTAGCCAGATTGAAACACACCGTTTACCCACAGCGCATAAATAGTCAACTATATGCAACAAACAAACATAAATTAAATTTTAACACTATTTTTATTATTATCTGTTTTAAACTATTTTTTTCAATGTGTTAAAGTTAAATAAAAAGACTGTTAAAATAAATAAAGAAATCAACTATTTTTCTTACTTTTGTGCCATTCAGGAGCCATGTGCACCCACTGACAGGTCAAATCTGCTCCTCCCTATCTTTCATTCAAGTTCAGGTTGCTTTATTGGCAGGTACAGTATTACCAAAGCATTTCAGATGTATAAAATATGTAATATATTAACATCATCAAATTAAAATATACAGCAAATAAGAAATAAATGACTGAAAAAAAGAATAAAAACATTAATCATCTCTAAAAATTATAATAATTGCAAGATTAAAATGTGTAGATTATTTAAATAAGACAAAAGAGTTAATAACGCATTTCTAATGGTGTACAAATATTCTGCAGCCAATGTAGATGTAATTTCGTCCTCTCAGAGTATTTAGTAAAGGTTTTCTGAGTCGTTTAGATTAAAGAATTAATTATTTAATTTTTCACTCACGACTGGGTGCATAAAATTTACGACAGCTTAGAAAACGAAAGCAAAACCAAATCCTGGACATTTTAGTAGATTTAGAAACGCCGGCCAGACACAAAAAGATACGGGTCTCTGTGGGTCTGCAGAGCATGTGTCTGCAGAGCATGTGTTCTCGCGCAACTAGCAGTATGACGCGGGTAGAATTTTCCACTACTTAATCGCTCACGGATGTTTGTTTTATATTGGGTGGATAAAAAAAAAAAAAGGTGTAAAAGAATTATGGCTGTGCAATTAATTGAAATCAAATTGCAATCGCAATCGATTAGCTAATCGCAAGAGGCTGCGATATGAAATATATGTTATTTAACTTCCCCCACCGAGAGCTAATGCGTGACTGTCGTCTGTTTGTGACAGTCTTACTAGCCAATTGAGTGAGCACACTTTCATTCTGCCCAATCAGATTTGCGCAACCAAATAATGCAGAACATCCACAATACAAAAAACAAACAAACTCGATAGCGCGAACGAGTGGAACGAGTCTGCCACTTTAGAAGCATTAATAGACGAATTAATAATAAAGAAAAACAGCACGGTAATATGAAAATATCTTGGTTTCAAAGTCACAGACACCAAACAAAACAAGGTAATTTGTAAGATCTGTAGCAGAATTGTTGCCACAGCACAAGGAAATACAACAACCAGCACCTAAAAAAGCACCACAGGTTTCTATATGAGGAGCATCTTGCTAAAAAGTCAACTAAAAGTATTGCCAGTGACACTTAATCTAGTAGCAAGCAAAGTACAATTTCAGAGTTGTTTACTAATATAAGTTGAAATCTTTTCAGTTCCTCTCACTGCATTTTAGCAGTAAGAAGCTACAATGCAGATTATTGAGCTGAAGCTTGACTACAAAATTAAATCACAAATCAAATTGAAATCGCAATATCTGTCAAAAAAATTGAAATGCAATATTTTCCCCAAATCACACAGCTCTTAAAAAGGATGATAGTAATAGTAAAAAAAAATGTGTGCCTAAATATATTTGTGTGGCCAATAATACACCTGTGCGGCCCGTCCAAGTAATGTCTGTGTGTGGGAAGCACTGTAGTTAGTTATAATGATATTTATATATAAACTAGTGTGCAACTTAAGCAAAACTGATCCTAAAATTGTTTATTGTAAATTTGGTTTTGTAGTTCGGGCCCAAACAAATATTTTTTGCATTTTTAACCGTTTAAGTTAATTTGATTGACTGTATAAAACTAAGCGGATCAACGCATTTATTGGGTAAAATAAAGTCCCTATCCCCAGAAGGGAAAGCCCATTGTTGCAATGTGCTAAATAAATATTTTCATAATAATTTGTGATTGATTTATTATTTTAAACTTTTACAGTAATTTATTCAATTGACCCTTCGCTAAGCCCCGCCCTCCTAAGTTACTGTATTACAACATGTATGCGCCGGTGTCGGACATTCCCAGGGATATAATTTCTCATTTTTGGCAAACAGGTGAGATATCCGAGAAAGCCAGACAAAAAAGGGCTGTAGTAAAGCGTTACTAACCGACAGGGAAACACGCATGGACAGTACTTCTACATAATTCATTCATAGAAAGAACAGCCAGAAAGAGGAAACGGATGGATTTCTGCTAAATATTAGAATCATTGACCTATAACAATGTGCAGTGCCTATAAATGTCAGTATGCTTGTGTGCTTTTTATATACTGTTTCTATTCTAATTTGCAGTTAAGTGGAAAATAATAATAAAATAAATAATTTGAAATGCAAGTCAAAGTATAAATAGCAGAAGCAAAAAAATAAGATTTTCCCAGCAAATATTAATCAGACACCAAATATAAAAGCAGACACTCGCCCACTATAACGTCATGACCAATGACTAACTCTCTAAAAGACAGATGAAAATGTTTGTGAATTGTAGCTCTGACATGGATATGAGGTATATAAATTACTGAAAAACAGCTCAGGGTGAAGTATATTAATTGATCGCAAGTGCTCAGTTTGTGATCATATCTCTGTTTTGTTCTGTTGATATGTAATCCAAATATTCATAGCAAATATGACTGGATTGTGCTCGTTCTTAAAGCTATGGCAAGGCAAGTTTATTTATATAGCACATTTCATACACAGTGGCAGTTCAAAGTTCTTTACATAAACAGGAATAAAAGAGACAAGTATACGAAAAATAAAAGCAAATAATAAAAATGATTATAAACAGATAAAAACATATTAAATGTGTTAAAACAGGTTATAAAATAGTAAAAGGGCATACACGGGGCATAAACGGAGCAGTGCTCATAATATCGAGTGAGAAAAAAGAAAAAGACAGCTGTGAAACATAACCTGCTTTGTATTTTTGTAGGAAACACAGTTTAGATCTTTTAGGTTAAGAGGTGTGTGAGTTATTGCCGCTATTACTGAATGTGTCAGAAATATCAAAAACAAAACCAAATTGACCCTGCTCCTTTAGTGGCCCTTACATAGCTTGATCCACGCTGGCATTTCTCCACTTGGGTTTTAGGTTTTAGAAAGGGAAAAAATTCCACCATCTTGTCCAAACTTTTAGGATACCGGTATCAGATTTGCACAATCCTCATGCACTAGGGTTGGGCTGATAGACGATGTCGATAAACTTCAGGATGCTGAGCCGGAATCGCGATCTAACCCCGCCCCACATTTATATTAATATATAACTTATTATTTGCATGTCACCTTAATAGCAATAAAGGTCTTTTCATGAGCTGTGTTAAATTTTAAATATAGCTGCTGCTTGCAAGGCTGACAGCATCATGAGGATAAATGAAGGATTATACAGTACCTCTCGCGCTTAAAATGTGTAGATTCAGTGGCAAACGCTGTTACCTGCACACCCCGTCCCACAGACTTTACAGTGAATGGCTTTAGTTATTTTCATAGCTATCTTGAAGCAACTGTAAGTCTTTTATCCACTCTTGGAAAAGTGTAAATGGTGGATTAACATTCAGCACATGATCATTAATCAGATGTACCATTATTAGTGATTTTAGGTGGTTCCTAAAACAAAATCTGTCAGTGTTATTTTCATTCTCTCATCTTCAGCGCTTCACATTTTCGCGGTTGTATCTCCTTACTCCTGTCATCTGAAGGCAGAAGGCATTGACTGAGTGATTGACAGCTGATATTTACCAATCTATTCTCGTTCAGTGCTAAAGCAGTGTGCCAATCAGAAGAGCACAAAAGGCGGGGCAAGCATTGCGGGCTTTTTTTTACTTCAGCAAGTTCACATAACAACTGTTTTTATCTGTTCCTGAGCGCTGCTGTTGGCGTTTTTACGTGCAAAGATGAATCCTGCATAACTGTCTCCTAAATCCACGCATACGGTAAGGATTTTGTAGTGAAAACAGGTCGCACGACAACAATTTATGCACTCGCACAAATGCTTTCAAATATATATTTTAGGTTGCATAAAATTTCGGGCACATATGCCACCAAAACGGTCAAGCCCCAGCATCTTTGCTTGTTATTATTTCCTTATAATAATCATAAAATAAGGAAGTTATCATCGATCGCAATACAAATTACAGTGAACTCCAAATGAACTCTCGTCTCCTCCACCAGCTGTGGGAAAAAGCCATTATAACGACACCGATCACTTCACCTATTCATGCCACAGTCCCGCGGAAGAAAGTGATTGACAGGTGGTCATTTGTGTGTAACTTTGTTTATTTATGGTTTGGTTAAGGGTAAAGCAAAGACCATGTGGGTCAGGTAGTGAAAACGATAGGCTACAATTAATTTCGTTATGAATTCATTGATATTTAACAACAACCACCCTCACCCCAGCCTACGACGACGATGCCATCGTCCATCACAATGTTTCACATTATGTCGAGTTCACCCTGCATGATTTTAGCCCTGATTTTGTTTCGCAGACAGGTTTTAAGAAATCACAGACAAATGCCTGAAATCACAGACAAATCGGTGCTCGTGCAAGCGAGTGACAATCACACAGTATGAACTATCAAGGACGCGATATGAGAGAATCACAGATGAGTCGATTCAAATCATGCTGTGTGAAATTGTTCTGATTGAAAATAACATCCGCAATCACCTACAGCCAATGAGAGAGCAGCATTCACTAGTGTGGGTATCTGCAGGCCAGCGGGAGGCTGAGGGAGAAGTTAAAAGAGCTCATTTTCAGTTAATTTGGACCCAAGAAATGGAGGAAAAACTAGTGTAAATTTGGCAGGAGCACTGTCTGTTTGATGTGTCATCTGATCAATATCACAATCAGTTGAAAAGTAAAAAAGTTGAGGAGAGATTGCTAATTCTCTTTAAAAGCCGGATGAGCAACACACATTTCTAAAGCTAAAGCCTTCTGTTTACATTATGTAGTTAATAATGAAATATATATTACGTGACCTCACGTTGTTTCCATATCACTTCTCGTGTTTGTTTGGCAGTGTGACATAGTTTGGACAAAGTTGTCTGTGATTCTTCCTATTATAAAGTCATGCAGTGTGAACTCTCTTGTCGCCGATTCATCCTACAGTGTAAACACAGCACCAACAGAACACTAGCCCAGATAATCATGCAGTGTGAAAACATCTGTGACACGACTATTTTGAAAATCATGCAGTCTGAACTCTGCATTAGACACAGTACGATGCCAAAGTTGTCAACATCGCCCAACCCTAATGCACAATGCTTTGGCTTGTTTCCATCACTCGAAAGCTTGACAGACCTCCTGCAAGTACGGTTACTTAGCCACAATTGGTGTGTGGCGGTTTTCGGGTGTGGCTTAGCGAAGGGTCAATTGCAATGCCTTGATTTTAATAAGGTTAATACACAGTTATAGCCATAAATACAATGCTACTAATAATTGGCATCATTTATTTTGGTTTTCGGTTTCGGCCAAGAATGTTCATTTCAGTGCATCCTTGAAACAGACCTTAAACGTGGCGATTTTTGTAACTGCATACAGCTCACCGGAAACGTTTGAACTGGGTTACTGAAAATTAAAAGTCCTTCAGCATATACCCCATTGTGGATTGTGTATTGTGGGAGTGGATGCACCACTGCAGTGCAGCATGCAGATCTGCCGAGCCGCTCTGCCTTTCTGACCCACTTTTTTTTTTTCCTCCTCGTCTTTCATTTGTTCCACTTCAGGATTCAATCCACACGCTGGAGCCGGTGGCAGAATTCATGAACGACTAGAAGAGCCTGTCAAGCCTTTCACACAGATAGAAAGGAGGATCAGTGGAAATCAGGGGTTTTGTGTTGTGAAAATTGATGCTGGTTGTAATCGCTGACGGTCATCTTTCGTCTTCAGAATGGACGGGTTTTGCTATTATAAGCTAGTATAGCAGGTACTACAACTCAATACTAGCAGCCTGTGGTGCAGATGGAGTTCTAGATGTATTATGATGATGGAATATTTGATTAGTGTACTGAATCTGATTTGGTCGGGATTAGTGATTGAACGAGATAGGATTTTTAGTGGCTGATGGCCTATATAAGGGCAATGTTCATAATGCAATTTAATACAGAATACATGTTTGCATTTATCTATATTGCACATACTTGATGGTTGTATTCAGGTGTGTTTTTTTTTTTAGTTAAATTTTTTTTTGTGTTCTTTTTTAAAAGGTGTACATAGATACTACTGTGTATATAATAAATAAAATATATTTTAACAAAGTAAAATAATATTGCAAGGAATAAAATAAATTAAATAGCAGTATATTTAATTTTTTATATTTATATATAAATACCAATTTTTAATATTTATATATAAATACCAGAAATATGGAATGAAGAATTCAAATATGTTTAATTACTGAATTGAACAGAAAATAAAATAAATATAAATAAGTAAAAATGGTTTTATTTTTGTTTTATCACTTCCGCCCCCCCTCCCATTGTTTTTAAAATAAATACATATATAAATAAATTAATAAATTAAAAAGTATAAAACTATAAACACACACACACAATTCACCAAATTACTAATTATGGATGACAATAATAAAACAAATAACTAAAAATTTTATATAATTAATTATATCAATTTTTTTGTACATAATGCATTTACAAAATAAAAGTCTTCATTTTATAGGTATTTTGTTAAAGGTGCAGTATTCCTGCATCAAAACAAAAGCCAGCGCAGGTTGAGGACCAAAAGGAGTGAGTCTGACGATCGAGCCTAAAGGCTGATTTAAATCGTGTTCTACATGAAAGCAATGGCACGGGATAGAAGGAATATTCTCCACATTAGAAGGAGTTTTTTATCCTAACCAACACCTTGAACTGATATATTAGAAATGGCTTCTATTTCTTACAGCTAAACCACAGAAAACTGACAATGATCACCCCAGCTATGCCTCATGTGCTTTATTTAGTGTTACAGTTTTTTACAGACGCTAGGACACATTTCTCAATACTTAGGTCACTTTTGCAAATCTCTTCACACAATTCTCCTTACCGACTTTCAGCTTGACAAAGAAGTTCATTTCACATTTGAAATGCAGTACAACTACCAAAACTTTAACTTTTTTCAGGTCTCAAATAAACTCGTTCTTACAGAACACTAGCAAAGGTTGACAACCGTCAAACACAGTTTGTCACCCACAAAACAATGAGCTAAAAAACACTAACAACATGTAACATTACACATTGTTTTCTTGTGTAAAACAAGGACACATCTCTATTTATAATTGCAATATATATTGTTTATAACTGCAATATATGTTACTGGAATGCATCAGACATGATGCAGAATTCCTCAATATTTTATGTAGTTTATTTAATTTTTAAATTTTTTTATTAAGTACTTCCAAAATACAAGAAATTGTATCCACACCATCCACTGATACAGATACAATAGTAATGCTAATCCGGCTGGTTAAACTGCAAATATGTTTCAATAAAATATTGCTGTTGAGTTTTGCTGTCTTATTCAGTTTTGCATTATGTTATCGTTTTGCACATAAGTTTAACAGTTTTGAAAACAGTATGTAAGCATGTGCAAAATGTCCTGTATGTACAAAGATTTTTGGCAGTTGTTGTGTCTGAGTGAGAAAAGAATTCATGAAATTTGAGAGATGTAGTCATTGAATGCATTTTATGCCAAAACAATGATAATTGATCCTCAGTTTAGCCAACGTAGACTTCTGTTGTGCTCACAGTATGAGAAAAGTTTTGCAAAAGAGACCCAAGTATTGAGAAATGTGTCCTAGCGTCTGTAAAAAACTGTAAATGCTAACAATTAGAGTTTTTAGTGCCGTTTTACATGACATTTATTGCCATACTACTGAAAGCAGCAGCAGATCTTCACCTCAGATCTTGAAAATAAAATAAACCGTTTGAAATTGAACTTTAGAACTGACTTAAAACCAACACATATCAGTGATTCAGCATCTACATTTAATAATGTTAAAGTGGTTTAATATGTATTCGTTTATAAACCTTACCATATTGTTGAAGTGCAGTAAGTGCATATTCTGTGCTTCTGAATGGCTGTATTTAAATTTCTGTCGTATTTTGTCTGGTGTAAACTGCCAAATTGCTTATCACTGCAAATCTTGTCACATAGCGTGTTGTTAGGACAT
>CAIGQZ010032248.1:2244287-2257906 GCA_903798205.1 Danio tinwini | reverse complement strand
GAAGCACACTTGGCAATAAAACTGATTCTGATTCTGATTCTGATATCAATTGATCGTAAATCCATTTAAAATTGACTTTTTTTGATGTTCGTATACAAAAGTGACATTTCAAATAAATAAAATGCACACTAGGTTTCCCAGAATGCTACAGTAGTTTTACTCCCCTCAGTGTAATGCAGTGATGATTATTTTGTCATGCGCTGTGCACGCTTTTCAGACAGACACTTGTGGGTCTGTCACTTCTCTGTGTGAATGAGGACACCGTGTTCCCCTCAGCGTACTAATTGCCATGAGGCCAGTGAGGCTCTCATTCAGATGCACTGATGTTTGCCCAAATGATAGCAAACAGAGGCAGCCTTTTCTCACCGCCAGACAAACGCACACAGAGGCCTCTGTAAGGGCACCTTATAATCACATGTTTGTTTCTCACTTTATTTCTCTCATTTGTTTGTTATTATTATTATGTTTTGTAATTAATATTCTTTTAGCATGTAATGTATTTACTTGTACATTTAATTGAAGTCAAAATTATTAGCTCTCTTGTTAATTATTATTTTTTTTTTATCTTTTTTTAAATATTTCCCAAATGATGTTTACCAGAGCACGGAATTTTTCACAGCATTTCCTATACTATTTTTTTCTTCTAGAAAGTCTCATTTGTTTTATTTTGCCTAAATTTCACCTTAATTTTTTTTAAAACCTTTTTAAAGTTAATATTATTAGCCCTCTTTTTTCTTCAATTGGCTACAGAATAAACCATTGTTATGCAATGTAGTACCTAATTATCCTAACTTGCCAAGTTAACCTAAATTAACCTAGTAAAGCCTTTAAATTACACTTTAGCCTAAATAATAACATCTTGAAAAATATCTAAAGTTGAAATAAATCCTTTATTTTTCAATAAAATGTCCCTGTAAATATCATTAGTTTGAAAATGAACAAAAGTTGTCGTCATACTGCCCCGTACGGTTCATTTTTTTTTTCCCCCTAGAAATTGCAGTCAGATGTATGTTGAAGTACATTTAAGAAAACTGTCGGCTCAAGCATGTATTTCCAATGAGCCTGTGTTGTTATTAACGGTGTTTACAATTGCTTTAGAAGCCTTAGAAGCTGAAACTGCTTAATTATCATTATTTGATTTATTTATTTAAGGTTTACATTTTAGATACACACATGAAATGTTCAGCCAACCACAGCGCACTGGGTCATCTGGCCAATCAGAACACCCTTGACTTTTCAGAAGCCGTGGCTTATTTATCTGACCAGAATGCATTTTCAGACTAATGATAAACTCGCACTAGGCTATCCGAACCATGCCCAGGCACATTTGACCCCCATTTCCTGGTTCGTTTGAAAAGTGTAAGTGCTCTGAATCAGGCCCAAGTATGGTTCAGTTGGCCTGCCCTGGCCCAGTTGGAAGAGGTGTGCCAGAGCACAGTTTGATTATAATTTGAAGCTTGTAGTGATACGCTCCTGAGCGTGAAACTGAAGACGCGATGTCACTTTTAATGGACTGTTTCGTGTCATTTTATTATTCGTTCTTACTTTTCAATGAACGTGAACTGTCATAGTTTATTAAAAACACAAACCCTTCACTGCACGGCAGTGGCACTTTCAGCAAACCTCCTAATACCTGCAGCGCGATGATTTTTATGAACAATTATGAGCTTCAAAATTGGTGGATCTGTTCAGCAAAATATTTGACTGTGTAGTAGTTGTCTTCATAGTAGTAGTCGTCATAGTCATAGTTGTCATCTTTATGGTAGTTGTAATAGTAGTCGTAGTAGTAGTCATCCTTGTAGTAGTAGTTGCTGTAGTCGTAGTAGTGGTGCAAACACTATGAATTAATTATAGAACAAGCACTCATATAATTACTACTAGTAGTAGTAGTCATCATTCTAATAGTCGTAGTTGTAGTTGTCGTCTTCGTAGTAGTCATCTTCGCAGTAGTCATCTTCATAGTAGTAGTAGTCATCTTCGTAGTAGTTGTCATAATAGTAGTCATCATCTTCATAGTAGTAGTCGTTGTCATCATCGTAGTAGTGGTGCAAACACTATGAATTAATTATAGAACAAGCACTCATAATTACTACTACTAGTAGTAGTCGTCTTCTAATAGTCATAGTCGTACTTGTCGTCTTCGTAGTAGTAGTAGTCATCTTCGCAGTAGTCATCTTCATAGTAGTAGTAGTAGTCATCTTCGTAGTAGTTGTCGTAATAGTAGTCATCATCTTCATAGTAGTAGTAGTCGTCGTCATCGTCATAGTAGTTGTCATCGTCGTAGTAGTGGTGCAAACACTGAATTAATTATAAAACAACTTTTGTGAATGACCTATTTTACAAGCACTCATATAATTAGTACTAGTAGTAGTCATTGTAGTAATAGTCATCATAGTAGTCGTTGTCATAGT
Source organism: Danio tinwini (assembly GCA_903798205.1). Classification (NCBI taxonomy): domain Eukaryota; kingdom Metazoa; phylum Chordata; class Actinopteri; order Cypriniformes; family Danionidae; genus Danio; species Danio tinwini. The sequence goes on along the minus strand of CAIGQZ010032248.1, from coordinate 2,255,495 downwards.
AGTCATTGTCATCGTAGTAGTAGCAGTTGTAGTAGTTGTCTTCATAGTAGTAGTAGTTGTCATCATAGTAGTAGTAGTTGTTGTAGTAGTAGTTGTCATGGTAGTAGTTGTTGTTGTTGTCATGGTAGTAGCAGTTGTCATCGTAGTAGTAGTAGTTGTCGTCATAGTAGTAGTTGTCATCGTAGTAGTAGTAGTTGTCGTCATAGTAGTAGTAGTTGTCATAGTAGTAGATGTTGTTGTAGTAATAGTTGTCATCATAGTAGTAGTAGTAGTAGTAGTAGTTGTTGTCATAGTAGTAGTAAGAGTTTCCATGGTAGTAGCAGTTGCCATCGTAGTAGTAGTAGTTGTTGTCATACTAGTAGTGGTAGTAGTAGTTGTCGTCGTAGTAGTAGTAGTTGTCATCGTAGTAGTAGTTGTCGTCATAGTAGTAGTAGTTGTCATAGTAGTAGATGTCGTCGCAGTAATAGTTGTTGTCATAGTAGTAGTAGTAGTAGTAGTAGTAGTAGTTGTCATCATTGTAGTAGTAGTTGTCGTCATAGTAGTAGTTGTCATTTTAGTAGTAGTAGTTGTCGTCATAGTAGTAGTAGTAGTTGTCATAGTAGTAGATGTCTTCGTAGTAATAGTTGTCATCATAGTAGTAGTAGTTGTCGTCATAGTAGTAGTAGTTGTTGTCATAGTAGTAGTAGTTGTCGTCATAGTAGTAGTAGTTGTCGTAGTAGTAATTGTCATCGTAGTAGTAGTCGTCGTCATAGTTGTCATCGTCTAAGGGTGCTTTCACACCAGTGAATCGATTCATTTGTTCTGAAACAGGGATTGAAATTGTTACATGGTTGCTCTTTGTTCTTGGTGCTGTTCGCTTTCACACGGCAAAGTTTCTAAATGGACCAAAATAGCTAAAACAAGTCACGTGCGAGTAAACTGTCCTCACATTGGTCAGAGTTTCACGGTTTATTTTGCAGAGTCCCGCTCCGCTGTCGGGGGTGGTTTGGTGGTGTTTGACAGGGTGCGCACGACATGTCTGAAGAGCGAGGAGGGATGTGGTGAGGAGGGGTGATGAGAAGGGTGCGCAATGGATTTTGAGGACCGGGAGGGAGACGTGTGATTTCTGGGAGATGATCACTCGTTTGCGGGCATCCGGGAGTCTCTGTGCATTTGCGGGAGACTCCTGGAACTTCTGGGAGACTTGGGATGTCTGGAATGACCTCCTGCCCTACTCGTAATTCTCTCTTCATATAGTCGTATGCCTATTACATATCCATAAAACACTGTTATATAGCCGGGCTCGGATCGTATAGCTTTCTCACTACAATCGATCCGCTCCAGTGTTAGTTTCAATCTAGCCGAGACCACCTCATTCAGGCGGTCTCGGAGCGATTGCTTTGGCACGGATCCGAGCACGATTGCCCTGTTCACATATGCCAAACGAACCGCACTAACTGGGTAAACGCGCCAGGTTCTGGAACAAAAGTCTAGGTGTGAAAGCACCCTTAGTAGTGATACAAACACTATGAATTAACTTTAAAACAGCTGTTGTGAATAGTCTATTTTTACAAGCACTCATAATTAGTTTACTCTGTTAGTACCAGTAATTGTTTATCATGTCTGTTGCCACCTGATCTTATCCTCAATTTGATCCACGTCACTAAGCTTTACCAAATGAATTAGCTTCAAGAATACTTAGCGTTTATGATTCAGTCTGTATTAAAGCACTGTCTTTGTCTCTAGTTACACTGTTTTAGCCTCTGTGGCGTGCAGGGCTTTGTAAATAAACACTTGAGTTGTTGTTGTGTGAGTCTCCTAAGGATCAATTATTGTCTCTTCCTCATTTAGAATTAGTAAGTATTGCGGCTGGTTTAATGGTAAACCCCGTGAGCTCTATGTGTGTGTATGGAAGTGCTGCTCATGGAACAATCGCTAACTCTTGAGTCTCTGCACTGGGAGGTCAATGTTGAGCTGCTCTGTTGTCCTTTTTTTTTGTACATGGTGCAATAGGCAATAATGTAGTACAGTCATAAAACTGTAATTGTAAGAGTAAAAAAGGTCAAAGGGAACAAAAGAAGTCAATAATTAATCTGAAGACATTCAAGTCAACAGTTTCTACACTTGCTCAGTTGTGCATATGTTTATGTTTTGTGTGCGGGCTATGCATCTGGATTTGCCATATAGGTGTTTGAGTAAAACAGTTTGTTTTACTCTCTAAACTGACAACATTTCTTCTAAATTGTAAATGAAATTGTCATTTAGATTTTTTCCAATAAAATAGTGTTTGACTATCAATTAATCATCATGGATCTTCATACATCCGTGTCATCTATCTTTCTGAAATCCATCCATCCAGTCTTTTTTCTTTTTTTTTTTTTTTTTTAGTCTTTTTTTCTTTTCTTTTTAGCATTTTTTTGTCTTTTTTCTTAGTCCTTTTTATCTTTTAATCTTTTTTTTATCTTATTTTTTATTTTATTTTTTTTTGTTTTTATCTTTGTTTATCTTTTTCTCTTTATCTTTTAATCTTTTTTTATCTTTCTTTTTGTTGTGCAAATACAGAATAGTATTTTGACCATTTTAATTAAGTTTTTCATTAGTTTAATTATAACATTTGACTTTATCATGCTCTTTCAATAATGTATATTTTTCACTTTAGGCTAAAACAAAATGTTTTTTATAAATTGAGAATTGCACTTTTTGTCGTTTTAATTTTATTTTAAAAATATTTATTTATATGTTTAAAAAAATAGTTTAAACCTTTTTTGTCACTTTTTGCTATTCTTGTGCTTTAGTGTTTGTGTACTGGCCAAATGTATTGAGATGCATCTGAAAGTTACAATCTGAAAGCATGAGTTAGTAATTGGTTTGTGGCAGTGCGCAGGTAATAAGGCTGTTGAGTGTGTTTCATACAGAGGTAGATGTTATAATGATTGAGCAGATGGAGAAGCTCATCTCCCTCCCTCTCTCTCTCTGTCTCTCTCTCTCTCTCTCACACACACACACACACACTGCTGGAGGAGCTGCTGAAGGCAGAGCTGTGCAGATGCTGCATCTCCACTCTAAGACATTACTACATTAAAACAGGATAAACGAAAATGAAATGTTTTCTTTCCCCCAAAAAAATAAAATCTGCAGCTGCACACTACTATTTAAAATTATTTTTGATATTTTGAAATATTTAGGCATTTAGAATATGTAATTTCATCAGAAAATGGCCATTGGTCAAAATAACATGTCTTCTGAAGTTAAACCCTTCATATTGTCTAAAATGAACATAGCTTTGGTGAAAGAAATTGTTAGAGAAATCGATTATGCATCACTGTTGTCTCTAAAAGTGATTCTTACGTATAGTGTTTACCTGCAATTGTCGCTGTAGGCTATTTTAAAGAACAGATGGTGCTGTAGGCTAATTCTTAACAGCAGTTGTTGCTTTAGGCTAGTTTTTAACTGCAGATGGCGTTCTAGGCTAGTTTTTAACAGCAAATGGTGTTCTAGGCTAGTTTTTAACAGCAGATAGCGCTCTAGGCTATTTTTTAACAGTAGGTGGTACTCTAGGCAAACAGCAGATGGTGCCCTAGGTTAGTTTTTAACAGCAGATGGCATTCTAGGCTGGTTTTTAACAGTAGGTGGTGCTCTAGGCTAGTTTTAAACAGCAGATGGCGCTCTAGGCTAGTTTTAAACAGCAGATGGCGCTCTAGGCTAGTTTTAAACAGCAGATGGCGCTCTAGGCTAGTTTTTAACAGCAGATGGCACTCTAGGCTAGTATTTAACAGCAGATGGCGTCTAGGCTAGTTTTTAACAGCAGAGGGCGCTGTAGGCTAGTCTTTTTTACAGCAGACGATGCTCTAGGCTAGATTTTAACAGCAGATGGTGCTCTAGGCTAGTTTTTAACAGCAGAGGGCGCTGTAGGCTATTTTTTTTTACAGCAGACGGTGCTCTAGGCTAGTTTTTACAGCAGATGGCACTCTAGGCTAGTATTTAACAGCAGATGGCGTCTAGGCTAGTTTTTAGCAGCAGAGGGCGCTGTAGGCTAGTTTTTTTTACAGCAGACGATGCTCAAGGCTAGATTTAAACAGCAGATTGCACTCTAGCCTATTTTTTTAAAGAATAGATGCCACTCAAGGCTAAGTTTTAACAATAGACGGTGCTCCATGCTGATTTTTAACAGCAGATAGTGTTCTTGGCTAGTTTTTAACAGTAGTTGGTATTCTAGGCTAGTTATTATTGGCAGATGGCGCACTAGGCTAGTTTTTAAACAATAGACGGTGCTCTATGCTAGTTTTTAACAGCAGATAGTGTTCTCTGCTAGTTTTTACCAGTAGTTGGCATTCTAGGCAAATTTTTAGCGGCAGATGGTGCATTGGGCTAGTTTTTAACATCAGATGGCAAAAAACAGCCTAGAGCAGCACCTGCTGTTAAAAACTAAGCTCAGAATCTATTTGAGAGAATATCTATGCATTTTTAAAAATCTCTGAAATGATGCAGAATCAATTTCTCAAACTGTTTTTTTTTTGCTACAGCATAGCTATAACATAGCTATAAATCATAAATATAGAGAAACTAATAGTCTCTTAATTTGTTCCATAACTGTGAAAAATTAAACCTTCCCTGATGTTAAATAAGACAAACCAGATTTATCCTGTTGAACCAAAATACAGTAATTCTGCTTGCCTAAGGTTTTGATTTGTCAACTCATTTGATAAACAACAAAAAATGCATTTTCTTTTACACTTTGCTGAAAGCCTTTTGAGATAGTTGTTCATTTTCCCTGAGTGTAACTCAGAATGATTATAAATCATATCTGTCCACTCAGAATAATTATATGAGCATTTAGAGCCACACTGGATGAGAGTTTTGCTCCCTCAGCATTTTCAGGAGCAGAACCGATATACGAGCCTTTGACAGAAAGTGCTCCTTACTTTATGCAGGAATTATCCGAACTCTTCCCAGACCTTTTCTATACACATCGGTGATCTTGTGAAAACATCAGGCTTTCATACAGTGGAAAAAAAACAACAAGCGCAGAGCCGTGGTCAGGCTACGTCAACAGCAGCCAGGGTTTGACAGCAAACGTTTTTTTTGGCACGGCTTGCGTTAGTCTAACATCTCCAGGAGAGAAGGAAATGCAGAATCTTCACCTCAAATCCTTGATACTTCAGACGCGATATATGATGATGCACAGAATACTTGAAGGCTGTCATCTGAATTCATGGCCAGTCATTTGGGAGAGGCTGCATCTCATGAATGTACTATGAGTTGTTGCTTTCGGAGTTTAGCAGAAAAGTGCAACAGATTGTACTATGAGGCCAATGAATGCCTGATTCTGATTGGATGATGAGCATTGAAAGGTGTGCAATTATTATTATTATTAATTATTATTCAAATCTGTGTAAAATGGAAGTTTCTGAGACTTTTCAGTATGTTGATTTACTTAAATTAAACTGAATATTAAGTAGAGGGCAGGGCTTTTCTTTTGCGCATCATACCGAATAGCAAACTAACGGTAAGAGGGGCGTGGCTTAGAACATTATGTCTGAAGGATCAAACTGACATCATCAGAGAAAGACCAACACTCCAAACGCAAAGCAAATGGTCAAACCTTGATTGAAGATTACCAAAACAAACATTTTTTTGTTGATTACCTTGAAATAAATGCGCATTTGCAAATTAAACATTGTAAATTTGGACTTACAAACTTTAGGCAAGATTTATTTATTTTTTTATGTTTTATTTATACATTGTAAAATACATAAACATGTAAGAATAAGCAAACACACTGAAGAGTATTTTGAGCAAAGAAAAAAAATTAAAACAAAACAATAGTAATAAAAAAAACAACAACAGCAAAAAAAAAAACTAGTGCAATCTTATATACAGAAAAAAAAAGTCTACAATGTGTTGACCAGAACTAGTATCCAGTACCAAGCTGGGAATTGGGGGGTGGGGACTCAATCAAAAGGAGCAGGGTCAAGCTGAAGAGTTTGCACGTTTGCAAAAGGGTTCCCACAATTAAATAAAAATAGTGCTAGGTTGGTGAAGAGAGTACCTAATTTTCTCTAATTTCATAAAATAAAGAACATTTCTTATCCAACAAGTGTGAGAAGGTGGAAGAATTTCCAGCAGTTCCAGTTCAGATGAAGTAATCACCTAGCCAAAAGGGTTAAGAAGGCTACAAAGTCTACAAAATGAGAGGGTAAAGCGTGGCCGGGCGGAAGAACCCCAAATAAACCAATAATTGGACATGGTGGAATATCAACAGTGGTAATAGCCAATAGCGAGAGGAAATTTTGTCTTCAAAAAAAAAGCAGGGGAGGACAGGACCAAAACATATGAATCAAAGTAGCTGAACCAGAATGACACCTGTCGCACTCAGGGTCGATAGACGGGTTGATGTGAGCTAGCTTGCTCCTGGACCAATGAGCTCTATGCACTACCTTGCATTGTATTAGCCTGTGACGTGCACAGATTGAGGAGGATTTAACCCTGTTCAAGACTGCTTTCCATGTCTCCTCGTTAATGTCAATTCCAATGTCTTGAGACCAGGTGGTCTGTAAGTTATCAGAAGAAAATTGCAGATTAACAATTATATTAAATAATTTAGAAATTGAACCTTTAGCACAGGGATCTATGCCCAGTATGGTGTCTAGATCTAAAGCAGGAGGTGCATTTGGAAAGTAACAAATTTTTTGCGCGCAAAATCTCAAATTTGTAAATAACTGAAAAAAATCCCTTTAGGGACATTAAATTGAGAGGCCAACTGACCAAAAGAGGCAAAAACACTATCTATGTAAAGACCACCAAAAGAAGCCAATCCAAGGTCTCTCCTTGAGGCATAAGCACTGTCCAAGATAGAAGGGTAAAACAGAGGATTGGAGTGTATTAGGGATAATAAGGGAATACTATGAAAACCAAAATGCCGACTTTAGGCAAGATTTGACTGCATTACAGCTCCCTACCATTATGGAATCATATCACTACACAGACAGAAATGACATCAAAACAAAACAGAAGGCTTTGGATGTTTAATCTATAAACACAGGAGCAATATAAAGATGAAAACCTAACAAAAGTATTGACTTAAAACCTCTGAACAGTAGTAGCCATAGTGGAATAATTGACTCCAGTCTGTTAAGGTTTTAGAAAATATTACACACGCATCATTACCACCTCAGGTGTACAGTATTTTTCTCATATTGTTATGCAGCAACATTGGTGATATGTAGTAGAAGCTAGATCAGGGATGGGCAAACTTGATCCTGGAGGGCCGGTGTCCCTGCAGACTTTTGCTCCAACACAAGTCTAACACACCTGAACACGCTAATCAGTGTCTTCAAGATCACTAGAAAGCTGCATGCAGGTGTGTTTCATTAGGGTTGGAGCAAAAGTCTGCAGGGACACCGGCCCTCCAGGATCAACTTTGCCCATCCTGAGCTAGATGGAACTTTTAAGTAATTTTGTCACTTTCGAGATTGTATTTATTATCCTGCTTGCTCTGCATTGTCATTCAAACTGTTTTCTTGTCTCTACAGGTGCGGGTGAATCAGGGAAGAGCACCATTGTCAAACAGATGAAGTAAGTACAATTATTCTTTCAATATGTTGTTTTTCTACAGTTATTTCTGTTAGGTTAATATAAAATGCAGAATTTTTCTGAAGACTGACAACGCTTTAGTTTATACACCTACCCTCTTTGGCTTATTACCTGCCTATAATTAAGATATTGTCTGTTTATTAGTGCTTTTAATAATCGAGGAACTTTGTTGCAGCACAATGGCTGTAGCAGGGGCAAATTATATTATGCGGTGCCTGAAAATAGTCCCCAGCTAGGTAACTTGCAAGATGACCTGGCATGCGCCAGTCACATTGAGTAATCCACTTTAGAGATCTGCGTGGGACTGAAATTTTAATCCCGCTCCCGCCAGGTTTTATGCAGCACCGACTTCTCCCACCATACATTCAGCCTTTATTCATCTGCAGCCCGCCCTCACCCCGTTTTCTACCCGACCCGACCATTCCTGCTAAATTTAGATCTGGTTTTTAAAATCTCATGTTAAAATTGGGCAGTACCAAAAGAGAGAGATAACAGATAAAACTGTAGCTTGTGCAAGGAGCCAGGATTGTAGGCCAAATGTCAGTTTTGTTTGCCCCTTTGTGAAGAGACATGAGTGCTGCGTGACGTGCGGTGAGGTTTGTGCATACTCCAAAGTCAGATTTGCTAACATATCTACTCGATATATTTGCCAACTACAGATTGTGTTTCATATATCATATCAGCAGTATTTCTATACACATAGCAGGTACACATTGGGCCAAGAAAGAATGTAAAATGTATAGCGATTAAATAGGCCTCCCAAAAAATCTATCCTATTACAAGCGACACAACTTGGCGGATGACCGCGCTCTTTCTGTCTCGTTCACACACACAAACACACACACACACACACACACACACACACACAGAGAGCACCACAGCGGATGACCGTGCACTCTCTCTCTCATTTATTCACATACACACATAGAGAGAGCACCACGGCAGATGTGCATGCTCTCACATTCACATTCCACATTTAGGTACTTTATTGGCATGACAAATAACTGTACATTCGTATTGCCAACTCAGTGCATCGTTGCTGCGTACAAACAAGACAGTATAAAAAGGGTAGTAGTGCAAAAGTACTGCTCTCTCTCACACACACACACACACACCCACACACACAGCACTACGGTGGATGCACACACTCTCTTTTTCTCGGGAGCGATTTTGTTAGACCGCCTGCTCCCATTCAAATTACACCAGAGTTCTCGACCGCTACCGCGTTTTATTAAAAAATTTATTCCCATGCCGCAAGAAAACCGGTCAGGTTCCTGCGGTACAGCCACGGGAATGCAGACCTCTAATCCACTTGTTAAGTGTGATGTCAGGCGAAGCAGCTTCTGGGTCTGATCGCTCTATCAAACTGTATGGAGAGACTCATCAAATGGTAATAATAAACGTTTTCGAAGCGATGGGATACTTTTGAAAATCACGATTGTAATATATCCATGCCTAATATCCGATGACCAGAAAGTGATGCAATTTTTTTTTATTTGTGATGCAGCAAGTCCAGAGACTGTTGTTTACACTGTGATTGTATATCAAATTCATGTGTGATCTTGTGTGATATGACTAAAAAAAGATGATATGGCCATAAATGAATATTTTCTCAATTCAAATGAGTAGCGGCTTGGACACCGAAACCGTAATCCATACGTCACCCATTTGGTCGATTTTGAGCGAGATGCTAATGGTCTAATCTGATTCAGTGATTTATGCTAAGCTAAAAGGTGGAGTGAGAGTATAGTTCTTAACCATATCAGTCTAGAAAAAAGTAACTATTCATCAGTCTTATTACATGATGTAACTACAGAAGAGTCAAGTTTTAAATAGGGAAATTAGAAAAACTCTTTAGTCATTTTTGAGCGAGATGCTAATGGTCTAATCTGATTCAGTGACTTATGCTAAGCTAAAAGTTGGAATGAAAGTATAGTTTTGAGCTATATCAGTCTAGAAAATAACAACTCTAAATTATCCATCAGCCTTATTACATGATGTAGCTACAGAAGAGTCAAGCTTTGTAAATAGGAAAAAAATTACTATCTGGTCATTAAGCAGGATGCTAAATATCTAATCTGAATAAATGATTTATGCTAAGCTAAGCTGAAAGGTGGAATGAGAGTATAGTTGCTAGCCATTTCAGTCTAAAAAACAGCAACTTTTCATTATCCATCCGTCTTAGTATGTGATGTAACTATAGAAGAATCAAGCTTTAAATAGGAAAATTAGAAAAACTCTAGTCATTTTTGAGCAAGATGCTAATGGTCTAATCTGATTAAGTGATTTATGCTAAGCTAAAAGGTGGAGTGAGAGTATAGTTCTTAACCATATCAGTCTAGAAAAAAGTAATTATTCATCAGTCTTATTACATGATGTAACTACAGAAGAGTCCAGCTTTAAATAGGGAAATTAGAAAAACTCTTTAGTCATTTTTGAGCAAGATGCTAATGGTCTAATCTGATTCAGTGATTTATGCTAAGCTAAGCTAAAAGGTGGAATGAGAGTATAGTTGCTAGCCATTTCAGCCTACAAAACAGCAACTTTTTATTATCCATCGGTCTTAGTATGTGATGTAACTAAAGAAGAGTCAATCTTTGTAAATAGGAAAAATAAAAAAAACTCTTTAGTCATTTTTGAACGAGATGCTAATGGTCTAATCTGATTCAATGACTTATGCTAAGCTAAGCTAAAAGGTGGAATGAGAGTATAGTTCCTAGCTATGTCGGTCTACTAAATAACAACTTTAAATTATCCACTAGTCTTAAGCTTTTTAAATAGGAACATTTTCAAAACTATTCGGTCGATTTTGAGCAAAATGCTAATGGTCTAATCTGATTCAGTGATTTATGCGAAGCTAAAAGGTGGAGTGAGAGTATAGTTCCCAGCCGTATCAGTGTAGAAAATAGCAACTTTTCATTATCCATTAGTCTTAGTACACGATGTAACTACAAAAGAGTCGAACTTTGTAAATAGGAACTTTTTCAAAACTGTCTGGTCATTTTTAAATTTCTGAATATCTAATCTGAATAAATGGTTTATGCTAAGCTAAGCTAAAAGGTGGAATGAGAGCATAGTTCCTAGCTACATCATTCTACAAAATAGCAACTTTTCAGTATTCATTGGTCTTCATATAGTATGTATAATATGTACCTACAGAAACAGTCAAGCTGTAAATATGAACATTGTCAAAACTATTTGGTTGTTTTTGAGCGAGATGCTAATGATCTAAGCTGATTCAATGATTTATGCTAAGCTATAAGGTGGAGTGACCGTATAGTTCCTAGCCATATTAGTGTAGAAAATAGCAACTTTTTATTATCCATCAGTCTTAGTACACAATGTAAATACAGAAGAGTCGAGCTTTGTAAATAGGAACTTTTTTAAAACTATCTGGTCATTTTTCAATTTCTGAATATCTAATCTGAATAAATGATTTATGCTAAGCTAAGCTAAAGGTGGAATGAGAGCATAGTTCCTAACTACATCATTCTACAAAATAGCAACTTTTCAGTATTCATTGGTCTTCATATAGTATGTAAATATGAACATTGTCAAAACGATTTGGTTGTTTTTGAGCGAGATGCTAATGATCTAAGCTGATTCAATGATTTATGCTAAGCTAAAAGGTGGAGT